>OX336882.1:3289409-3636909 GCA_946959425.1 Argyrosomus regius
GTCAGGGTACTAAAGTATAATCCGTTTTTTCTCAAAACCAAAATACGAAAATACGGAAACAGCGCCCCCTTTCCTTTTTCGTTTTAAACCAAATACGGAAAAACGGATTTTGCTCTCAGCATCAAAAAACGAAAAAAACGAGAAAACCAATACCAAATAACGGCCCAAATTTGGTTTTTGCAAATTCCTTTTTTCGTTTTTTGTTTCTCATTTATTGATATGACGGTGGACAGACCGAAAGCGGAAGTGGCATGTAACAACTTCAAAATAAAAGTAGCGTGCTAACTTATTATCATGCATAATAAAGTAAAAAATAATAATAATAATAATATGAACTTATTATCATACACTATTATAGGCTACCGTTCTCTTTCTACAGCCATGTGTGGTTCACATTTATGTTAGTCGAAAGTGAAACTATAACAGCTGGTTGTTTTGGGAGAACGTGATACATAATTATTATTATTTTAGCTGAGTGTGTGAATGCACATTGTGGAAAACTTTTACCCGAATTACATTCCCTGCCTAAATAAAGAGCATCTATAAAGTCACCAGCAGAGGTCCCCATCACGCACAGTCAAGACTGACACGGCTTCAAATCACAATAATATTGTTAATAATCATTGAAAATGAGAACTTGTCAAGTTATGACTTCAGTGCTGATGTTTAGCCACAGGGTGGCGCAGTTATTACATGAAGAGTAGACCTGAGGGCTTTAGTACGAAGGAGGCTCAACATAGCCAGGCTCTGTGTTCATGATCCGGCTCAACAAAACCTATAGCCCCGGTCTGAGCTTTGTGCTCTGTGCGCGTTCACATCAAAGGAGCTGCGATCGCGAGCTGCCTATTTCAGCCAAGAGGAGCAAGCTGTTTTAATGGAGAGCTGTGAGGAATACAAAAAAGTGATCACAGCCAAATTTGACAAGAGATGAGGCTAGCCTTTAATTTCTGACAGCTGAACATTGCACATCTTTATTAACCTTTATCCATTTAAACAAAATAAACGAGAGCAACATGTAACATGCAACATGTTTTGTCTTACAGCCTACTTACTTGTATGATTTGGAATAAGAATATGTTGAGAAATGGATCTGTAGTATGGAAATTGTTTCATAACAGGCCGGCTGGAATACAAAGCAAACTTACCTCTCTCATATGCACATTCATGGAAGTCTTCTATTGTCATCCCAGGACAAAACACAAACAATACAGTAATGAGTCATTCAGAGAGTTATTAAATGTTTTTTATAACAGATGCAGAAACCACATTCTCTCATCCATACTCTGTAAGTACAACAATGTGAGGGTGTCACACATAGTGGTTGGATCACTCTTGATGAGAGATGTCCTTAGTGTGTAAGTAGAGCATACTTTTCCTGAAATTAGTGAGTAAGTAGGGCGTACTTTCCCTGGAAGTACAGACTAATAGTGAGGACCAGGCTGGATTTTACTGGGTGTGTTTTACTGTAATCTCCAGTGATCCTGACATGGGCCCAACAGTGAGGAGGACCACCACATTGTCCGTCCAGGGTCCTCAGGAAGAACTATTAAGTCACCAAACTGATGAAGACCTTCTACCACTCTTGTATCGAGAGCCTGCTGGCATTCTGTATCACAGTATGGTATGGCACCTGCACTGAGGCCAACAGGAAGAGGCTTTTTTTTAAAAAAAAAAAATCTTTTATTATGATAAATGTAATTTCATTTTTCAGTCTGTCTCTCTTCATCCTTATTAATCTGTCCTGGTTGAATTGTTATCTTGTGAAGCATTGAAGTAACTGTGTTCCAAAGGTTAACATCTGAGTGCCAAGATACACCCTAGGGACGGGATAGCAGTGCTAATTTCATAATCCAGCACGGTCCTCACTATTAGTCTGTACTTTCAGGAAAAGTATGCTCGATTTACACACCAAGGACATCTCTCATCAAGAGTGATCCAACCACTATGTGTGACACCCTCACATTGTTGTACTTACAGAATATGGATGAGAGAATGTGGTTTCTGTGTCTGTAATAAAAACATTTAATAACTCTCTGAATGACTCATTATTGTGCATTTAAATGTATATTAGTACATTACTGTATTGTTTGTGTTTTGTCCTGGGATGACAATACAAGACTTCCATGAATGTGCATATGAGAGAGGTAAGTTTGCTTTGTATTCCAGCCGGCCTGTTATGAAACAATTTCCATACTACAGATCCATTTCTCAACATATTCTTATTCCAAATCATACAAGTAAGTAGGCTGTAAGACAAAACATGTTGCATGTTACATGTTGCTCTCGTTTATTTTGTTTAAATGGATAAAGGTTAATAAAGATGTGCAATGTTCAGCTGTCAGAAATTGAAGGCTAGCCTCATCTCTTGTCATATTTGGCTGTGATCACTTTTTTGTATTCCTCACAGCTCTCCATTAAAACAGCTTGCTCCTCTTGGCTGAAATAAGCAGCTCGCGATCGCAGCTCCTTTGATGTGAACGCGCACAGAGCACAAAGCTCAGACCGGGGCTATAGGTTTTGTTGAGCCGGATCATGAACACAGAGCCTGGCTATGTTGAGCCTCCTTCGTACTAAAGCCCTCAGGTCTAATCTTCATGTAATAACTGCGCCACCCTGTGGCTAAACATCAGCACTGAAGTCATAACTTGACAAGTTCTCATTTTCAATGATTATTAACAATATTATTGTGATTTGAAGCCGTGTCAGTCTTGACTGTGCGTGATGGGGACGTCTGCTGGTGACTTTATAGATGCTCTTTATTTAGGCAGGGAATGTAATTCGGGTAAAAGTTTTCCACAATGTGCATTCACACACTCAGCTAAAATAATAATAATTATGTATCACGTTCTCCCAAAACAACCAGCTGTTATAGTTTCACTCGACTAACATAAATGTGAACCATACATGGCTGTAGAAAGAGAACGGTAGCCTATAATAGTGTATGATAATAAGTTATTATTATTATTATTTTTTTTTACTTTATTATGCATGATAATAAGTTAGCACGCTACTTTTATTTTGAAGTTGTTACATGCCACTTCCGCTTTCGCTGTGTCCGCCGTCATATTAATAAATGAGAAACAAAAAACGAAAAAAGGAATTTGCAAAAACAAATTTGGTCCGTTATTTGGTATTGGTTTTCTCGTTTTTTTCGTTTTTTGATGCTGAGAGCAAAATCCGTTTTTCCGTATTTGGTTTAAAACGAAAAAAGGAAAGGGGGCGCTGTTTTCGTATTTTCGTATTTTGGTTTTGAGAAAAAAACGGATTATACTTTAGTACCCTGACCGTTAAGATTGGTTTGCTGCTCTGTTGATATAGTAGGCTGAGAAAAGAAATCTTCCATTAAGTCAAGTGCGTCATATGGGTCAGGGTACTAAAGTATAATCCGTTTTTTTCTCAAAACCAAAATACGAAAATACGGAAACAGCGCCCCCTTTCCTTTTTTTCGTTTTAAACCAAATACGGAAAAACGGATTTTGCTCTCAGCATCAAAAAACGAAAAAAAACGAGAAAACCAATACCAAATAACGGCCCAAATTTGGTTTTTGCAAATTCCTTTTTTCGTTTTTTGTTTCTCATTTATTGATATGACGGCGGACAGACCGAAAGCGAAAGTGGCATGTAACAACTTCAAAATAAAAGTAGCGTGCTAACTTATTATCATGCATAATAAAGTAAAAAATAATAATAATAATAATAACTTATTATCATACACTATTATAGGCTACCGTTCTCTTTCTACAGCCATGTATGGTTCACATTTATGTTAGTCGAGTGAAACTATAACAGCTGGTTGTTTTGGGAGAACGTGATACATAATTATTATTATTTTAGCTGAGTGTGTGAATGCACACTGTGGAAAATTTTTACCCGAATTACATTCCCTGCAGCATCTATAAAGTCACCAGCAGAGGTCGCCATCACGCACAGTCAAGACTGACACGGCTTCAAATCACAATAATATTGTTAATAATCATTGAAAATGAGAACTTGTCAAGTTATGACTTCAGTGCTGATGTTTAGCCACAGGGTGGCGCAGTTATTACATGAAGAGTAGACCTGAGGGCTTTAGTACGAAGGAGGCTCAACATAGCCAGGCTCTGTGTTCATGATCCGGCTCAACAAAACCTATAGCCCCGGTCAGAGTTAACTGCTGTTATTTTCCGGTTATTGTCCGGCTCTGAGCTTTGTGCTCTGTGCGCGTTCACATCAAAGGAGCTGCGATCGCGAGCTGCCTATTTCAGCCAAGAGGAGCAAGCTGTTTTAATGGAGAGCTGTGAGGAATACAAAAAAGTGATCACAGCCAAATATGACAAGAGATGAGGCTAGCCTTCAATTTCTGACAGCTGAACATTGCACATCTTTATTAACCTTTATCCATTTAAACAAAATAAACGAGAGCAACATGTAACATGCAACATGTTTTGTCTTACAGCCTACTTACTTGTATGATTTGGAATAAGAATATGTTGAGAAATGGATCTGTAGTATGGAAATTGTTTCATAACAGACCGGCTGGAATACAAAGCAAACTTACCTCTCTCATATGCACATTCATGGAAGTCTTGTATTGTCATCCCAGGACAAAACACAAACAATACAGTAATGAGTCATTCAGAGAGTTATTAAATGTTTTTTTATAACAGATGCAGAAACCACATTCTCTCATCCATAATCTGTAAGTACAACAATGTGAGGGTGTCACACATAGTGGTTGGATCACTCTTGATGAGAGATGTCCTTAGTGTGTAAGTAGAGCATACTTTTCCTGAAATTAGTGAGTAAGTAGGGCGTACTTTCCCTGGAAGTACAGACTAATAGTGAGGACCGGGCTGGATTATGAAATTAGCACTGTTCTCCCGTCCTTAGTGTGTACCTTGGCAAAATGAAATTACATAAAAGATATAAAATTTTAAAAAAAGCCTCTTCCTGTTGGCTTCAGTGCAGGTCCCATACCATACTGTGATACAGAATGCCAGCAGGCTCTCGATACAAGAGTGGTAGAAGGTCTTCATCAGTTTGGTGTCTTAATTGTTCTTCCTGAGGACCCTGGACGGACAATGTGGTGGTCCTTCTCACTGTTGGGCCCATGTCAGGATCACTGGAGATTACAGTAAAACACACCCTGTCATACAGTCAGTACCATAAAAATGATACTCCACTTTGTCCGTACACCTGCAACCTTTTGGCTGTTTTCAAATGAACAAAATGCAAGGTCACATTACAGGGTCTGACATGTTCACTCTTGACTGTATGGCAGGGTGTGTTTTACTGTAATCTCCAGTGATCCTGACATGGGCCCAGCAGTGAGGAGGACCACCACATTGTCCGTCCAGGGTCCTCAGGAAGAACTATTAAGTCACCAAACTGATGAAGACCTTCTACCACTCTTGTATCGAGAGCCTGCTGGCATTCTGTATCACAGTATGGTATGGCACCTGCACTGAGGCCAACAGGAAGAGGCTTTTTAAAAAAAAAAATCTTTTATTATGATAAATGTAATTTCATTTTTCAGTCTGTCTCTTTTCATCCTTATTAGTCTGTCCTGGTTGAATTGTTATCTTGTGAAGCACTGAAGTAACTGTGTTCCAAAGGTTAACATCTGAGTGCCAAGGTACACACTAAGGACGGGAGAACAGTGCTAATTTCATAATCCAGCCCGGTCCTCACTATTAGTCTGTACTTCCAGGGAAAGTACGCCCTACTTACTCACTAATTTCAGGAAAAGTATGCTCTACTTACACACTAAGGACATCTCTCATCAAGAGTGATCCAACCACTATGTGTGACACCCTCACATTGTTGTACTTACAGAATATGGATGAGAGAATGTGGTTTCTGCATCTGTTATAAAAAAACATTTAATAACTCTCTGAATGACTCATTACTGTATTGTTTGTGTTTTGTCCTGGGATGACAATACAAGACTTCCATGAATGTGCATATGAAAGAGGTAAGTTTGCTTTGTATTCCAGCCGGCCTGTTATGAAACAATTTCCATACTACAGATCCATTTCTCAACATATTCTTATTCCAAATCATACAAGTAAGTAGGCTGTAAGACAAAACATGTTGCATGTTACATGTTGCTCTCGTTTATTTTGTTTAAATGGATAAAGATTAATAAAGATGTGCAATGTTCAGCTGTCAGAAATGGAAGGCTAGCCTCATCTCTTGTCATATTTGGCTGTGATCACTTTTTTGTATTCCTCACAGCTCTCCATTAAAACAGCTTGCTCCTCTTGGCTGAAATAGGCAGCTCGCGATCGCAGCTCCTTTGATGTGAACGCAGCACAGAGCACAAAGCTCAGAGCCGGACAATAACCGAAAATAACAGCAGTTAACTCTGACCGGGGCTATAGGTTTTGTTGAGCCGGATCATGAACACAGAGCCTGGCTATGTTGAGCCTCCTTCGTACTAAAGCCCTCAGGTCTACTCTTCATGTAATAACTGCGCCACCCTGTGGCTAAACATCAGCACTGAAGTCATAACTTGACAAGTTCTCATTTTCAATGATTATTAACAATATTATTGTGATTTGAAGCCGTGTCAGTCTTGACTGTGCGTGATGGGGACCTCTGCTGGTGACTTTATAGATGCTCTTTATTTAGGCAGGGAATGTAATTCGGGTAAAAAGTTTTCCACAATGTGCATTCACACACTCAGCTAAAATAATAATAATTATGTATCACGTTCTCCCAAAACAACCAGCTGTTATAGTTTCACTCCGACTAAAATAAATGTGAACCACACATGGCTGTAGAAAGAGAACGGTAGCCTATAATAGTGTATGATAATAAGTTCATATTATTATTATTATTATTATTATTTTTCTTTATTATGCATGATAATAAGTTAGCACGCTACTTTTATTTTGAAGTTGTTACATGCCACTTCCGCTTCGGTCTGTCCGCCGTCATATCAATAAATGAGAAACGAAAAACGAAAAAAGGAATTTGCAAAAACCAAATTTGGGCCGTTATTTGGTATCGGTTTTCTCGTTTTTTCGTTTTTTGATGCTGAGAGCGAAATCCGTTTTTCCGTATTTGGTTTAAAACAAAAAAAGGGAAGGGGCGCTGTTTCCGTATTTTCGTATTTTGGTTCTGAGAAAAAACGGATTATACTTTAGTACCCTGACCCATATGGTTGTTCAGATGCATACAGTCTACAATAATGTTCCTTGAAGGTGTTGTTTGGTCAGGGTACTAAAGTATAATCCGTTTTTTTACTCAAAACCAAAATACGAAAATACGGAAACAGCGCCCCCTTTCCTTTTTTTCGTTTTAAACCAAATACGGAAAAACGGATTTTGCTCTCAGCATCAAAAAACGAAAAAAACGAAAAAACCAATACCAAATAACGGCCCAAATTTGGTTTTTGCAAATTCCTTTTTACGTTTTTTGTTTCTCATTTATTGATATGACGGCGGACAGACCGGAAGCGGAAGTGGCATGTAACAACTTCAAAATAAAAGTAGCGCGCTAACTTATTATCATGCATAATAAAGTAAAAAGAAAAAAAAAAAACAACTTATTATCATACACTATTATAGGCTACCGTTCTCTTTCTACAGCCATGTGTGGTTCACATTTATTTTAGTCAAGTGAAACTATAACAGCTGGTTGTTTTGGGAGAACGTGATACATAATTATTATTATTTTAGCTGAGTGTGTGAATGCACATTGTGGAAAACTTTTACCCGAATTACATTCCCTGCCTAAATAAACAGCATCTATAAAGTCACCAGCAGAGGTCCCCATCACGCACAGTCAAGACTGACTCGGCTTCAAATCACAATAATATTGTTAATAATCATTGAAAATGAGAACTTGTCAAGTTACGACTTCAGTGTTTAGCCACAGGGTGGCGCAGTTATTACATGAAGAGTAGACCTGAGGGCTTTAGTACGAAGGAGGCTCAACATAGCCAGGCTCTGTGTTCATGATCCGGCTCAACAAAACCTATAGCCCCGGTCAGAGTTAACTGCTGTTATTTTCCGGTTATTGTCCGGCTCTGAGCTTTGTGCTCTGTGCGCGTTCACATCAAAGGAGCTGCGATCGCGAGCTGCTTATTTCAGCCCAGAGGAGCAAGCTGTTTTAATGAAGAGCTGTGAGGAACCAGAACAGAAAGTGAACATGAACAACAGGACATGTCAAACCAACCTCTTCAGAAACTTGTGGTCATACAGGGGCCGGAAAGGAGGGTTGCATTTTGTCCATTCTGCCAATCCAGGTTAAATCCATTAGGGGAGACCAAATAATACAAACCTATGCGTTCCTGGATCCCGGCAGTACAGCCACATTCTGTTCAGAGCGTCTTATGCGAAGGTTGAACATCGACGGTAGAAGAACCAGTTTACTTTTACGCACCATGGGACAAGAAAAGGTTGTTTCCACTTATGTTTTGAATGGTTTGGAAGTGGCTGGTCTTGACAGTAACGACTTTTACAGTCTTCCAGAAGTTCTCACTCAAAGAAAAATGCCTGTGACCCCCAACAACATTATCTCACAGGAAGAGCTGTCACAGTGGTCTTACCTCTCTGAAGTTCAGATCCCCTGCATACACGCCAATGTTGACATGTTGATTGGTACCAACGTCCCAAAGGTATTGGAACCCTGGGAGGTTGTCAACAGCCAAGGGAATGGCCCGTATGCAGTAAGAACTGTACTTGGTTGGGTAGTTAATGGTCCCCTTCGGGACGGAGAGAACAGCAAACTTAACAGTGGCTGCTGTCACTTAACAGTGGCTGCTGTCAATAGGATTTCTGTGTGTAAGCTGGAGGTGATGTTGAACAACCAGTACAATCATGACTTCAATGAAAGAAGTACAGAGGAAAAGGCGATGTCAAGGGAAGACATCAGATTCTTAAGGATTATGGATGAGTCAGCACAGCTTCACAAAAAAGTGATCACAGCCAAATATGACAAGAGATGAGGCTAGCCTTTAATTTCTGACAGCTGAACATTGCACATCTTTATTAACCTTTATCCATTTAAACAAAATAAACGAGAGCAACATGTAACATGCAACATGTTTTGTCTTACAGCCTATTTACTTGTATGATTTGGAATAAGAATATGTTGAGAAATGGATCTGTAGTATGGAAATTGTTTCATAACAGGCCGGCTGGAATACAAAGCAAACTTACCTCTCTCATATGCACATTCATGGAAGTCTTGTATTGTCATCCCAGGACAAAACACAAACAATACAGTAATGTACTAATATACATTTAAATGAATAATAATGAGTCATTCAGAGAGTTATTAAATGTTTTTATTACAGACTCAGAAACCACATTCTCTCATCCATATTCTGTAAGTACAACAATGTGAGGGTGTCACACATAGTGGTTGGATCACTCTTGATGAGAGATGTCCTTAGTGTGTAAGTAGAGCATACTTTTCCTGAAATTAGTGAGTAAGTAGGGCGTACTTTCCCTGGAAGTACAGACTAATAGTGAGGACCGCGCTGGATTATGAAATTAGCACTGTTATCCCGTCTCTAGGGTGTATCTTGGCACTCAGATGTTAACCTTTGGAACACAGTTACTTCAATGCTTCACAAGATAACAATTCAACCAGAAACCAAAATTCACCACTCTTTGTTGTTGGAAAGGTTAAAGCTTCTTTTGTTATGTGGAAGTTGCTTGTTAGCTCAGTTAGAGGTTCTATTAGGATAAACCAGTATTGTAGTACTCGAGATTGGTCTTAGTCTCAAGACCGGTCTCAAGAATACTTTTTGAAGGTATTGGTCTTGTCTCGGACTCTGACAAAGAGGACTTGCTTCAGGAGGAACTTAAGTTTCATTTTTAATTTCTGGTGGACTGATGTTGGCACACCGCTGAGGAGAGCAAAATAAATGACCTGAATGTGTCCGAGAAACAGTTCAAAAAGTTCTTCTACAGTCTGTAGTTACAGAGCAAACACTTGCATGCCTGGCACAGAAAACTAAGTAAACAGCCTCAACTAACAGCAAATACGTGTGTAGTTGACCTTTAAAACAGATTACAAACCAGTAAACTGATTTCCATGTGCAACACTTCCTGCACTGTCCACATTTTGCTCCTGCAGGTGACGGTCCCTCACTTGCCTGCATTTGCATATGTGTGACTGTAGCCTTTTGTGGAGTGAACACTGCATTGGAGTCCAACACTCGTGCACCCCTCGGTACATTTTGTGTACTTTTCAATTTAAAAAACTCAATCATTTTGCCTGTGTTCATGGTAGTGAGACAAAACTTTACAAGGTTTTGAGTTTTTTATCAAATTTTAAAATTCCAACCTTGGATTTAATAATAGGGCTATAATACACTGTGGAGAAAAAAAGTTCCTCTGGATACCCTCAGTACATTTTGTGTACCATTGACTCCCATTATAACATAAAGTTTTGATCCTACTCTAATTTTAGCATAAAACGGTGTTTTACATATGACAACCTTTTCAATCAAAGCTTTTGACTTGAAAAAAAAAAAAAAAAATATCCATCATATGACATCATTTTCCATTACATGGCTGAGGGCTCCATTTCATACTGTTTCATTGAGGCCTTTTTCTGTTGCATTTCCGACTATTTCTTGGCAATAGAACACATGATTGCAACTAAAATGGTCTGGGTGTGTTGGTATTGATGTAAAAGTGTGGTATGAATGTGTGTACTGAGAATATCATTTGTGTGTGTGTGTGTGTGTGTGCGCACACAGGGAAACAGAGTCTATTTTGCTCACCACATTTTGCACATTCCCGTCTCTCTCCCTCTCTTTCTTATGCCCACAGACCCCCACGCCCCCAACACACACAGACACACAGACACACACACACACACACACACACAACACACAACACACAAAACAGAGCCTCACACACACTACTGTACTTGTAAAACAAAAACAAAAAACAAAAGAGAGGTCAATCGAAATCCAAAGGTCAAAAGGTCAAAGAAGCACTCAGTTACCAAAGGTAGTCTGTGTGTGTTGGTATTGATGTAAAAGTGTGGTATGAATGTGTGTATTGAGAATATTATTTGTGTGTGTGTGTGTGTGTGTGTGTGTGTGTGTGTGTGTGTGTGTGTGTGCACAGAGAAGAATAAGAACAGGGAAACAGAAAGTCTGTTTTGCTCCCCACATTTTGCACATCCCCATCTCTCTCCTTCTTTCTTATGCCCCACCCCAGCCCCACCCACAATAGGCACACACACACACACACACACACACACACACACACAAAACAGAGCCCCACACACATTACTGTACTTGTAAAACAAAAACAAAAAACAAAAGAGAGGTCAATCGAAATCCAAAGGTCAAAAGGTCAAAGAAGCACTCAGTTACCAAAGGTAGTCTGTGTGTGTTGGTATTGATGTAAAAGTGTGGTATGAATGTGTGTATTGAGAATATTATTTGTGTGTGTGTGTGTGTGTGTGTGTGTGTCTATTGTGGGTGGGGGGGGTGGGGCATAAGAAAGAGAGGGAGACAGACGGGGATGTGCAAAATGTGGTGAGCAAAACAGACTTTTTGTTTCCCTGTTCTTATTCTTCTCTGTGCACACACGCACACGCGCGCGTGCGCGCACGCGCACACACACACACACACACACACACACACACACACACACACACACACACACACACACACACACACAACAGAGCCCCACACACACTACTGTACTTGTAAAACAAAAACAAAAAAACGAAAAAAATTAAAAAAAGAGAGTCCATCGAAATCCAAAGGTCAAAGGTCAAAGAAGCACTCTAATACCAAAGCAAAGTCTTTTTTCATTTTGGTTTTCAGTGCAGCATACTCAGGTGCTGTTGCTGCAAACCTATAAATGCATGTAGCTTGCTTGGCTGCTCATTTCTTCAGCAAAAATGAAGAGCATATTTCTCTGGGGGAAGCTCTGACTGCGGCCCTGCAGTCCTCTGAGAAAATATGTGGGTTCATATTCCCAAAATGGCATAAAGGGTTAAAATTATTTAAGAAATACATGAAAATTTGATATTTATGATAAGGACTGAAGTTGGTCAAAAGATTTAATGCAGTGAAAGTGAAAAAAAAAATTCACATATAATATTTTTATAGCACTTAAACATTCTGTGTACCGAAGGGTTAATCGCACATATTTTTTTAATAAACTCACACTGCTCAAAAAATAATAATGCATTCAAATCAATGTTGTTGTCAATTATTGACATATCCAAGGGTGTAATAATCCTCCCTAAAAAATTTCAGTTTGCACTTAGTGTATATAAAATATTTCATATTTTGTGTTTTTATAGTGTAAAATATGTGGGTTCATATTCCCAAAATGGCATAAAGGGTTAAAATTATTTAAGAAATACATGAAAATTTGATATTTATGATAAGGACTGAAGTTGGTCAAAAGATTTAATGCAGTGAAAGTGAAAAAAAATATTCACATATAATATTTTTATAGCACTTTTTAGAAAAGTACATTCTGTGTACTGAAGGGTGAATCGCACTCAGTTTTTAATAAACTCACACTGCTCAAAAAATAACAATGCATTCAAATCAATGTTGTTGTCAATTATTGACATATCCAAGGGTGTAATAATCCTCCCTAAAAAAATTCTGTTTGCACTTAGTGTATAGAAAATATTCATATTTTGTGTTTTTTTTCATGTGGGTTCATATCCCCAAAATGGCATTAAAGGGTTAAAATAATTTAGAAATACATGAAAATTTGATATTTATGATAAGGACTGAAGTTGGTCAAAAGATTTAATGCAGTGAAAGTGAAAAAAAATATTCACATATTATATTTTTATAGCACTTTTTAGAAAAGTACATTCTGTGTACTGAAGGGTGAATCGCACATTAATTACTCGAGGGGAGCACAAGGGTTAAAAAGCAGCCCTTTAAACATTATATTACTTGTCAGCAGCTGATCTTAAGCTAACTTATTACTTAGTCAGTTTGGCTACTCATAATTATTTTGGCATGCAGTGTAACACACCAATCTTAATTTTGTTTAATGAAAACTCAGCTCCAGGTACTTGCTCCTGTTGTTCTTTGACATTTTAAGGAAATAACTCCACTTTAAAATATGCAGTTTTGTCTTGGCACTGATCTATGGCTATTTTACATACAGATCCCCCCTTTTTTGAGTGAGCTTTTTCTAATATCCTCATGCTAAAAACAACTGTAAATTCACGTTAAAGCTGGTATCTGAAAAATGTTCTCCCCAGGACTCCTGTCGGGGACATCTTTGTCACCTTTTTGATTCCTGATGAGTAAACCCCTGAAACAAGCTAAAACAAAATCTGAAGCGAATTTAGCAAATTCTGAGACAAACCAGCCCCTCATTTCTCCACCAACAGTTCCTGCAGGAAGTGAATCACACCAGAGGAGAACAGAGAAATGTGTTCTTCATTTTTTAAAAACTTCAATCAGTAATAAATAAATATGATTTATTTGATTGACTTTGCAGTTGAAAGCATTTCTGTTGCTGCTCTAGAAACAACATTTAGTTGTATTTAAAATCTAATTACATTCTAATCTACACCTGAATTCATCCTTTTTTTGATAATATATTTTTTAAAAGCTATTTTAGTGATGATAAAGAACCAAAAAGAACCACCTCATCACCTGTAACCTGTATAATAATAATCTGTAACCAGCACTCGTGCAATATTGGAGCTCTATGGTAGAGAAGAAATACATCGTACTGGACTCTGAAGGCATCATCATTAAGATCATTGCTGATTTTGGTGTTTTCATGGGATGTGTTAGTGAGAAATATGTAGATTATTATCAGACTTATCTTTTAAAGATGCTTTTTTTAAGACGAGACAAACAGAAAAAAAAGAGTTTAAAGTATTCACTCGCACCTCTTTGCTCCGACGGAGACCCACAACACGTCTGACTGTCACTCCTAGCATGATTATATTAAAGATGAACACCAAGCAAAACAGTCCCACCGTAGTCACCATCTTCACTGTGTCATTGCCTATATAGCATCTACAAAGAGAGGGAGTATAGATATGAATTTCATCTCACACTGCAAAATCAAATATGAATTCTGTAATAAAGACTGAACTACATGCAGTTTTTCTGCCTATGAAATAGAATATATGAGTACATCCCAGCTATTCCTTCCTATCATTTATAATTGTTGTTCCTGTGAATGAAACTCTAATGCACATGCAAAACACTTGATGAATATAAGTTAATTGCTAATCTAAATTGTACATGCTTGCAAATGTGATCTTGCTTCTCCCTCACATTGTAGTGCTGGTGGAGTTATCTGAGGAGTCCAGAGGGACATGTCCATACGCGTCTCTGTCTATGATGACCACCAGGGATACAATGACTGCAGGGACACCTGGAACAGGGATGAAGCAAGGCACTGATCCTTTCACTTAAAAGTTCAATTCAAATCCAAACTTTGTTGACTTTAGTGACTCTACTCACCCCATCCCACCACAATGAGTTTGAGCAAGTATCTCCTGATATAGATGTTGAAGACTCTGACGAAGAGAAGGTAGAGGTGAAATCCCTCCAGGGCTATCCAGCTGAAGGTGGCCAGCAGGGAGTAGTGAAGACAAAGAGCCATGTAAAGGCAAGCCCCAGTGGAGGACAGTGCTGCCACCGCCTGACTGGGGAGGAAGTGCACGTTGAGGAGGATGAGGGCAATGACCAGATTGATGTGGACCTTCATAGAGACATCTGCCCTGACTTTTCTGTCAGAGAGGACAAGACAGAGGAGAACTGATCTGTGGTAAGTGTTTCATTGTTATCATGTCATGACCCTGAAATTAGATCATAGAAAGTGAAGACAGGATGACATTTACTCTAAGAATGAAGTGACAAAAATGTGAAAAAAAGGAAGAGCACATTGAATTTTAAATATAAAAGTAAAGAAACACATCAAGGTGAAAGGCCTTAAGAAAACGCAGCAATAAAAAGTCAAAGGAGTCAAGGGAGGAAGAAGAGCTGATCTGATCTGATGGGAGACAAGGACAGAAGGGAAGGAGGAAACTGAAGGTAAGGCGAGATGAATGACAATGAAAGATGAGAGGAGAGCCGTCATTAATTACCTATTTGTGATGAAGAGCAGAACAGTGATGACCAGGGCAAAAAGAGAAAGACTACAGCCAATCAGAGTGATGTATGTCTGAATCTCCCGGTCTTTCTCTGGGAGTGGAGCAGAGATCTGTGAAGAAAGTACAAAGATTACTTCATTACATTTATTTGATAGATAAAGTTATTGGTGAAACAGATCAGGATTTACATACAAAACATACAAAGTAGAACAAACTACGAAGTAAATTATGTAAATTATGATGCATAATTACAAATGAAACTTCCCTAATGTAGTTTGAATTAGTTCCACTGTCACCAGCTTTAGTATAAATACCTGATGTTAATTAACCAGAATGTTAATGCATCAGTAATAATCATCATAATGATAATTGTAACACCCTTGTTCATAATGTCTACTTCTATTTTTCATACCTATACCAGGATATTTCTCTAATACTAACACACATTTACATTGTGGTATTACCATTTTTACTTCAAGTCGCAAGTGCTGAATTTCATTATTTTATTTATATATACAGTCTGTTTATATAGTTCTCACACTGTATGTATATTTATTTTTATTTTTAACAGATTTCATGCAACATAATGGATTCACAGTACGGCCCAGTTGTCACTCTTGTGCTG
Organism: Argyrosomus regius; assembly: GCA_946959425.1. Lineage (NCBI taxonomy): Eukaryota > Metazoa > Chordata > Actinopteri > Sciaenidae > Argyrosomus > Argyrosomus regius. The sequence goes on from OX336882.1 coordinate 3,305,095, forward strand.
TATGTATTTTGCAGGTATGAAGTGAATTCATCTACTCAGTATGTAGCAGTTTATATTCATTTAATATTCTTTTTCACAGAGGATGTCTTTTTGTGTCTCAGTAGCGAAAGCACTGATGTAAATAATAAAATGAAATGAATTTTTTGACATATTTTTATGGATCGCTAAAACAGTTTCAAATGCTCCTCCACTGAATATGAAGTCTTGATAAAATGATCACATTGTTTTAATTGTCTATCTACAGTTCTACTTCCAATGATGAAAAATACCAAACCTACCATGAGTACGCCGAAGTACGTGAGGTGGTCACAGGAGCAGGTGATGTTACCCCAGCCACGTTCCCACACGGTCTGGCAGCCATTACTGCTATATTCTGGTAACAAACAGGCATTATACTAATGACTAATGAGAAAAACACAATGAATCCAACTTATCATCTTAATAACAAAAAACACATACTGTTATTATTATTGATGATAGCTACCCTTTGTTGAAAAATTAAAGAACATACAGGAGGGTGTTTGGGTCTCCTGTGACACAACAATAACTCAGGTTTACATTAGGTTTAAATGTATTTGACTTACTTTTGTTCAGCAAAAGATACAATTGTACAAGGTTACAGAAGCTGAAGTTATGGTACATGAATTTGTAGTTACATTCACAGCTGTGGTGAGAGTCATTGTGATGTTGACACGCTCCTGCAGTCCTGAAATATTTTTCCCCCCAACACTCAGGCCAACAAGTCTGCTCTCATACACGTTATGTGGGGCTCTCCATATGTTCTACGGTACAACATACAAGCAATTAGTTTGACAGTTTTCCAACACAGTCATTATTGTAAAATGTGATCACGATCCTGAAGTACGTTTACTAAAGGAAAAAGCCACCCAGTGATCCTCTGGATAACACTGCTTGATGTTATCATTTATTTAAATGTTGTGACTCTGTGCTCTTCATAGGAACTCTTCTAAACTTAGTCTATCCAATTATGTTTTGCATGTTACTGCAGACAAGAGCAAACAGTTTCTAGTTTGGAAAAAAAAGTTCTTTTGTTGCATAGACACATTTGTGGCTATTGCATTCAGTGTGAAAATAGCATCACTTCCTCTTTACATTTCCACAGTGAGACACTAAACACTGACAGTTTATGTGTTTAATCGCAGCAGGTAGCTGTGACTGTGTTGTTTGTGTTTGCTATATTATATTACATATGACCACATTTGAACAACAAAACAAACAACTCAGCACCAGTAGCTTTTTGCAGCACTACTAGCTTACTTTCTCCACTTTCTCCACTGACTGAATCATAGAGAGAAGCTCACACTGGCAACAAAAATCATTCCTAAAAGTGCTATTGGGTGGATTTTTCCTTTAACCACAAAAGACAAAGCATGTGAATAAAGTAAAAATATGATCAGAAAACTGCAACTATTTGGTTCATTTCCAGAAATGAACTTTTTAGTTCTATTCTACAAACTTTACATTAGAAAAGTGTACTCTCTGACCCCATTTGTTTCAGGCCAGGTAAGCATGCAGAACACAATTGTGTTGTGTGATTCAACATCCAACTCTTGAGGCAGTTGAACTCTCACTTTGCTGTTGGTGATAGTCCCGTCTGACTTTGCCTATATCAGAGTGACAGAGCCAGAAACAGGAAGAGGAATGTTCCATGTAAACACCATTAACTGAATCATGCAACTCTCACCACTCTATATTTGCATCCAGGCACACTGCATTATATAATGTCATCCTTCTGTTTGGGTGATTCAAACATTCAACACCATTAAAAGAAATAAATACTTAATACTTAATAAATAAGTAATAATAATAAATAAATAGTCTTCTTCATAAATAATTGAAGATTCCCTGTAAGAAGTGTTGCCCTGCCAGCCTGCATTTTACTACAAACTGTTTAGAGGCTCAGACACAGGATGGAAAAACACGTGAATGCATGTATTTGTTGTCTGTAAATGTCTGTACAAAATTTCATGTTCATCCATTTAGCAGTTGTCAAGACATTTCAGTAAAAGCCAAAAATGTCAGCCTCATGTTAGCACTACAAAAAAGGTCAGTGGATCACCAGAGTCAGTAAAATTCATCATCTGGGAACCATGAATGTGTGTACAAAATTCTATTGCAACCCATCCGGTAATTACATTGCCATCCCTCGAGCCATTTTGCTAGAATGACTAAAAATCTACCAGCAAGTAAAAAATAGCATTGATTTTGACTTAGTCTCTATTCAGATTAAATAAATTCTTACCTCATTCTCATTAGCAGAAATTTGAAGCCCTTTGAAGTGGCCTTTGGGTCTATGCACGTTGGCCACTAAACGGAGGACATGAATAGAGATGTCATTCTCCTCTGTTTCCTCTAGCATTTGTTCTAGGTTCCACATGGCTCTGGTGGAAAAAGAGAAGAAAATTATGAATATGTTAATCTGATTTACAATTGTTTTGATGAAAACCTGTCATGAATTCTGGACCACACAACCAAACCTTAACCTTAAATTTCAACCTCAACTTTCAAATTCTTCTTATTGTTCTGGTTCCTACTCTCATGTACACATCTGGAAAAAAGAAATGCTAAAAAAACCCCCCATAAAAATCCCAACAGTTATCAAACTGGATAAAGAATTAAAATGTTTACTCGATAGTGTCGTCGACGTTTCCACTATCCAAAAGGCCGTTTACATATTCCATACAATCTTTGACATCCTGAATCCCTGTAGAGTAAATCAATTATTTATTGATACACACACACACACACACACACACACACACACACACACACACACACACACACACACACACGTAAATATTGAAACACCTCACCTTTCATGGAAATGTGACATTGACATTTTGGTCGACCTATAGCTTGACCAATGCCTTTGCCAGGAGTTACTCTTGTAGGTTAAATTAAAAATGTATTGATATTGAATATACTGTATATATATATATATATATATATATATATATATATATATATATATATATATATATATATATATATATATTCCTACACACACATAAAACAGATATTGAAACACCTTACCAGCCAAGCAATTATGACACACCAAAGACAGGACCAGGAGCCACCACTTCATCCTGTTCATTGAGAACAAAAACCTGTCTGTGCTTTACTAACAGACAGAGGGAAATACAAACACAAGAACCCAACCACATTTATTGATCTCAAGTGGAACTGCAAAAGCAAGTTTGTTTACTCAAGTCATAGCCATACTTAGCATAATAACCAATAGATATTCCTCAGGTCTAATATCAGCATGAATACAGATAAACAGCTAAATTAGGTTTCTCTAACCTAAAGAGAATCATTACATAGCCTACCTTTTCGTGTTGCTGAGTTCCTGTGAAAATGATTTGATGTGACGAGAACACAGTAGTGTGAAGCTGATGTGACAACAGGCAGCGCCGCCCCTCCCTACACGCAGAACAGGCGCTGTGCGTAGGGCCCCACAATCCATGGAGGGGTGCAAAGGATGCGCATCGCTGCCGTGAGGCGCGCGTAGAGCACCAAGTCAGCCCGAGGCAGGAGAGAAAAAAAAGATACGAGTAATCTGACCGCACGCGTTGCCGCAATGATTAATAGCACGCAGCATCTGACCAATCAGCGGCCAGATGCGCCGACAGGCAGTTGGATGCAGGTGGAGAGATGGCCTCCAAACGGCAATATGAATCGGGAGCAAGCAAAAGAAAGAAAAGGTCAAAACAAGAGGAGGCTCGTGCTTCACTTGAAGGTGGGTATGTTGTTGAAATAAAAAAGAAAAACTTTGTGGCATAAACACCCCAGCTGCTAATCATGAGACAGAAGAGAGGATAATTCTGTCTAGATGTGATGAAAACAAATCTTAATAATCTGCTTGTATGATGGATTTCTTGTCATAACAGGGTCAATGCTGAAGTTTGTTACTAAGGGTGACAAGGAGCCAGCGCCCAGTACGTCACAGGGGCCATCAAGCAACATCTCTTCAGCTACAGATGCTACTATCACTACTATGCGTGTGCATCTGTAAAAGTCTTGTGCCATTGTTGAAAGAGGCTGTTCATTTGATTTGTTCCTACTAATTAAGGTTGTAAACCTAAATGGCATTTCATGATACAGTCAAATTCTGTAAAAAAAGCTGAAAAAAACCCATCTGAATGAAAGAGGACAGACAGACAGACAGATAGACAGATAGAAAGCTTAAGATGCTGTCTGTACATTTTCTTCAGTAGCCTCTGCATATTATACGTAACACTGGACACTACACATACTTCTGTTTAGAAACTAGTTTATCTCGAGCTACAGAGCAGTACAACATTAGTCACTCTGAGCTTCACTTGGTTTATGGCTGCATGTCACCACTCCCACCAAGCAGAGGGGAGTAGTACATCAAAAAATCTAATGAAACAAGGAGTTGAGAGCTGAACTCCAACATTTAATCCTCCAACTTCTATGTGTGTGTGGTGTTTTTTCCATTTTTACAAGAATGGAAGTTGATATAATTTACACAAATGTATTACTGTAAAATGTGAAATGTGTCTCTCCTGGTAGCTTGACCAACAAGTTCTCATTCCACATAATCTGGGTTGTACTCTGATACTTTGTATCTCTCTATTCTGACATTCAATGAAACACATAATAAAAAACCTCACCGATGTGCATTAATGCATTTTATTTTTCACACTGTAATGAATATATGTTATTATCCATGTTCATAAAAAAAATATTTTTATTTGATGTCACGTTAGGTATAACAAGCAGTAGTTCCCAACCTTTTCACTTTACCATTATGCTCCCCTTGGTACATTTTTTGCATTTTTCAATTAAAGATTCTCAATAATTTTGCCTGTGTTAATGTTAGTGGGACAAAATTTAGCAAGGATTTTAGTTTTTTAACCAACGACACACACACACACACACACACACACACACACACACGTAAGAATGTGTCTTGGTGTGTTGAGGCTTAGCTGTTGGTGCTCTGTGCATCACTACTCGTCTTAGAAGATTAGTTTTCGTTCTTTCTCAATGACATCACAAACCACAGGAAGATGAAGAAACCTTAGAACAGAGAAAGAGACAAGAAGAGTGTTAGAGAGAGAACAAGAGGAGTGGACCAACCCAATCATCCGAATGGCTATAACATAAACAATCTGATTCTGCAATAATTCAACAATATGCAAATAGTCAAGCTGGTATCCACTGTACATAAAAGCATCTATTGTATTTTATTAACGACAAGTCTCTTCCTCTCTCAAAATGTATTTTCCCTGACATTTGAGTAATCTTGTCTAATCTATGTCATGAATAAACATTCAGATACTTTGATCATTTATTGTGAAATAAGAAGCTGTCCATGTTGCTGTGAGGTTAGATTGGGCATAAAGAAATGTAGCAATGTAAAGACTTGCTTTGTTAAGCTTTCAGTAGTTTTGAAAGTGATTACTGTGTCCCATCCTGACTGTACCGTGATACATTTCTCACCATTGTAAGTGTCAAACCAAGAATATCAACTCTGCATCTACAGTACTCCACCCATTTATATATAGTATTTTATATATCTGCCTCATGTTACCCGCTTTGTCATATTTACAGTGACATCACCAGACCTTGCAGTGAGTTCAGGATGCAGAAGAGGTAGAGGCCCGGAACGGTCAGGTAGCCAAATGAGAAGAAGACCAGCCCCCAAGTAATGCCAAGCAGAACGGTGACTCCCAGCAGGGGACAGACGTCTTTCTTGGCTCTGTCACAGTCACTCTGCCCATACTGACATGCAAATTAAGTGTAAAATAACCCATTAGCAGGTCAAATATGTCAGACCAATGTAGAAATAAAGAAGCTCCATCTAGATTTTTCATTGAATCCCATGAAAAGACCAAAACAAACAATGTTAGTTGGTCCAATACAACACTGTTTTATAACACAATACAGCCAGCTATAAATCCTATCTATTCACCAGATTACAAGATTTCACAACTTCTTTGAATTTTAGTTTTTAGTATCTATTTATTTACTTTAAACTTTAGTGCATCAAGAGATCTCTAAGAGGATGGCAAATGTTTTCGAGCCATTTCGAGCCTCAAACATTCTCATAAGTTAATTTAATGATGAAATGACATACCACTTACCGGCATACTGCAGCTAGCTGCTGCCATTAGCTAGGTAGCTGTTAACGGTTCTATTAGGACAAAGCAATAAATAACATATCATGTTTAAGCAGTTACCTAGTGTTCCTGTAGTTGTGACAAAATGTTCAAATATAATAGAAATATATACTATGTTATATATGTACATTAGCAGTTTGAATTAGACTTAAGCTTCTTGTGCTGAAAATATTACACCAAACTCCCTTCAAGAAATATGATGTATTACCGATTTCTCACTTATCAGTAAAAACACATATGCCAACAGGTATCTTGATGATTTGGCATCAATATAATCCATAAAGATAAATTGTATTTGTGTAAAAACTTTACATTTCAGATTTTGTCTCTCAACAGCTCAACAACTCACTACCAGCCTCATTTAGTCGGCTGGAAGAAGACCGTGGGAATGAGGCGGACTGTTTCAAAAATTTCCACTCACATATGTACTGGCTGGTGTTTCAGATCCTTGCTGAATTAAACACTTACTGAAAACACTGTTAATTTGCCGTCTGTCATGTGTGTAACAGTATTTTAACAGTTTTTTTTACAAGTAACTACCCGGTTCCAACATTGGGGAACTTTGACTGGCAAAGTCTCAAGTTTTGCCACAACTAATAGCAAATATGTTTGTGTGGTTGACCCCTAAAACAGACATTAAACCAGAAAAGACGATTTCCCTTACCCTGATATTCCAATGAAGGCAATGAGTACTGGCCAATCAGAGGCAGAGTAGAGTGAAAGAACATCGGAAGCATTAGGTCAGAAAAGAAGGGAATCTGTGCATCTCGAGACGATCCCCTTACTTTTAGAGCAGTAAGATTACATTAAGTTTATGGTGAGCTTTTTCTTATATGCTCATGCTAAAAACAACTGTAAATACATGTTAAAGCTGATATTTAAAAAAAAAACACCTTATCACCTGTAACAAAAACTTCAATCAAAAACTTTTTTCTCACTAGCACTCATGCAATAATGGAGCTCTATGGTAGAGAAGAAATACATCGTACTGGACTCTGAAGGACTCATCATTAACATTATTGCTGATTTTGGTGTTTTCATGGGATGTGTTGACAGCAGGAAATATTTTGATTATAACCAATATTTATCCTTTAAAAGTATTCACTCGCACCTCTTTGCTCCGACGGAGACCCACAACACGTCTGACTGTCACTCCTAGCATGATTATATTAAAGATGAACACCAAGCAAAACAGTCCCACCGTAGTCACCATCTTCACTGTGTCATTGCCTATATAGCATCTACAAAGAGAGGGAGTATAGATATGAATTTCATCTCACACTGCAAAATCAAATATGAATTCTGTAATAAAGACTGAACTACATGCAGTTTTTCTGCCTATGAAATAGAATATATGAGTACATCCCAGCTATTCCTTCCTATCATTTATAATTGTTGTTCCTGTGAATGAAACTCTAATGCACATGCAAAACACTTGATGAATATAAGTTAATTGCTAATCTAAATTGTACATGCTTGCAAATGTGATCTTGCTTCTCCCTCACATTGTAGTGCTGGTGGAGTTATCTGAGGAGTCCAGAGGGACATGTCCATACGCGTCTCTGTCTATGATGACCACCAGGGATACAATGACTGCAGGGACACCTGGAACAGGGATGAAGCAAGGCACTGATCCTTTCACTTAAAAGTTCAATTCAAATCCAAACTTTGTTGACTTTGGTGACTCTACTCACCCCATCCCACCACACTGAGTTTGAGCAAGTATCTCCTGATATAGGTGTTGAAGATTTTGACGAAGAGAAGGTAGAGGTGAAATCCCTCCAGGGCTATCCAGCTGAAGGTGGCCAGCAGGGAGTAGTGTAGACAAAGAGCCATGTAAAGGCAAGCCCCAGTGGAGGACAGTGCTGCCACCGCCTGACTGGGGAGGAAGTGCACGTTGAGGAGGATGAGGGCAATGACCAGATTGATGTGGACCTTCATAGAGACATCTGCCCTGACTTTTCTGTCAGAGAGGACAAGACAGAGGAGAACTGATCTGTGGTAAGTGTTTCATTGTTATCATGTCATGACCCTGAAATTAGATCATAGAAAGTGAAGACAGGATGACATTTACTCTAAGAATGAAGTGACAAAAATGTGAAAAAAGGAAGGCACATTGAATTTTAAATATAAAAGTAAAGAAACACATCAAGGTGAAAGGCCTTAAGAAAACGCAGCAATAAAAAGTCAAAGGAGTCAAGGGAGGAAGAAGAGCTGATCTGATCTGATGGGAGACAAGGACAGAAGGGAAGGAGGAAACTGAAGGTAAGGCGAGATGAATGACAATGAAAGATGAGAGGAGAGCCGTCATTAATTACCTATTTGTGATGAAGAGCAGAACAGTGATGACCAGGGCAAAAAGAGAAAGACTACAGCCAATCAGAGTGATGTATGTCTGAATCTCCCGGTCTTTCTCTGGGAGTGGAGCAGAGATCTGTGAAGAAAGTACAAAGATTACTTCATTACATTTATTTGATAGATAAAGTTATTGGTGAAACAGATCAGGATTTACATACAAAACATACAAAGTAGAACAAACTACGAAGTAAATTATGTAAATTATGATGCATAATTACAAATGAAACTTCCCTAATGTAGTTTGAATTAGTTCCACTGTCACCAGCTTTAGTATAAATACCTGATGTTAATTAACCAGAATGTTAATGCATCAGTAATAATCATCTTAATGATAATTGCAACACCCTTGTTCATAATGCCCACTTCTATTTTTCATACTTATACCAGGATAAGTCACAAGTGCTGAATTTCATTATTTTTTAAACTTTTGTGCCATTTAGTGTTAGCAAGTCAGGGATATGGATATGTTATACAGTCAGAATTAAAGGGCTGATGGTGGTGGAGGTGATGTTAAACATTATCCTCTCTATATACTGCTTCTTACACTGTCCATCCATCCATCCATCCATCCATCCATCCATCCATCCATCCATCCATCCATCCATCCATCCATCCATCCATCCATCCATCCTGTACATGCACTGTAAAATTTCCAGCTCAGCTCTCTCTTCCCCACAATGGTCCAGTACATCATCTGCAGTCAGGCAGACACCGCACAAACCTGCCGGTCCAACCTCACACTCCATTTTCCCATCAGTCATGAACAAGACCCCGAGATACTTGAACTCCCATGCTTCGTACAGCAACTCGCTCCCAACACGGTGGGAGCATTTCAGTAATAATCATCTTAATGATAATTGTAACACCCTTGTTCATAATGCCTACTTCTATTTTTCATACTTATACCAGGATATTTCTCTAATACTAACACACATTTACATTGTGGTATTCACTTTTACTTCAAGTCGCAAGTGCTGAATTTCATTATTTTATTTATATATACAGTCTGTACATATAGTTCTCACACTGTATGTATATTTATTTTTATTTTTAACAGATTAAACCTACCATGAGTACGCCGAAGTACGTGAGGTGGTCACAGGAGCAGGTGATGTTACCCCAGCCACGTTCCCACACGGTCTGGCAGCCATTACTGCTATATTCTGGTAACAAACAGGCATTATACTAATGACTAATGAGAAAACACAATGAATCCAACTTATCATCTTAATAACAAAAAACACATATTGTTATTATTATTGATGATAGTTACCCTTTGTTGAAAAATTAAAGAACATACAGGAGGGTGTTTGGGTCTCCTGTGACACAACAATAACTCAGGTTTACATTAGGTTTAAATGTATTTGACTTACTTTTGTTCAGCAAAAGATGCAATTGTACAAGGTTACAGAAGTTGAAGTTATGGTACATGAATTTGTAGTTACATTCACAGCTGTGGTGAGAGTCATTGTGATGTTGACACGCTCCTGCAGTCCTGAAATATTTTTTCCCCCAACACTCAGGCCAACAAGTCTGCTCTCATACACGTTATGTGGGGCTCTCCATATGTTCTACGGTACAACATACAATCGATTAGTTTGACAGTTTTCCAACACAGTCATTATTATAAAATGTGATCACGATCCTGAAGTACGTTTACTAAAGGAAAAAGCCACCCAGTGATCCTCTGGATAACACTGCTTGATATTATCATTTATTTAAATGTTGTGACTCTGTGCTCTTCATAGGAACTCTTCTAAACTTAGTCTATCCAATTATGTTTTGCATGTTACTGCAGACAAGAGCAAACAGTTTCTAGTTTGGAAAAAAAAGTTATTTTGTTGCATAGACACATTTGTGGCTATTGCATTCAGTGTGAAAATAGCATCACTTCCTCTTTACATTTCCTCAGTGAGACACTAAACACTGACAGTTTATGTGTTTAATCGCAGCAGGTAGCTGTGACTGTGTTGTTTGTGTTTGCCATATTATATTACATTTGAACAACAAAACAAACAACTCAGCACCAGTAGCTTTTTGCAGCACTACTAGCTTAGTACTATTTAATTCAGTTAAATCAATGTAGTACAACAATACTGGTCATAGTATCAGCAATCTGAAATGAATGACCTATGTCCCATTTTAACTCGCTTATCTAACTTATCTTGACACCTCCTGTTGTTAAAACGAGCAGTTGGTGGTCAGTTGGGGAAGAAATATTGTACTCAAAGACCGTCGAGCTTGAACATTAAGTAAGTCATTTAGTTTGACATGCCAGGTATGAAGGCAGATTTGTGACATTTCACAGTGTTCCTCATTTTACCCACCCAAATTTTGCACACTCACTCCACTGACTAAATCATAGGGAGAAGCACTGCTCAAAAAACTGTTCACAAAAATGAAATTTTCAGATTCTATTCTACAAACTTTACATTAGAAAAGTGTACTCTCTGACCCCGTTTGTTTCAGGCCAGGTAAGCATGCAGAACACAATTGTGTTGTGTGATTCAACATCCAACTCTTGAGGCAGTTGAACTCTCACTTTGCTGTTGGTGATAGTCCCGTTTGACTTTGCCTATATCAGAGTGACAGAGCCAGAAACAGGAAGAGGAATGTTCCATGTAAACACCATTAACTGAATCATGCAACTCTCACCACTCTATATTTGCATCCAGGCACACTGCATTATATATATATATATATATATATATATATATATATATATATATATATATATATATATATATATATATATATTGGGTGATTCAAACATTCAACACCATTAAAAGAAAAAAAAAAAAACTTAATAAATAAGTAATAATAATAAATAAATAGTCTTCTTCATAAATAATTTAAGAAGATTCCCTGTAAGAAGTGTTGCCCTGCCAGCCTGCATTTTACTACAAACTGTTTAGAGGCTCAGACACAGGATGGAAAAACACGTGAATGCATGTATTTGTTGTCTGTAAATGTCTGTACCAAATTTCATGTTCATCCATTTAGCAGTTGTCAAGACATTTCAGTAAAAGTCAAAAATGTCAGCCTCATGTTAGCGCTACAAAAAAGGTCAGTGGATCACCAGAGTCAGTAAAATTCATCATCTGGGAACCATGAATGTGTGTACAAAATTCTATTGCAACCCATCCGGTAATTACATTGCCATCCCTCGAGCCATTTTGCTAGAATGACTAAAAATCTACCAGCAAGTAAAAAATAGCATTATATTCAGATTAAATATATTCTTACCTCATTCTCATTAGCAGAAATATGAAGCCCTTTGAAGCGGCCTTTGGGTCTATGCACGTTGGCCACTAAACGGAGGACATGAATAGAGATGTCATTCTCCTCTGTTTCCTCTAGTGTTTGTTCTAGGTTCCACATGGCTCTGGTGGAAAAAGAGAAGAAAATTTGAATATGTTAATCTGATTTACAGTTGTTTTGATGAAACAAATGAATTCTGGACCACACAACCAAACCTTAACCTTAAATTTCAACCTCAACTTTCAAATTCTTCTTATTGTTCTGGTTTCTACTCTCAAGTACACATCTGGTGACAGACTATTTTAAATTATGCATAAACAAACACACACAAACATAGATGTTCAAAAAACATAAAAATCCCAACAGTTATCAAACTGGATAAAGAATTAAAATGTTTACTCGATAGTGTTGTCGACATTTCCAATATCCAAAAGGCCGTTTATATCTCCCAGACAATCCTTGACACCCTTTGACATCCCTGTAGGGTAAATCAATGATTTATTGATTTGATTATTGATTGACATTTTTAATAATGTATTGATATGAAATATATATATATTCCTACACACACATAAAACATATATTGAAACACCTTACCTTCCGTGCAATTTTGACCTTTACCCTGACCATTGCCACTGGATTTGTCAGGCTTATTTCCTGCGAGTTAAATTAATAATGTATTGATATGATATATATATATATTCCTACACACACATAAAACATATATTGAAACAGCTTACCTTCCGTGCAATTTTGACCTTTACCCTGACCATTGCCATTGGATCTGTCAGGATTATTCCCTGCAGGTTAAATTAATAATGTATTGATATTGAATATATATATATATATATATATATATATATATATATATTCCTACACACACATAAAACATATATTGGAACACCTTACCTTCTGTGCAATTTCGACCATTATCCTGACCATTGCCATTGGCATGACAAGGTTTTTTACAGGCGATGTTATGACACACCAAAGAAAGGACCAGGAGCCACCACTTCATCCTGCTCATTGAGAACAAATACCTGTCTGTGCTTTACTAACAGACAGAGGGAAATACAAACACAAGAACCCAACCACATTTATTGATCTCAATAAATCTTTGTTTACTCAAGTCATAGCCATACTTAGCATAATAACCAATAGATATTCCTCAGGTCTAATATCAGCATAAATACAGATAAACATCTAAATTTCTCTAACCTAAAGAGAATCATTACATAGCCTACCTTTTCGTGTTGCTGAGTTCCTGTGAAAATGATTTAATCTGACGAGAACACAGTAGTGTGCAGCTGATGTGACAACAGGACAAAAGCAAGTGAGGAAACCTGCTGAAAACCAAATTCTGGGGAAGTTAAAAAAACAAAACAAAAGAGGAAGACAGACAGACAGACAGACAGACAGACAGATAGAAAGATATAAGATGCTCTCTGTATATTTTCTTTTGTAGCGTCAGAATCTACAGAAAATGTGGGCTGAATCATTCAATTCCTTATGTTTCCAATTCAATTCATCAATCAAAAAAGATTACGTAACACTGGACACTTAGAACACTTAGAAACTAGTTTATCTTGGACTTCAAAGCAGTACAACATTAGTCACATTGAGCATCACTTGGTTATGGCTGCATGTCACCACTCCCACCAGCAGAGGGGAGTAGTACATCAAAAAAAAACAAATGAAAGACGACGTTGAGAGCTGAATTGAAGACATTCAATGGAGCACATGAAAAAACTGTCTTATCAAAAGTAACTGAAAAAAAAAAGAAGTCAACTCAAAAATAAAATAATTAATTTCTTTAGGGTCATTTTATTTAACATTTTTTAAGTCTGTTTTCATTTCATTGTGGCGTTACTCCCAATAACACATTTTATGTCAAGTTTTATTTCTTATAACACATTTTACCAAATGTAACCACTTAGCTCCTGTTAACTAGACCAACAACATTTACAGCATCATTCCGAATCAACCAGTGAGTGTGCTGCTGTAAATAAACATAGTACATGGTACAAAGTCACTTCTGTAACTTTTAGTCCTTAGTTTAACAAGACTGTCATGTTAACTCGTCCAGCGTGTCAACTTATTTCTGAGCATCTAAGTGAAGAGTCTGTCTTCTCAGTGTTAACTAGCTTCTGTAAGCTTGAGCAATCACAGAGAAAGTCTGTCTGATTTGAATTAAAGACCAAAATATGTTAGTTACTATGGCTGTGTACTGTATTTATTTATTTACAGCAGCAGCTAGATAGTTGATTCACGATTACTTTGACGTGGTTGTTGCTTAATCTAACAGGCGCTAACTCTCAGTTGTTGAGCTTGCTAGCAGGAGGCAGGTGACGTGTGATTGGCTGAAAGGTGAGAGGTCAGTGACAACACCACTGTCATGAAAATGCGACATAAAATATAAGTGCCTTTGGAAAAAAAAGCATGAAGAGCAATTTAGCAATGGAGTTGCTGATTGCAACCTTGTCACCTCACCCTCTCCACCCTAAATGTGAAGGAGAAACTGAAGTGGCTGCAAAATGTGAGAAATGCAAAAGAGCATTCTGGGCCATTTCTAGGTGATTATACACATTGTATTATATTTCATTTCTGCCATATTCTGAAAATTGAGCCCCTAGGGTCTTACACACTGGACCTTTAAGTCCTATAAAACTTAACTTGTTAATATGAAACAAGGAGGATTTATAATAATGAGTTAAGTTGAAGAAATTTCTTGAATATTTCACAAATGATCATTTCCAGTTTATTCATGTGATTATTAATGTATTTGATTTAACACTTCCATAAATGGTCTATAAATGTCAGGTCCATTGCCCTATATGTGTTTATGGACCCAACTGTAGTTTGTGCATGCATTCCATGGTTGTGTGTGTATGTTACATATGTTTACTAGCTTGGTATTCAGTTGACCTTTCTTCCAGGTGGCCAGCACAGCATAGAGAGAACAGTCTAGACAAGATCAGAATAGAATAGAGTGTAATAGAGTTGTAGATAGAACAGAGAGTGTATTTTAGATCAGATATAATACCTAACCCATTAATATTGTTGTTGATTGATTGTTCTCCCTGATGGAATAACTACATTTACATACAAATGGGTGCATACATCTCTCTATACCAAACTGACTTTTTTAAATGTTTCCATGTAAATTGCATTTTTTGCGCAAATTGGACCATACAACGAGCAACTCTCTGTGATCTTCATGGAAGACCACACAGTGCCAGATGCAGAAAAGGGGCTAAGAAACGACATATGGAGGACCAAAGGTGTTACGTGGATGAGAACTTCTGGCATGGCATGTATGCATAATGAATAGAAGCATATTTGTTTTGTATTGCATTACTGGAATTACATTAAAGTAGTTTAGTGGACGACAGAAGTGTTCTTGTTGGGAGACATCCAACAAGAAAACTTGTGACATGTTGTCACAAAGAAATACAGTTTCAAGATGTCTTTAAGGATGGGGTCTAAGTGGGGGGTTTCTGTATGTTTGGCTGCTTGATGCCAAAACAGGTGAGATCACTGGTGTGTGTGGGCAGAGGATGAGTGATGTCAGGCTCTGGGGTTTGATCCTACCTGTGATAAACCATCATAGACTGCCCACCTGGATAAAAAGAGACCAGTGAAGCAGAATGAGTCACACACAGCAGATTATGGGCCTCATTATGACTAACTGGAAAAACCTGTGTGATAAAACACTCTTTGTTAGTACATAAATGTAGCAGTTTTAATTGTCAGCGAAAATGGCTGCACGTAATATAGCAGGGGATTTCCAAGATGCTAAAAATGCTGCTTTCTGACTTCATTCCAATTTTAATTTTTAAGTCAAGTCAGTCAGTTTAATTTTCACAAATTTATATCAATTACATTTGATTAATATTCATTGTATTGAATCCCATTGGTTCATTCATCATTTTTCACATCCACAAATTCAGAAGACATAAGGCACCTTTTTTAAGGCCATGGGTCGCCCCATGTTTTTGTCCTGTGGAGGCAAGCCTATCAAAAAGTAATAAAACTTTGGATGATATGTCGATTTAATTTGGCATAAGCAGTTATGGGCTACTTGTATTTATGCAGCCACAACAGCAAAAATAATATGTTTTTTTTTCTTTTTTTTTTCCAGACAGGCAGCTCGGCCAAAAAGGACAAATGGGCTGATGTACAGGCAACTTTAGCCTTTTACCCATCATGTTTTGGGTTTCCATCACCCTCTTTAATAGTATAGCATATTATAATAATATAGAGACACGCCATAATATGAGTTTCAGACACTGATAGTGATTATTTAGTAGCTGTTATAATTATGTTTTTGGTCCTGGACCAGTAACCATTAACATACACATTCTAGAAGTATCAACTTCCTTTTGCCTTAGATCGGATCCATTGATAGGAATCTCATTATATAGACATGTCTGTCCGCAGGCACCGGCACACAGAGAGGGAACAAATGACAGAGACTGCCAAAGGAACTGGGATCATTCTCTGCTGTCCTATTCAGCAATCCGCACCGATGACAGGTGCTTCCTTCTCACCTGGGCACATGGTGACTACCACATTTTTTAATTTTTTTTTTTTTTTTCGGAACAAAACAAGAACACCTTATTTCTAATAAGGACCGATTTATGTGTAAATATGTAATTAATAGTGTCATTCTTTATTATTGACAAACATGGCAAAGAATAAAACTGACTTAGAATAAATGCCATTGCAAACATAAAATATAGCAAACATACAACACTACCATACTAGTTAATGATTATATTCAGTTTATGACACATAATGGTCGTTTTGAATCTCATATCTTATCAGTAATATTCAGATTATGTGTGTTTTTGTCTGTGTGTGGGTGTGTTTGCGTTACGTGGTCTAACACCTTGCTGTGGTGGAGCTATAAACACGGGGAGGGGGGAGGGTTCGCTGTGGTCCGCCTCGGGCTTTTTCTCTGCTCCCCTCCCCACTTCACCTCCATCCGTCCGGTTGATAAGTGCATTGTAGTGGTCAGCTTTGTCAAGTCAGCACAGAAAGACAACACAATACCGGATATATGTTGCCTTCAAAATAAAAGGCAAACAAGTTTTTATCAGGTTATTATTATTTTTGATAAAACACAGAATACATATGTTGCATTTTCCTCGCTGCCTAAGTCAAATGTTATCAAATATATATCTTAATATATCTGTACCATGAGCTCCCATGAACATTTTAAAGTTTTGAACTGAAAATTTGAAAGTGTTGCAGGGTTTTAATGGGATAACACCAACTTTCTGTATTATTTTAGCATATATCTTGTCTTCATGTTCATTACAATATGAGCCTTCAGAACAATTCACCACTCATAGACTGTATACATGGACCACTTACCTTTTATTTTGAAAGTCGTCACGGAGACAGCTCTTTTCCTCTGTTGTCCAGCTTGACATCTCGAGGTTTGGTACCGTAACACCGCCAACATCGGACACTATCGGTGCTGCTCCGGTGGGGAGACAACACAGAGGCACTGAGTCGGGACATGACTGATAGTAACTAGTTAACTACCGGCTTCCGAGAAGAACTCCTCTGGGAAAAGGGAAAAACTGGATATAGAGGGCAAATATACCGTTAAATATATTTTTTATAAGAGAGGTCGCGGTCTAAAACAGCCGCCTTCGCCTACAGCTACGACGCCAAGGTTACTTGATGCTACTGCTGAAGGAGTCGGACAAGTGCGGTGGACTTTGGGCTAATCATTAGGTTGTTGTTTTATAGTTTGCAACTTTCTCAGGGTAAAATTAACGCCACTTCATTTGGCTTTATCACGAGAGGACGTTGTTAACCCGCTGAAGTTGAACATGTGCAGTGCAGTCAATGATTTACTCAAGCATTTCTGCGGCAGACCCACTTTGCTGATAGTAGGCATTGCTGGAGACGCTGGAGCTCTTTTGTAAAGTGCACTTTCAAGGTTACTAATTAGGCAACGACTGTGATGTTAATTAAATGAACCGCGCGCTCACGTGGGTAACAGATAACAGAGCACAGTAGGCGACATAAAGAAAGGTGACACGGTGTGTAAACGGTGTAAAAAAACAACTTCAAAGCTGAAGAAGAAAGCTGTATGGACTCACAGGCTCACATATGAGTGAAGTCTACTCACTGACATTCATGGAGGGTCCGCTTGTAATGCGGCTCTGACTGTAAATCTGGATTGGGGCTCTTTTCCAGGATGCAAGTGCACTGTTGAAGACTCTTGTAGCATTCTTGTTAAGGAATAGTTCACTACAGTTTTTTTTTTTTAATAAGTATTTTACGACAAAAACTACTACGACTACGACTAAAAACTAAAGACGTCGTGTAACACCGTCGAAATTGAACCAAGACGAACGTCGACTGATACCCCCTCGCGCCCAGACCATGGCCTCCACCTCGCGGAACAGCTGCTTCTGGTTGCTCTGGAGACGGACCTTCCTCGCGCTGTGCATGTGTGCGCTTGGGGCGCGTGGAGCTGAGGATGACAGCACCTTTAACGCAGAGGTAAATCACAGCAGCGTTATTAGGACTACTGAGCAGACCGACTAAATAATATAAATACAGTGTTATCACTGGCAAGCGTTTTGCTTCCACTAAAAACAGGGTTTCACTAATGCAGCAGAAAAAGTACTGTTTGACACGTTCTTTGCTCAAGTTAAATTAAAATAACCACATAACAGTGCTATCCAAGTGTTATTCCTCTGGTGAGCAATATCTCTTTGTAAATATATCCTTAGTTGTTTATGTATAGTCCATAATTGAGTGATCATTACTGTGTGCCACATTTGAATCAGCTGATATTAAGGCATAGTATTTGCCTGTGTAATGGCTTCAAACCCAGCCAGTCAAAATCAATGCAGTTACTTTATTATTATTGTTATTTTTATTATTATACCCTTGACACACTTATTTTCCCATGTGGTTATTTTGGTTAGTGAAGTATGTTGAGCGGCAGGTGTACAAAAATAAAACCATATCCAAGGCAACAATACTGTCGCAGGCATAACAGGAGTTTGTGTGAACTTGTGTGAACAGTACTTTTACATTGTAAAATCGGGACCCACTGCTTTGATCTTCCAAATCTACAGTGTATTTTCCATCTATAGGACGTCCATATCTTTCACTTATTGGATGTATTAAAGTTTAGAGTTTTGTTCTTCTGGGGATCCCCTTCACAACATTCTTAGAAACACTTGCTTGGTCTCTGGAGTGACCTTCTTTGACAACCATTGTGTTAGATTTAGAAATCCTGTCCTTGAAACCTAAGTGAATGGGCAAACATACACAAAAACAAAGCATCGTACTCCTGCTGCCTTTCTACTTAGGAGAAGGTGATTAGTGGTGGAGCTGGTGTTGTTTGACAGACAGTCTGACAGACCGCCGGGTCATTAGAGGTGAGCTTGCATTACCAAACTCAGTGACCAGAGGGTACATACTCTGATGGAGCATTAACATAGCTGTGGTGTGTGTGTGTGTGTGTGTGTGTGTGTGTGCGTGTGCGCGCAGGTGTGTGCTAATGTATCTCACTGAGGCAAGAGGTGGAGGGTTTACGCAATGTGTGGACCGATGAGGAATTCCTAAGCACTTGCTGGCTAAATGTGTGTGTGTCAGCTGAAATAGTAACAATAGCGTTACCCATGTTGTCTATTTCATATTTTAGTTCTCCGTACAAGCATAGAGCCCTGAAAGTTTAGAGTTCTCTTGAAAATCTGCAGTTTTAAAGTGTTTTATTATTAAAAAAAAGCAGACGCCCTGTTGTTTGATTCAAAAGTGGAATTATGAAACGAAATTATGAAAGAGGTCTGAGGATATACTGTGTGCTAAAAGTCTGTATGATGAGGATGCTGCTATGTCATATATTGACCAGCTATGACCAAAGCCGAGTCGTTCTCCTAAAGTGTAATAAGCACCTGTCGTCTCATCTGCTCTGCTCTCTGTGTGACAAGCTCAGCTGATTTCAATGTGAAGCGGCAAAACAGAACATGTTGCGTTGAAGACTGTGATCATTTCTTGAGGACGTAAAGAAGTCATGCTAGTTGTGTTTACTGATGCTAATCTCCACGACCCACCATAATCTTTATCTGCTTTTATGGAGTCACCGATGGTCACGCTGTGACTGATGAATGCTTCTCTGCCATAACAGAGTGCGAACAGAAAACAGGCTGGAATTTCAGTGGTGAGGAGGTGGTAAAGCACACACTGTGTACAGGTGAGGGAGGCTCAATAATATCAATGCATACATACAGTTACATAATATGTAAAACTGATACTTTGTTTGGTTTGTCTCAAAGCAGCCTGTATCTGTAAACAAACCCGGGCTGTGTCAGGTTACGTTGAAACTACATTTTACACCTACTCTCCAGTTTATTCACACACTGAAATGCATTGTCTCGGGCTCAATCTGATCCTCGCTCTTCAGATGTTGTTCAATCGGAGTGTTAGGCAGTTGGTCTGAGACCTCAACTCCTACTCTGTCTGGGAAAAAAGTATGAAGTGGGAGGGCAGAAGAATGAAGGACAAGATGGGGGGGGGGGGGAGGAGTGCGGAAAAAATCAGAGAAACTCGGAGAAAATGTCACAGCAACAGCCAGGGGAAATCTGTCGCAGAGTTTTTTATGAAAAGAGAAAAGAAAGTTGACGTGGATGGTAGCGGTCAGTCTCAGCTGTGCAGCATGTGATGGCTGAATGTGACAGCTGTTTTCTAACTGGGACACACACACACACACACACACACTGTGCACAGGCATGCTGGGCCTGGGACTCGAAGGCATCTTATGAAATACAATGGACCCTCTTGTCTGAAGAGAGAGAGCTGTGAGAGAAAACTTGTGAATAGTCGGGAAAGAGGATGAGAAAGCTCAAAAGAAACATGAAGATGACGCGTGGAGAGAAATCAGAAAGTGTGCAGCAGTTTGCAGCTATAGGCAGAGCAACAGCAGTGAGGAGAAGGGTAATCAGTGACTTATTGCAGCGCATAAGAACTTCCTCAGTCTGTATCCTCCTTGTATCCATTTAATCTGCAGCGTGCCGTCTCTTCACATTCCAGCCGCTCCCCTGTGATTGGCTATCACCATGTCCACAAAGACTCACGTTGCTACAGAGGAAGGAGAAAGCCACAAGATGAGAACTGTCTCTTAGCGTGCATTTGTTTATATGTTTTTGGGTGTTTCTTACATTCTGCTGAGTTCTTCCTCCTGTCCGTCCCTGTCTTTCTCCCTCACTACTCCATTTACTTATCCATCCTCTTGGTAGGACTTTGGGGGGTAAGAGATGGCAGCAGACCAAGCCTCAGAATAAAAGCTCTGTTAGTATCTTGGCTGACATTGTGGTGGACACACACTCTCTCACACACACACACACGCACACACACACACACACACACACACACACACACACACACACACACACACAAACACAAACACACACACACACTTCTGGCAGGTTTTACAACTCCTTGTATATTGCTGGGTCTGGTTTTGGCAGGTAAGCTCAAGGACTCTTTGAAAGACCATTTAATAGACGAGGCCTAGTGTACATGAGCACACACACGTACACACGTACACACACACACACACACACACACACACACACACACACACACAGTCCCTTATTCCTCGTGTTGTCTGAGAGTTGTTTTGTATTTGTTGTGGAGAAATTGCTGAAGTCAAAGGTCAATGGTGAGGTCAAGAGTTCAGAAAGTGTTCAGGAGTCTCTGATGTCTTATGCTGTAATATTTATTGACGCTTGGCCAAGGAGAATTAGAGACACTCTCAAAGTACATCAGAAGTGCCTGAGTCAGTCTCACATTCTGACCAACTCGTGCTGGTGGATAGACTTTAAACCTCGAGATAACACCAACACTATACGCCCCAAATGAGACAAAGAGAATGTTTCTACCAAGGACGGTGTTATTGTCAACATATTCCAGTCTCGAGACACAGATGTCTGTTTACGTCAACGGCAAGCTTTCTATTATGTCTAAGCAGGCAGCAAGAGTCTCTTTGACCCTGGCCACCACAGTGTTGAGATAGACTGGCACCTACTGCTCCCAGTCAAAGCCAAACAATTAGTACTGCCGAGGACCTCAAGGCCCACACGTGACATCGTGTAACCTAAGGATAGAAAATTCCATAACAATCTCCTCTTATTGATCATAAGATCAATACTAACTACCGAATACTAATAATTACCAAATTTAGAGACCACCAGGGAGTACAGTCAGAATGGGATCGACACAAACATTACAAAACATTCTTAATCACACAGAAATCAGGAGTATTTGAAATCAAAATTATTCTAAAAGAACATCAATAGACATTATTTGTCAAACAAAACAGTCAGTTAAAATTAATTCATACAATCAGTGAGAAACTTTAAGAACCCCTCTTATGTACTCCATCATCCCATCCCCATGATGTGTGATTTCCACTTTCAGGTCAACAAGGGAATTTAAGCGAGTGAAGATCCCCTACAACACCAAGGTGTTAAAGGAGGTCATCAGGGAGGTCACACATCACGTGCAAATATACCACTGGGAATGGAGAAAGATCAAATTTATTCTATCACCTAGTAGATACAACCCTAGCAATTAGAAGGGGTTCCATAAAACAGTTGATTTAATATTGTAGATCAAAATTTCTTTCCTTTTTCCATTTAAAAATAAAAATCAATCACAACAATCATTGTTGCGATCAAGGTATTGTAAAGTCTTCAACCCATGTACATTATGTACAGTCGAGGGTCACCACCATGGAGAGGTTACTAGCACATACGATGCATGGTGGCGTGGAATCCATCTTCGTAGAATAATCCCATGAACAGTCGATATCCATCAGTTGCATATCATCATAACATAATTGTAACATTTCAGTTTAATCATAATATCATATTACTGTGAAAACTATCTTTGAGGTAGATTTTAAACTGATTCTTAACATTGGAATCCCTAAATTATCAAAGGTCACACATTTTATTCAGAACAACAATCATATACACAAGCAAAGCTAGACACATCACAATAAAGCTAAACTAAACTTGAACTCAGAGATATTAGAAGGTTGGTATTTTTGTCTGAAAATAGAAAAGTATGTTTCTTCAACTTTATTTTGCACAAACATTTCACAATCAGCTCTGGTGAATGGAATCAGGTTGGTCATTGGAGAGTGTAAAGAAGAAAGCATATTTCGGCACTTTTATCAGTTACTGTGATTACTATCACTCGCATAATCAATCATTAGACTGAGGGCCGAATTAGTTTTTTCTTTTCACTACAGGTTAAGAAACACTACCTGTAACTCTATTAGGCACCTTTGGTTTAGCTTTGGCTACATTGAGTGAATTTATGGAAGAAAACTGACCAATATATAGAAAACTATCATCCTTATCATTTTCACCATAGTACAGATCTTACCGCTCTGCACCTCCCCTGGAACATCTTGGTAATTAACACCCCACAGTTTATAATCAGGATAGCTTTTCAAATGCTGTTTATTGAAACACCACAGCTCCAGAGGTTCAGTCAAAGGTACAGCAGCTGTGAATGTTACCTTCATTACCTGGGTGCACTCAGCACCGTCTTAATCAGAGCTTTATCATGCGTTGTCCACGACCATTTACCTCGAGAGAAAGTCAGGGGGTGAGCAATATAACAGTCATTTTCATCACATCTGTCAATTGGACAGTCAAACATAACAGGGTTAACAGTTAGTTTGGTTAATAGGCAGTTTGGTTAAAGCGCAGGAAATACAAGTCCTAGTTGTCACCAACACCTGGTTCCACCTGGGAGACAAAGACATTTTTTCTTTTAGACATTTGATTAATACAACATTTCCTTCATTAAAAGTATGAATTGGTTCCTCAGATGGTTTCGGGAGCCGTTCAGGCACCTGTAATGATAAAATTCAAAATGTCAGTTAATCTTTTTACATATTCAGTCATAAACTCATCCGTCCAAAAGCAGAGAAGTTTGGTGAAGTGTGGTGTCAGAGGTTGACTTGTCCCTGTGGACATTAGTCTCCCCATTAACACCTCATGAAGACTCAGTCCTGTTGTTGCACTTGGTGCACTTTGGATGGAGTACAGCACAATAGGCAGTGCATCAGGCCGTTTCAGACCTTTTGTTAGTACTGTTTTGGTCAACCGTTCTTTGATAGTTGCGTTCATTCTTTTAACTTAACCAGAACTTTGTGGGTGAATACGAAACATGCAACTGCAACTTGAACCATAAAATTTCTGACAGATCCTGCATGATTTTTATACAAAAACTGGATTTTTGTCGCTATCTATATTCTGTGGTACCCCAAACCTGGGGATCACCTCTTTAGAACACTTAAGAACTGTTCTAGTGTCTTCTTTTCTTGTCGCGAAACCCTCGACTCACTTTAAGAAATGATCGGTTATGACTAACAAATATTTATAGCCTTGACAACTTTGCACATGTACAAAGTCTATTTGCAAATGTACAAAAAGAACCTGACAGAGGTTCCAGATGGTTCAAGGTGTTCTTCTATCTGGTCTGTTGTCACGTCATACAACTCTCAACAAACGTTTGTGAAACTAGTGTAATGCGCAAACCATTTTGAGCAAATATCATTTATCACCCCTCTTCCGACATGTGTTGGTCCGTGTGCAACACGTGCCAGCACATGTAGGAGAGCTCGTGGGCAAACTACATGGCACAAAATGCATGGATTAAAGTTCTCAGTTGTTACGACGGATTTCCGTCTTTCAGAGTTCACTGAGGTCACTTATGAGATCAATGTATCAATGTCGGAGGAGAAAATGTGTTGGCTGAAAGCTGATTTTTTTATTGACAGATTGTCATGCTCTACACAGCCAATAGTACTATTTACAGCGTGCGCCCGCATGACCAGTGACAGTGTAATGACCCACCCGGCGTGGGATCAAAACATGGAGCATCTGCGCTAACATTTAGCTGCTTAGCTACCGTGGACTCGTACTGCTGCGACATTATCAAACAGTTTTTTTTTTTGTGTCACCGAGCTGTGATGTCATTTTGAGACTCGGTAAAGTTTAGTCAACATGTGAGAACTCGTCTGACACAGAGTCTCTCTCCTGTTGCGTGTTACATGTGTGAAATAACAACTATAGTCCGAAGTACTGTAAACGTCTTTATTTAGCGTCTCTCCCTCCTCTCTAGCACTGTGAGTTACTATAGTTACGGGAACGCCAGAAACTTTGTAATGATCAATACCTTTTTTGTTTGTTTGCTTGTTTTTGACTGTACAAAATCATGAATGTAGCGTGATTGTACCTCAATGCTGAAATCTTATAAAATAAGTGTACGTGACAAATCTAAAGCCTCAGAGCTTTATTTTGATTATTCACTCTCTACTAACTCTATTAGCTCTTATTGTTATTTAGTCCTGGTGCTGTTTGTATGAAGTATTTTTCTGTTAAATGACAAGAGGCTCACTTAAAACAATATCAATAATAATTATTATTGATAATGATAATGATAAGAAGGAGTAGAAAAATAACGTACTGAAAAGTTCTGTAGATGGTTGATATTTGAAAGAGTAAAACTTGAAACAAACTTCGCAAAAAGTATCAGTTTGATTTCATAGATTGAGAATTATATTGAAAAGACAAAAACTAGCCATAGAACAGCTGTTTAAAGGATCCTCCTGTAAAACAGTGTTAAATATTTAAACTTGATAGATAGATTCATTAGAAAACATGATTATGAGTGGAGCTGAAATGTTATCTTATTTTTTTTATTTTTTTTATGCTTAGCAGGTGTCAAGTGACGTAACCTGTAACATGTTTCATTTACATTTACATTTAGTCATTTAGCAGACGCTTTTATCCAAAGCGACTTACAGAGAAGGGAGCAATCAAGGTGCAATAAGAAACGTTAGTGCAGCAATAAGTGTTATGACAATTCTTAAAGGGGTAGCTTTCTCGTGTCCAGTTGTAGGTAGTGCTAGGAGAGAAGGTAATCTCTGAAGAGCTGGGTCTTCAGGAGATTCACAAATTGCAACTGGGAGATATGACTTGGCTACGGCTCTGAAAAATTTCAGCCTGCTTCTACAACTTCCCAGTTTATTTAAAACACTTTAATTTACTACTGCATAACCAGCCAGGTGTATGCTGTCATATAGTCTGCTAGCTGAACCATCAGTATTAAGAACCATATCGGAATTTGGTATCGGTGTTTGCAGTAGATGTACATGTCGATAGTGGCAATGCAATCATGCTCATCATCAGTGTCAACCAATGGAGGTGAGCACTTTAAAGTTGCGTTGGTACTGGAAAGAATTATTGCCTCCTAACCTGAACAACGTGCTGCCGTCATGTTTCGAGTTGCGGATGTTCAAAACGTGTAATACTGCATGTGGAATGTGTACAACACAGTCATGAGCCAGTACAATATGGGAAGATTTGTCAATTAAAATGGCAACAGCGGCCACTGCTCTTAGACAACTTGGCATACTAACAGCCACAGGGGTCAGTCAAGAGGAGTAATACGCAACGGGACGGTAATGAGAACCATGTTTCTGTACCAGAATGCCAGTGGCGAAGCCATCTCTCTCATGCGCATGTAGATGGAACGGCTGATGATAGTCAGGCAAACTCAACACTGGAGCCATGTTGAGAGCATGTTTCAGATCTTGAAAGGCTTTGGCATTTCCTCAGTCCACTGTACCACCGATGGGGCTGATTGCAGTGTGACTCGCAAAACAGAGTCCATAGTTGCATATTCAAAAATCCAGTGTCTGCAGTAATTAGCCATCCCCAGAAAAGAGAGCATCTGTTTCTTGGTTGTGGGGGGAGGCATGTTAGCTAGCAGTTTCACCCTCTCCGGTGACAAAAGGCACTGTCCATCCTTCAAAACATGACCCAAACATGTCACCTCAGGTCGACAGAATTGCAACTTAGCCAGCAACGCTCTGTGACCACACTCGGCCAGTCTCTGTAGCAGCAAGATAGAGT
This sequence comes from Argyrosomus regius, assembly GCA_946959425.1. Classification (NCBI taxonomy): domain Eukaryota; kingdom Metazoa; phylum Chordata; class Actinopteri; family Sciaenidae; genus Argyrosomus; species Argyrosomus regius. Next base: position 3,331,859 of record OX336882.1, read on the forward strand.
CTGTGTGGCTAGCTTCTTTTGATGGAGAAGCTATTAGGAGGTCCTCTGCGTACTGCAAGAGAGTGGAGCCCCCTGGCAGGTGGAGCCCATGCAGGTCTCTTTTTACCACCGCTGCATACACCGTGGGACTCTCGACACAACCCTGCGACAAACGTCACCAAGTGTATTGTTTACTTTTGAATGTGTATGCAAGCAGATACTGGCTATCTGGATGCAATGGTATCAGAAAAATGCAGAACTTCAATCAATGACTGTGTAGTGTATGGAGTTAGATGGTAAAGAAGCTAAAATCGAATTGGTGTCAGGCACAATTTGGAGCTGCAAGCACCACAATATTATTAATTGCTTGCAGGTTTTGCATGAACCGCCATTCATAGGGGCGATTTGCTTTGGAAATTGGTAAAAATGAGAGTGTTACATGGGCTGGTGGTTTGAACCAGCACATCCTGATCCAATATCGATTGATTGACACTGTCAATTCCTGCAATAGCTTTGTGAGGCAAGTTGCATTGTTTGTCATTGGTAGCTTAGCATTAGGCTTGAGTGTGACTTTATGTGACGGAGCCAGATTTACAAAACGCACATGAAATTCATGTTTAGCTCACAAAATGGATGGAACCTCAGACAGCTTCAGAAGGAGGTCCATACTGTGTGGAAAGAGGCGACAAATGTAGACGGTGATAACTGAATGTGTTCACTTAAAGATAACATGTACAGTTCCTCACCTAAGTGTGTTACTCTTTAGTGTTGAGAAGCTGGTGCAGCTTCTCTCAAGGCCTGGCACTGAGCCACCATGTCCAAGGTGTTACAGCTCACAGCCACGAGTAACGGCCACAGTGATGTGTGGATATGAATCTTTAGCATTAAACAATCCCTGCTGTGTGTTGGATAGCTGGACTGGTATGGCACATCTCTGGTGAACCAGCAAACAAACAATGTTCACACTTCAACCCCTCTTGTGTAACTAAAAACTCAGCAATCAAATGTGTATACTGCTCAGAAGGGTTAAATGCTGCAGTTCAATGAAAATGTAGGAGAGGCCTCATTGTTGCACATGCTGGGGAAGTTTTAGTTTTAGTTTAATTTTCTGATTGTTTGAAAGTTAAACTGGAAAGCAAATTGAAACCTGGACATAATCAACAGTACGAACAGTCTGTAGTGGTTAGACTGAACAGCTTTTTTATTATTTGTATTTTTTCTATAGATAGATAGATAGATAGATGACTTTATCAATCCCGAAGGGAAATTAGGTCGTCATTGCAGTCCGGTATATTTGAATACAATAAAAATACAATGGAATAAACATAAAAACACAGAAAGGGACAAGGTTCCCATTAGTGGGACAAGGTACCAGGTATCAGGTTTAAACAGGTATCAGAAAAGAATGCATCACATCAGAGCCTTCAAAGTTTTATTTATTTATTTATTTATAAATACATAAGTTTTCTGTGATCATGGTTCTTCTAGGGGAATTCTGGAAACGCCTCCAGCAGTAATAAAAATGGATGTAGATGTGCACACATGCTCTGTAGTTTTTACAGTAGAGATAGTTGCTCCACTATCTACCAAAATTTCAACGGTACTTCCATTAACCTGAACATGCGTTACTGGATCTTCGGTGGGATTATTAGAAAGTTGAATAGTTGCAGCTTGAATATGAAATGGCTGCTCTGGTCCCACCCTTCCATGTCTTCCCTATGCTTGGTCATAATATGTGGGCTGCATGACAGCAGCTAGTGGAGGTGGGGCTGGAAGAGCAGGAAGAGATCCGTTCCTGGCTTTGGTTATTGGGTCTGTTCCGACGACGACCGTTCCTATTGACAACTACCGTGTTTTTGTCTGTCTTTGTTTCTGTCATTGTGTTGACCACCTTCCTGTGGCGCATACTGCATCATCTATTTTGGGCTGGAGGCAGGTTTATAGAGAGTGAAAACCTCATTCCTGTGCAAAGCCATTGCTTTGTTCATAGTTGCCTTCCAGTCTTTGGTGTGTCGGTCAGTGACTGACAGTTTATAAGCAGCTGCCACATTTGGTTTTAGATTCTACAGAAAATCTCCACAGCTAAAATTCATGTTCATCTTGTTTTATTCCAGCATTAACATCCCACATTTGTGTGAATCTCTTTATGAATTCAGGCGCAGACTATTTGCTTCCTGGACGCAGCAAACTACTTTTGAGAAGTCAGTACGTTTTGTACACATTTGGTTATTGCGTTTTTTACTTCAACGTTTAACCAATAAATCAAAGTTCTGGGTGAGGCCATTGCCCACCCTCAGCTGCTCAGGGAAAACAAACTCATCTTAACACAAGATCCACTCAGTTTTGTTTGTGAACTGGATTAGGTGTTTTTTTTTTTTTTCTGGTATTCTTCCATGAATTCAGAAGTCCATGGTTTTCAAACTGCTGTGTTGTCAATCATTATTTTTACGAGCCTTTATTGAAGATGTTTGTGACAGTTCAGAGGCAGTGGCAAACTTGTTTTCCTATGTGCCTCTGTGTTTCTGGTCTGCCTAATTGGAGTGTAACATCAAATTTAGGCATTTATGTAGTAGCGTAAACAAAGTGTACTTTTAAGTAGCGCATATTTGATTTTTAGCTTGACATATATGGTTATTACTATTATGATTTGAGCACAAACTGCACAATTATGGTACGGTTTAACATAATCAATTCGTAATGAGCACCATGATTGGAGTTGAAGTTTATTCTGAGTTGATTTAAAGTGTGTGACACATATTAATCAAGTTGAAAACATGTGTTAATCAAGTTTGATGAAGATTGTACTACACCAAAATACTATGATGATTGTTACAGTACTTATTTAAAACACTTGAAACATTATTTTCTTTACAGTAGAAAGAACGTATATCCTATGACAATTTAAGTAAAAAGGTTACTTTTTTTTTAAAAATGGAGTTGAACAGAGCCAACTTTAACGGTATAATCCTTGAAGAGGGAGAGCAGAGATGTTTTTTTGTTTTTGGCTTTACTATCTGCACTTCCTCGTCACTAAGGTCTGTGTAAGGCTCCTCCTCTCTGCGTCTGGCTCCTTCTCCTTCTAAATCTGACTCATTAGACTGTCTGCTGTCTTCCTTCTCCTGTCTGTGCATAATCTTGACTTTCCTTTCTAATTCACTACTGTAGCTGTTAGTAGGAGAAATTCTTCTTAATTTGTTGCTTGTGATGAGCTTACTTGCTCGTCTATGTTAGCATTGCAAAAAAAAAGGATTTGTACTTGACAGTTGTGGACAGACAGAGAGCGCTTTTCTACTTTTTTTGTTCTAGCAGTGTTACATCGACCTTAGCTAAAATGTTCAGTAGATTGTGGGGAGAGGGAATCTTAGCTTGGAGCTTGGCCCAGCTATACAACGTAGTTTTTGCACATTTCTCCAAATCATCAACATACACAGTAAAATCAGTATACCCAAATTAACACTGCCAGAGTTGATTTCAACACTTTTAAAGTGTCTATAGGGTCTACGAGTGTTAATTTAACTCTTTTTGCAGTGTTGGTACCTTAACACTAATTTGGTGTCATCTTTAAAGCTCTAGTTTGTAACTTAGCTTCTAGTACAGGCATGACCGGCAGTGCCACATTTGGCACTCAGATCAATTACCTTTTTTTTAAGTCACTGGATTCAAACTTGCAGCTTTTGTCACTCACTCTCACACCACATCTTTTTACAGGCCACAGTCAACCACACTTGCATACATTCTTGGATGTATCTGGAATCCCAGGATGGATTTCCAACATTAGAGTTAACATTTATCTCAGCCTTTTGCAGCTTTTCTTTATCAAATGTTCCCTCATACGGCCTCATGCCATTCATCCATTCACACAAAAGAGAAGTGAACGGAAACACGAAATCCCATCCTATCAGTCTACCGACGATTCCAGCTGGTATTTGTGGCGAAAACATCGCCTTAAAGTGTGATGTCTGGTCAGATGTGTGTGTGTTTGTTTTAGCATACTGCTTATCAATGACAGGTTGACCATCTAATTTCACATTGGTTCTTTGATCTTTTACAGAAAAATATTGACTTAGCCTTTTGCTGAGTCAGTTTGCATGTTTTCAGATTTGTCTACTGTTTTGGACGGATTGTTACCCATGTTCGCTTGCACATTTAGACTTTACACATACAGACAACAGATTTCAATCCACAGTACAGCGGCATCAGAGGTCTGTCCACACCTTTCTAACTACAGCAGTGGTGGTCTGAGGTAAAAGGACGAAAACTCAGTTCTTTTTCACCCCCAGTGTATACACATTTGCATCAACGTTTCCCACAGGACACAGAGCAGATGATCCCCGATCTTGATTTAAACGAAGGAGCACTTTTAAACTCCCCCGAAAATGTCTTTTCTACAGTTTAAATCTCAGGTGTCTCTCTGTGCCGAGTGCAGCCCGAAACTGCCCCGGAAACCAAAACAGCCACATAGTGGCAACGCGGGGGTCATAAACCCAACCCGCTCCCCCTTCAGATCCACACACTGTACACTGTTCTGTAATCAATTTTTCTGTTACAGCTCCTTCTGTTTTTTAATGTTTTTTTTTACACCATTGTCAGCTTTCTTGATTTCTCACTTTAAGTCAATATGCCATTTGAACATCTAACTGGGAGGTTTGAATGACACATATGTTCTGAGCAGTGCTCCCAGAGGTTTCAGCCAGGACATTGTCCCCAAGACACTAAAGCTCCTGACCCCCCTGGTGGGTCTTAGATGTTTCTATATTCCAGGCAAATTAAATGAGCACATAGTTTTTTATGATTTCGTCAAACACAGACATGGTAAGGCATAGTAATAAAACTTTTGCACTTACCACGTCTTTGTTCTGTTGAAATCCTGTTCGTGACGCCAATTGTTGTGGAGAAATTGCTGAAGTCAAAGGTCAATGGTGAGGTCAAGAGTTCAGAAAGTGTTCAGGAGTCTCTGATGTCTTATGCTGTAATATTTATTGACGCTTGGCCAAGGAGAATTAGAGACACTCTCAAAGTACATCAGAAGTGCCTGAGTCAGTCTCACATTCTGACCAACTCGTGCTGGTGGATAGACTTTAAACCTCGAGATAACACCAACACTATACGCCCCAAATGAGACAAAGAGAATGTTTTTAGCAAGAACGGTGTTATTGTCAACATATTCCAGTCTCGAGACACAGATGTCTGTTTACGTCAACGGCAAGCTTTCTATTATGTCTAAGCAGGCAGCAAGAGTCTCTTTGACCCTGGCCACCACAGTGTTGAGATAGACTGGCACCTACTGCTCCCAGTCAAAGCCAAACAATTAGTACTGCCGAGGACCTCAAGGCCCACACGTGACATCGTGTAACCTAAGGATAGAAAATTCCATAAAAGTATTCAGCCCAGCTGATGAGGGAAGGTGAGTAGCCAGATTGAAGTACTTTGGTGTTTTAGATGATGGGGGTGAGGGGCGGCAGGAGCTCATACGCCTCCATACATCTTCCCAACAGCACTGCGGATCTGCCCTTGTACCCGACTGCAGCCTGCTGTAAATACTTGCTAGGAAGGGACAGAGAAGGAGTGTGGATAGACAACATCAGGTGCCTGGATATACACAAACACACAAAGGTCGACAGACGAGGAGGCATTTTCCCTTCCTCCTCAAGTACTATCACTGCAGCAGTGACAAACATGGACATGCTGATCACAGAGGAGCAGGGAGGAAGTAGCTGGAATAAGTTGGAAATTACACAGGGCAAAAGCTTGGGCTTTTATATGAATTGCTTTTATTGAAGTCTGATGGGTATTGCAGTTTTACCTCACTGTTTCTCCCCCAGTGCGTGTTGCGGTTGGACGACTGTTACGGATACATTACAGCAAGTGCTTTGTTTTTATCTTCAGACAGCATGAAATATGAACAGCACTGGCTGACATGAAACGACAATCAATACTGCTCATTACTAATCAGCTCTTGAAAGACTTTCTGTCCTTTGTGGACATGTTTTTTGTCATTTATTTTCTTCAACCCATCTAGTGGAATCTAAAGTGGAATTAGCATTTAGCTTAAAAAAAAACAACAACCTTTTGTTCAGCAGTTTTCTGCACATGTTGGGATGAAATCAAACCTTGGTGAGGTGCTCTCTGAATATTTGATACTGACAACTGGCCGTTTACTAAAACCTTCCTCCAAACAGCGGTTGTCAGTTTGGGTATTCAATTGGTTGCAATCTGCAACCTCACCACTAGGTGTCACTAAATCTTACACACCGGACTTTTCAAGAAAACACACGCAAATAGACAAAAGAACAACAACAAGCACATTAAGAAAAAAAGTGCTGCAAACACAGCACACAAGTACAGAAATGCTGCAAGTAGCACAGACGAGAACAGGAACGGTTGCGAGGCACAGTAAGAAGTGATGCACGTGGTTGCTGTAGCTTTAGTTATTGAAGTCATCTCTCTGTAGGTGATGTCGTGGAACAACAAGCTGTGCCTGGGCGTGTGCATCACTTTTAGCAATGGAAATGTTGACATTAGCGGTGGGCGTTATGTCCCTTTTAATATAATGTTATTTCAGTATTTTTGCAGTATTGGTATTCTTGACGATATGACAAAAAACTGAAAATTATTTTTGGTTTAGAACTCGTAATAGCGGTTGAGCTCATCCTTACCAACTAAACCACCTCCACACTACTGACATCACTCTTTAATCATATAAAAAATTATACCATTATCGTGAACGACATGACACACTTAGCGATTGTGTCGAATTATTGTTCGCCTGGCTGATGCTGATGTTGTGACAACATGTATGAGGAAAAGTGTCTTGTAAATCCTGCCACCTGTTTCCCTCGCCTCGAGTGTGGGTGTAGGTGTGTGTGCGTGTGAGGGAGTTTTTAGTGTTTCAGCAGGAAGTGCATGTTTGTTTTTGAGAGTGTGTCTGTGTGTGTGTATACAATTGTGTGTCAGCTTGTTTGAAGCTTTCTTATCTAAAGGCAGAGGTGGGTCAGGGTCATGTCCAGTTCAGCCAACTCTGTATCGCGTCCTGCTCCTACACACTCACAGAGCTGATACAGGCGGTCTATCCACTGCTGCCAGGAGAACGATAAAGTGGGAATAATAAGAAAATAATATTCTGGGTAATTTTTACAGCTCCAGGTGAACTACTGTATGTTGTGGTCTGATCCACCTGATGGGGGGAGAGCAGAGGAGCTGTTTGCCCCCTTCACACTTGCACACCCCACATCCCATGCTGCACAGTCACCATACCGCTCGAGGTTTGTCAGGATAGTGAGAATGGAGACATGATTTGAATCTCTATTGATTATTATGAGGAATCTTGGATATTTCGTCTGAAGTCCCACAAACGACTGTAAGGATCATCAATACTTCCGTCATCAGCATCAGAAGTAGAGATACAAGTAATTGGATCATAAATTAGATCATGAATTGACAGCAGGCATCAGTTAAAACCCACTGGAGAGAGTGAAAAGGGCAAAAACAGATGAGCAACAGAGCACAACCGTGTTTGGTGATGAAACAGGTTACAAAAGGTCCAGCTCCTCAGGCCAAGAGATCCAAAGCCTGAGGGCTCAAACACTTTCAGTTTTCACCCTTGACCTCTCAATAGACTATAAAACACGAGGTCTCGGGTGCCTCACTGCACTCTGTCTGTGAGTTACTCGCGTTTTCAGGACATGACCAGAGACTGAGCTGAAGGGCAATAAACTTACTGTATCCCTCACTTCAGTTATATAGATCATTTCAGTTATATAGATCATTTCAGTTATATAGATCACTTCAGTTATATAGATCATCTGCTTTTACCTTCAACATTTGATATTATTTTATTTTAGTGCATTTTTTTTGTCAAAATGAGCTTACCGAACGACTTATTGATTTCATGCAGCTTTTTTTTTACAGCTGTCAGAAGAGTTTATTAGACTTTTATGATATAAAACGTTAACCTTCAGGGAAAAAGGAGAAGAGGTGCTACTTCAACAAAGGCCATATATTTAACGAGTGACAGTAGTCATCTACTGCCTTAATCGATCACAAAGGACGAGATGCTGTCAGAAATCTTACAGACTCAGCTCGGCAATTGTCAGTGATTGATTGATCAAGCACTCTGTGTTCACTATCGTTTTTCTCCAGCTGGGAATGTTGGAGGGAAAGTACTTGGTGTGAAGTTACGTTGAGGTTTTGATACCACCAGCTGGGCTTTTTAATATCAGTAGCTCTGTGCTGATAATCCGCTCATCAGTGGGGATTTCAAAGAGGAGCCGTGTCCACATCTTTGCCTTCTGACCTTTTCATTCCATCCAGTCATATTGTTGTTGTGTGGACAGTGCAGGCAGAGGAGTAAATCAAGAGACATCTTGGAGACCATTTTTAATTAGTTTTCATTGGACTGTGGGGACATTTTGTTTGTGTGGGACACACATACAGCAAATAAACCTTATTCTGGTGGGTGTTTACCACCTCCACTAACTAATTTGGGTGTGACGACATATATGTGACCAGCACACTTATTACACACAGTATTTTATATTCATAAGATGTGTGTGTGTGTGTGTGTGTGCGTGAGAGAGAGATAAAGACCGAAAGAGGTGAGTTTGTTTTCATGGTTTTAAAGGAGTGGGTAAGTAAATAGTATTTTACATTGTGAAAGACGGGCGTAAACTTGAGACCTGCGCACACACACACACACACACACACGGTCACACAGCTACATGCATGCACAATCAGACACACACACCCTATTACATTCCCCGCACCACCATGGGGAGTTCGTCCATGTGTAGGGGTATCTAGTATCTCTACCTAATATGTGAGTGCTTGCCTGTGTGAGTGTGTGCGTGTGGTATTGGGTTTCTGCATAACAGGTGGGACAGACTTTGCGTCATCTGTGATTGGGTCAAGTATCACGTTTTCTCCCTCAGGTCTGTCATTAAACCCCCCCCCCCCACCCACCCACCCAGCCCTCATACACCCACCCAGCCCTCCTGGTTACATACTGCTAGGATACAGTCAGATGCAGAAGGATCCTCACAGTGCTCTCATTCATGTCCTCCCTGCCTTCTCCCTTTCATATCATTAAACACGACCCAATGCACGGTAGAATATGTGTCAAGAAAGCAGAAACAGCCACGTTCCTCTTAATCAAGATCAAATAACAAATGTGAGTAATAATCCACAAAGCCAGTGCAAATCTCTGTCATACCATCATGGCACAGAAGCTGAAGCTGAGGAGACAGTTCATTGCTCTGAGCTGTAAACAACACAAATTGCCCATATGCTCATAAAACAGCTGTTGCTGGTTCCATAATTTCCTTTTTCTTGTCATAACTCACCTCTTCATTATATAAAAGTCTCTTTTGCCGAGATTCGATCATGCCTGGATTACTGCAGACATATTCTGTCTTAGGCTAAATCTTTATTTTGTTGCCGCTGTCAGCTTCGCTAAAGTAAACCTAATGAGCACTGATTCAAGTGAGTCAGCGTCGCATTATACGAACAGACGATTCTTTTTTTATTTTCTCACAGTTTCCCTTATGCTTTTCTTTCCTGTGCGTCTCCAGTCATGGCTGAGGATGTACGGTTACCTGCCACAGGCCAGCAGGCAGATGTCAACCATGCGATCAGCTCAGATCCTGTCCAATGCCGTCAGCGACATGCAGCGCTTCTATGGCCTGGAGGTCACTGGACAGATGGACCCTCAAACCATCAGGTCAGCAGCGTGTTTTTGATGTTTTTGTACATGTACACCTACGCACACTCACAAAAGAGCATCAACATGCTCCCAAAACATTGTCCTGCAACCCATTATGGCTCCTAAACTTCAGTTGAATTGTTACTTTTAAGTTTTGCAAAGCCCCTGAAATATTTTTCATAGGATGATTTGACAGAGAAATTGGAAATATAGACTATAGACAAGATTTTCTGGTCAAATCCTCAGTGGTATTAAATGGGGAATGTTTTACCTTCCTCGGTAACTGCTATTGAATTTGTTTTTCACCTCACCTGCTTGAGAGGAACTGCTGAGTTGCCTGGTTGCACTCGGCAGCTCGCAGGTACTCTTTAAATTAAACAACAAAAAGGTACACAGAGATCAAGAGGAGAAAGTAGAGGTTTGAGGCGTCATTCTCCCCTTCATCTCTTCTCTTGGGTGCACCTTACTTTTCAACACACACACACACAACACACACACACTATCTCTTGCCTGCTCCTGACTTCTTTCAACTCCTTCAGTGCCATGAGGAGACCTCGCTGCGGTGTGCCTGACAAGTTTGGAGGCCAGATCAAAACCAACGTGCGGCGGAAACGCTATGCACTCACCGGACATAAATGGAGCAAGAGCCACCTCACTTACAGGTAACAAAAAAGTTTGTAAATAAGATATACACTGCAACACATGCACAAAGTTTTCCTTTGTTAATAATACTCAAATTAATTAAGTTTCAAAATAAATAAATAAATAAGTTCAGTTAACACAAGAAATTGATTTGAAAACACTAAATTAATTGTGTGTTTTAAGTTGGTCCAACAATTGTCTTTTTTCAGTGTAGGTGGATACTATAAAACATTATGTATTCATGTTGGGATTTGAATTAATTCAGCTTTTCTGGTTTTCATTTAATTTGTTGCTTATGAATCAACAGAGCTTAACTCATATTCAAACATTGTTTTCCTTCTCCCTCTCTTCACTCCCATAGTATCCAGAACTACACTCCCAAGATCGGAGAGTATAACTCATACGAAGCCATCCGACGGGCCTTTAAAGTCTGGGAGGGGGTGACCCCATTGACCTTCGACGAAATCCCCTACCAGGAGATCAAATATGGACGCTGCAAGGAGCCCGACATCATGATCTTCTTCGCTTCAGGTTTTCACGGAGACAGCTCCCCTTTTGATGGGGAGGGAGGCTTCCTAGCTCATGCCTATTTCCCCGGACCTGGAATGGGTGGGGACACACACTTTGACTCCGATGAACCGTGGACCATCGGAAACCAGAATGTACAAGGTAAATGGTTACTGCCAGTATAATTTCTGATGCATATTGTATTATGGATTGTAGGAGCAGTGGTAATTTCCTTTAGTGACAACCAATTGCTGTGGAGAAAAATAATTACAAAGCTTAAATAACAACTGTGAAATGAGGTTCTGAACATAATAACACCTTTCTCTTATGTGGCTGCATGTGGGTGAATGTTGAGTTGGTGTGTAGTACGCTCGCTGTGCATGATGCAAAGGAGTCATTCCTTAACTTCCAGGTAGAAACAGAAGATTTGGAGGGGTCATGGGGTCATTGATCATTACTGTGAGTGCTCAGCTGATGAGCAGTGTGCAGCACTATAATCATGCCATGTTGTATTGGTTGTAACAGATCTGTTTCACAGATTGCAAACAGCTGTTCCCATCGCTTTCCTCCACACCTAACCAGAGTTGGCATGGCTCAGCCAGCAGCATCATCTCTCATTTGTCAGGCTCCGCTACTCCATTTAGCTCTGTAAAAAGTTGAAAGGTGAAACAGAGTCTATGCCACAACACCACCTCCTTATAGTTCTCAAATTTACCCCCAGTTATGTTGTAAAGTAGAGACATACACTAATCCATGAACTCTGTGATCCAGCATGATCTGCACAAGCCGTTCTAGTCACTAGATATTTAACTACTGTCCTTTGGAGGACTCAGCCTTCAGTCCTTCATGTATAACCTTTACATTTTCCTTAAGATGAACCCTAAACCCACTTACAACTCTTGTCTCACACTAAACTAATCACATGCAGAAGCGAGGATTAGGAAAATATCTTCCTCTCCTTGCTGTGCCCCCATTAACCCTGCTGACTACAGAGGACTTTTTTTTGCCACAATGGGCTTCCCTGCCCTGTTATCTACATACACACAGCAGAGACAGACAGCTAAACTTTGTGTGTGTGTGTCTGTATCTGTGTGATCAGCTGTGTGTGGGATGTGTCGCAGGACAGATCACAGGGATGCCAGAATGCCACAGTAAGTGGGAGTGTGTTCCACTCGGGGAGATCTGTAGACTGGTCCCTTTGTTGCACCACGCTACTTCCACGGCCTAAAAGCAGCGGACAAACAAATTACAATCTTGTCTGGCTTTAGTTAGACACACGTCCAATTAGCTGAACCTTTCACAGATGTAGTCTTCATTTAACTCTGGCATTTTTACCGCCTCACAGTTGCACTAATGCTGATGCCGCCACCCTTTGTGGAATTAGAATTTTATCATTTTTTCAGCCGGCAAAACTCAGATTGACGCATTAATTGGCTGTTGGAGTGACAGTGTACAAGAGTATTTTTCTGTTGTAGCAGCATTCAGAGCTGACACAAAACCAATTTTGCTTAGTTCAGTTAATTGTTGAAGTCAGCTATCAGCAAACCTTCTATGGTTCTCTGCTGCTTTTCTGTTTTATATTGCAAATTTAATATGTTTAGGTTTGCAAACCTCATTTTTTATTTTACTATTCTGACATTTTGTAGACTAAATGACTAATTGATTTTAAAGCTATTTATTGAACAACTATTAAAAACAGGCATTACTTACTTAAATCTATAACCAGATAATCTTTAAACAAGGAAGACAAGATTTTGGCATTCTAGCTTCAGTTTGTGGTGTAGTACTGTTGTACTTTACTACTACACTGGTCAGTACCACCCTAGTAGTATAGATTACTGTGTGCTTTGGTAGCATGCAAGTAAACAGTCTGTGAGGAGAGCAAAAGAGGCAAAACACGCTGACTGAAATGCAATCTCAGAGCCCATCATCTATAATCTGATGACAGTGAAGCTTTTTGTGAGCTTTTTTGAAAATGGATCAGCATTCATTCACAGATATCTGTGTCTTCCTCGACTTTCTTGCATATCAAGTTGCTAATCAGCCTGCAGAGGAAGTCTTGGCATGTTATCTGTTTTCTGGATATCCGCTGGATACACAGGAAACCTTGAAACGTTGGCCCAAGAGGCTAAATTATCATCAAATACAGCAAAGTTGCCACACTTATAAGCATATGAAATATTGTCTTTGTTCAGTACTGAAGAATAGCAGTACCCTCCAGAACTGCCGCTGTTTTTCACATGAAACAGTAGAAGTGTATAAAGTAAGAAGTGAAACTTGAAGGGTCATGTTGAAGCCTCAGCTGAAGTGTCCTGAAACAGAATCTCTCTGGCCTCCGACCTCGTTTTGGATGGGGTCAAACAAAAACAGACTTTTTCTTTTAAGGGATCAATAATTACACCTAAAAAAATTAACATGACGGCAACTGACGGTGAAAGCACAAGTACATTTCATCCATTCTTTGCACTTACGGCGTGTCTTTCCCTCTAAGTGACCTCCGTTTCATTTGTCAGTGAATAACAATTCTATTGGGCTGAACCTTTTCGGTGTAAACCTTGTGATGCACCATGTGATTAATCAGCCTTTCTGGCACAGACGCTCTAAAAACAGATTTCACGCTTTATCCAAATGACTTGCTGACATGCACACTCAAACACACCTTACACAGATGAAACGCTGCAGGGCGGTAGTGGGAAAAGGTCAGGAGCTTTTGTGTTTCTTTGTGGTCAGATGAGACTGATGTGAGCAAGTCGCTGGCAAACGGCAGAGCAAACTTGGAGAGTGCATTCGGGTTGTTAGGGTACCGCTTTCGTGTCCCTTTTCTTCAGCGGGAGTCCCCCTCGCTGGTGATGAATGAGGTGTGAGACGTGGTAAACAAGTGAACAAAGAGGGTTGAAATAGGATTTGAATGACAAAATGTGTGTGTGTGTGTGTGTGTGTGTGTAAAGGATAGTCAGAATTAGCAGTAGCTGCATTGGCTGAACTTCTAACTTTGCCAAGACTTTTGAAGTTTACTCTTCCTTTTCTCTGTCCAACTGAATGGTTGTCACAGTTACCTCACAAAGGCCTCTTTATGTGCTCTCTCTCTCTCTCCCTCTCTCTCTCACTAGTCTTCCCCTCTGCTGTTTTCTCTCCTTCAGTGTTAGCTGCAGCTTAATACACCATGAGGACATTCATGTGACTCTGCAATTATATATAGTGGGGGTGATGAACTGTGTGTGTGTGTGTGTATTTTGCAAAGTGGAAATGAGGAGATGCACAAGGACAAGCATCCAGAGCATCTCCCCTTCCCTTCCATGCACAGCAGTGACGTCACCAAGTCCCAATCTCCCCCCAAAAGCATGATGTCACTGGCACAAATCTGATCAGTCAGCAAGGTCAAAGTTCACAGAGAGCATTGCCGGGCGACAAAGAGGTATTGACTGACAGGAAGTGCCCAAATGTGTCCTGGCTTCACTTCAGAGGCAAACTTATAGAAATATGTTGGTCAATTCTAAACCAGGTTTTCTTTGGTTTGACGTTTCTAAAAAAAAAAAAAGAATCTGTGAGAGGTCTTTTGTGCTGAGAGGAAGTTGACGCAGTGGTCAGTGTGTCACAGCCGTGTCGTGGCCTTGTCAGTGTGTAATTGTATCGTGGTGGCAGCGAACAACAGTACCCCTTGATTGGTTAGAAATGTTAGAAATGTGTGCTGATTCATATCAGCAGTAATTAGCCTGCACGTGTGTGATTTATCTGTCAGGGAACAACGAACAGCCATTCTTACAAATTGCCTGCATGGATTTATTAGGCCTTCCTGCTCGCTGTGGCTCGCAGCTGATGCAGCCACACGTGCATGAATGCGAGGTTGACACATTTATCATGTCTTACTCCTTCTGTACGAACTCAAACAATCTCTCTCTAGAGATAAAATGCATATTGTCTGACTCTCCTCCCTCCCTGTGTCTTTGCTTCATCATCACCTTCAGGTAATGACCTCTTCCTGGTGGCAGTCCACGAGCTGGGCCACGCCCTGGGTTTAGAGCATTCCAATAATCCGCTGGCCATCATGGCTCCCTTTTACCAGTGGATGGAGACCGACAACTTCCAGTTGCCTGAGGACGACCGGCGGGGCATACAACAGATCTATGGTAGGATGTGTTTTGGATGACTCTCCCCATGTCCACTGCAATAATGTGATAATCTGCGATACTGCATCCACTGTGCTAATCCAAATCATGAGAACATGAAGTTGTATGAAAACTATTTTCATGTACAAACTGACCACACTGCCAAAAGAAGACATGCAGAATGTAGTAAAATAGCCTCGACCCGCTCTGTTTGTTTCTCCCCAAAGGCCAACCAGACAGCGGGCCCACCCAGGCCCTGCCCACCGTGACGCCCCGTCGCCCAGAGCCCAGGCCACCTCAAACGCCTCCTCGTCATCCCGACCGCCCCAGGACCACCGAAAGACCGGATCACTACGGACCCAATATCTGTGAAGGCAACTTTGACACGGTTGCTATGCTCCGAGGAGAGATGTTTGTTTTCAAGGTAAATGGATCTGAAGTTCAGGAAATTAACTTTTAACTTCAGTAACAGCCTGTGAAGTCCTTTTAAGTTATGAGTGTAAAACATCAGGAGACATATGTTTACCTTCACAGAGGTTTATTCTAGATCCTTGCTTGGAAATTTAGCCGGCTTCCAGCAGAGAGCTGTCCTGACAACTTAACCGTGTCAATAAATTAGTTATTCCTTTCTGTAGAATCAGTTTGAGACAAATGGCGTGTGCACGGCCAACAAGGGGTCTGTTTCCAATCAGGTCCTTGTGGATTGTAAACCATCGGGGCCAGTGTTTTTTATGAGACGGAACACTGTTAAAAGGGTGGGGTGTGGTCAGGTGTTTGCCTTAAAGAGCCTCTGGACCCGCACAAAACAGTCATAAGGGCTGAAGCAGCAGTGAGCCATTAGCAGGGATTTAACCTTTAAGAGATATGCTGGAGTCATTTGTGGTCATTTTGCTGTGGGCTGGGTTTTATTATTTATTTCATATAAAAGGTAGTTTTGATTTTATGCAGCTCAGCCTTGTGGTCGCGTTATTATACATCTGCTAAGTGTTATCGCCTGTTGCGGCGGTAACGCTTGCCCGCCAGTCTCGACGATGCAAGAAATGTACATTGTCACTCTCAGAGATTAATTAATTTAAATCTCGGCAGCGAACAGGACTCCGTTTTCCTCCTGACGCTCTATACATAGTGCAACCAAAGATAAGTAATGATGTGTTTCAGTGGGAGAGGTCAGAGGAGGTGTCCAGTGTTGGCAGCGTTGTACACTGAAGAGGTTTGCAGATATTAGACAGAGCTGGATAGAGGACACCCAGGCTTTGCTGTAAAGGAGACTCGGCTTCACCTTCAGAAATGTTGTCATGGTGTCTGAAATTTTGACATTTAACAGTGGAAACACTCTGGATTCATCCAACGGTATCAAACATCACATTTTTACCTGTGAAGCTTTTGACATGCCTTTGTCAAAGGTTAAATATAAAACTACTTTGAGCTGAAAATAACCGATATGACAGCTGATGTGACAGCTTATTCTGTTTGCGTTATTATTGTCATGGTGTAGAATGTGACAGAGCCCTATCCCTCAGTCCCTCAATCTCCTATCTCAGACTCAGAGTGTGTCTGACACTGACCAGTGCCTGGACATGTGCTGCACATGGTCAAACAGTTATATCTGTGTTCTCGGGTTTCATCCAGTCATGAAGCTAGTCTGGGATAGCATTAATCAGAGTCCAAAATTAACTTTAACACACGAACGACCTGAAGCGATTCATATACTTTTACAGTTTGGTTTTATGAATATAATTCTATCATCATGTACTGGGTGATAAAAACAAATTACAAACGCATCGTGGCTAAATTAAATGTTTGTAGATTTGTTATGTAATCATAGTTTATTTTCCATATTTTTTTCTGCCGCTGTCGCAGCTGAGCTCAAAAGTTCATTGCAAGTTCACAGCACTTAAACATTCACTGCTTCATTTTTAGCCACACTTAATGTTGGTCCGTCCGTCTGTCGGTCCACCACTTTGGTCCAGACTGAAATATCTCATTAGCTTGCCATAAAATTTAGTTCAGACAGTCATAGTCCCCAGAGGATGAACCCTAATAACTCCCCTTGACTTTTCTTTCAGTGCCACCAGCAGGTTTTGTCCTTTTTTTTAAACGATTTAACGGTTGGAGTGCCGTGAAATTTGGATCGAACATTCATGCCACCCTCAGGATGATTTGTAATAACTTTGGGGGTGTTTCATCCGGCGCCATCATCGATAAACATCGCTGCAGTACTTTGGTTTGTGACCAAAAACCTGCAAACTAATGACAATCCCATCTGCCTCAGCTGTACTTTGTGTTCAGTGCTAATTAGCAAACGTAAGCATGCTATCAAGATGATATTATACCTGCTAAACATCAGCGTGTTAGCTGATGAATTGTCATTGCGAGCGTGCTGATTTAGCGTTTAGCATTTAGGCAGCAATTTGTGTAAGTACAGCTGGCTACGTATCAGCTCATGGACACATTAAACGTGATCTGATGTCAGGCTTTTTAAACACCATGCATAGAGGAGGAAACAAGACAAAGGCTGGAAATACTGCAGACTTGTGTCTTCTTTTGTGTCTTCGTCCACCTCTTGATAGTCTCATGGACAGACACAGAGAGTGTCAAAGCAGACACAGATTGACAAGTGACACGCTCACTTCGGGTATTATTGTCTGTTATCGATTTGCGTGTTTCATTGTTTTATAACTTGGCTTGGGTTTGATTTGAACTGTGCTTTTCATATTCAAATTGTCCTCATTTCAATTTGCAGGGGACGCCTCCACTGTACAGAAATTGTAGTTATTAATGGTGGACATTGTTCTTCCCTGCTATTACTCTGCATAGGCAAATGACTTACTTTATGTCCTGTATGAGTGGGTGTAATCTGTAGCACATCAGTGCACCTCTCTCTTCTCCACAGAGTCTTGTCCATTAAAAGAAGAAAGAGGCCGTCATTCTGGATAGAAATGTCTCCCTTCTTTTATTCACTTGTAGTATTTCTTCTCAGCAGAGGGCTGGACATAAAGACAAGCATGCTGAGCTGCTTTCAATATTGAAACTCCCACATTGAGATCTGCTCTGTTCTGCTCAGGACTAATATGGTCAATTCAGTCTTAATCTGGCCAACGCAAAGGAGCCTGTCAGACCACACAAATGGAAGAGCGTGCAGTCTGTCCCGGTCCGGCCCTGTTACTTTTTTCTCTCAGCTCAGGCCAGCCCATCTCCATTCTGTTCCATTCCATCCCGTGCCGCGCCGTCCTGTCTGCCAGCTTGTCCTGCATGAAGGACAAAACTTGGCGTGCTTGCCAGAAAGAAGCAGCACCGAGCATTTTACCGTTACATTATCCAGGACAAGCAGGGCTACTGACTCACCACTTATGAATGAGTCTGAGGGCTCCTGGTGTAAATCTGTCTGCCGGCTTGTGTGCTCAGCATATGCAGCAGATATGAATATCTGCTTCATCTGCTTGGATTTAAAAGTGCTATTAGTGATTTCCCTTGTTTATTGCTGCTGATTTGGCAATAAAAATCAAACAGTTATCTCACAGCAGGCTGTGATCAACAGTCAGAGAGCAATAAGGGGACGTGACAAAGCCACCAGAGTGGAGACCGACTATTATTAGCCCGCTACTGTTCCACTATTGTTAGTTTATTGTACGTTCTGGTATAGTTATCCTGCAGAGCTCAGTTTGCTTGACACAGTGACCATCGAGCATTACCACAGTGCTATCAGACCTCAGTGGGACTAAGAGTTAACATCAGTTGACTCTCACAGCATCTATCTGTGCATCCACGCTATCCTGCGTGCACACTTCTGGTGCACAGGAATGTTTAGAAAAGGCAGAGAGCTATACTTAGAATGAGATATGAAAACATATGTTTTGAACTTATTTGGGCATTGGTTTGCTTTGGATTTATTAGGAGGCTTTAAATCTCAGCCAGGAATGTAGAAAGCCAGAAAGAGCTCAGAACTATTGAGTCTATTTTTCATGTTGTCTCCCTCAGGGTCGTTGGTTCTGGCGGGTTCGTAAGAACAGGGTTCTGGACAACTACCCCATGCCCATCAGTCACTTCTGGAGGGGTCTGCCCGGAGACATAGATGCTGCCTACGAGAGGCACGACGGCAGGTTCGTCTTCTTTAAAGGTAAGCAGCAAACTCTCACACACATGCTCATCAACACACAACTCCCAGAATATGATTACTTCCTATAATTTTGATGAGACAATATGGTGGATTTGTTACCTTATAACTCTTCTCCAGTACACCATGCTTTATTGACTTACTGTTTTTGGCTCCCAGTCTGATGTTTGGCGAATAAAGAACGGTGTACTGGAAAAGAGTTGTGCAGTGTTCAGTGTGATTTGGATTTCCTTGCATTCGTCTGCATCTCACTGTTTCATTCCTCCCAAAGTTAGAAATGGTTGGTTTTGCAACCCAAAACAAGTATTGCATTTTCCCGAAGTGGTCAGTTATATGATTGGGGCACACGTTTTTGGCATACTAAATGTTTTGACATCAAAATATAACAGCTCCAGGTGACTTGGAAAGAAGTCCATCATCTAAATCAGCTGTTAATTGATTATGTATTATTTATCACTCATTGGCCAGTACCTGTACTTGTTACCTTCCAGCCTCTAGGTTAGAGAAGAAGACTGAATCACATTTAACGTAAACAGAAACCTGCAATTATCATATTTTGAATGATATAAAACACTTATTAAACCATTAATCTATTTCTCATTCCATATTATATCATAAAATACTTATAAATTGTGATGATTTTGGATTCCTCATCCTCATTTCTTCATCCATACTCCGTGTCTCTTGTCTCTTGTTAAACAGCAGTCTGTCCGCTCTATCTCCTTTAGGGGGTGGCCATAGCATCCATGTTTCTGGTTCTTGTTTCTGTAAAAACAGGCCTGACCCTGTTCTAAATAATCTTTTTCTGGTGTTATCAGCTGTCACTTAGAGCATGACAGACTTCCAGCAGCAACAACAGATTTTAAGAATATACCCAGTTTTGAAATGAAGCTGTCATATGGCATGTGGGGAAGAAACATACAATCTCTGTGTCACAACACTGCTGAGCTTCAGCGGCAACAATGACAAAGAACAGTGTTTGGATTCAGCTTCCAGGGAAGCGTCACTGTTAACTCTGTCAGGCCAATACCCAATTATAGGTGGATCCTCTGGAGGCTGTAGTGCAGCATAAGATCCAGGTTTCATCGTCGTACGTTCAGTCCGTCGTACATACGTAGCAGCGTGCTTTTTAAAATCTTTATAGATTAGATACTGCAATTTTTGAATAGTGCAGGGTTCTTATCACGAGCATATGGAACATAAGCACACCCTAACACGAGTATACTCTCCTGCATATAAATTCACCCACCATCTGGTCCCTCCTTTACAATCTAAATGCAGTTAAACTCCTCCACGTCTTAACGCGTTCATATTTCAACAGTAAAACTGATTCTGGACCTGTATTCATCTTCTGCAGATAATGTTGAAGATATACTGTACACCTTCTAAAGAAAGCAGCGGCACATAATGTATTCTACACGCAGAGTATAAATCTCTTTTAGCACAGGTCATTATTTATGCCGTGAGTCACTGAGAGCAGCTTGTCTTTTATAACGGTGGATCAAGTTGTTGAATGAAAAAAGAAAGAAGTCAGTCTTTAATGCAGCCTGACTCTCGGAGCTACAGGCTTCTTCAGGGCAGCTGTTGATGATGAGGAGGATGATGTCACCGGTAAGCCTCTCAGTGTGACACTTGGCTGCAAGCCATTAGCGAAGAAAGAACAAGAGAAAGGAAGAGGAAGGGAAGAAGGAAGGAAGAAAGGGAGGAAGGACTGGCAGAGTGTCTGAAGGTCTGATCGATCCAATCAGATCAGACAGCTTCACTTTCTGTCAGCATGAAGACAGCAGTCCTTTCTCAGTCTGCTTGTGTTCTCATGGACTCGGATGCTTTGGGAGCTGACTTGTTTGATTTTGAGGTAGACAAGTATCCCAGCATGCATTTCATATTGAAGAAGTGTAATAGCAGTGGACAATGAAAGCACAGTCTACGCTACCCTTTGAGGCAAGTTATTATGATCACTCCCTTCTCCCTGCTGTGCTGATCTGAGTGTTTGCTTAGACATCACACTGTACATATTATAAACTGACAGAACCTTTCCTATCCGTGCTGGCTGACTGGACTGTTATTCTCAAATGTAATTTTATTGTTATTTTAGGTGATAAAGGTTCAAAATTGCTGTGAAATTTACTTTATTGTTTTGTCTGATGTTCTGTCGGCTCTCCACGGATGACCATTTGGTCCACAGCCATTCTCCAGTGAAAACAGTATCATCTCAGTAAGCTGTGATAAAAACGAATAATTATACATGAACAAAAACAGAAGCAGTTGTCCGATGAAAACCTCTCCACTTCAGATGATGTTGACTTTTTTCTGTATATGGAATTTAGAATCTTACTGACCAATGAAATGATGTTTTGTTACATCATGTATGTAGGATAGATCATCTAAAATGGTAAAATAGTGTGTAAACATGAAGGACAGCCTTGCTATTGATAGTTTACCAGATGAGGTGGACAGAAACAGGAGAGTCGAGGCTCAGAACAACATAAATTCACAATCCACTAGCAAAGAACACACCATTGACAGACGTGTTTGATTGATTTGTTGGCAAGACAAAGATGGTGAACAGAGCTTGGATCTTGGATACTGCTGCATTGTGGGGGAGCTTCAGTGGGGAATCCGCCATAGACGGACCCCTCCGACCCTACGGAGAGTAAGAAATTCTAGAAACAAAATGGGTCGGGGGTTTAGTTCACTGATGACTGTGTAAATATAGATTTTCATTTCCGGTGCTAAATGTGTCTCATTACAGTGTTTTAGGTTCATTTTGTTGTAAATATACAGAACAGTGAGGATAAGAGGTTGTTATGAAGTGAAGTGAAGAGAACTGAACTAGTGATGTCAACAGGCAAGACTGTTGTACGCTGTATTCTTCAATTCTTCAACTTATCAACTATAATATATTGTGTTTTGAGAGAATCCAAGGGAGGATACATGTAATGAGGATAAATGGATGTGTGGATGGACTGATTGCACATCTAATATGGATGGAACATTTGGATTTTGAATAGTGTGATCCAGACATGGAAAGGATGGGAACATCAGAGACTTGAACAAATTCTCAGTACACTAACATGGAATCATTTATTCATCCACTTCTCTTACACAGCTGTTGTATTATCTAGAGGTTTCACAGCTGTTTTGATCCCAAACAAGCCCGACTGTAGAAACCACACCATCTTTCCCTTCAGAAAAACAACACAGTCACACAGCAGGAAGGATCAAATCTTTATCTTTATCTTTAGGTCTCTGAAGCGCTCTGGCGTAGTTAAGGAAAGTCACGGAATAAGTCATGGGATTTTTACATCGGGGCTGTGCGCCGCAGGAACTCTGGGAAGCATTGCGTCAACCACTTGTTCTCTCCAGATGCTGAGCATAGAGCTTTCATTTTTAAACGAGGAGCAAGGGGCCGGAGGTGGTTGGATGGATGGGTTTGTGTGTGTGTGGGTGGGTGTGGGTGAAAAGAGGGAGGGAAAAGAGGGTTGAAGCCAAGAGGAGAGATGTAATGGTGCCAGGAGGAACGGAGTCCCCCTGTCTGACACAGTGAAAACTATAAAAGTGAGAAACCTGCTTTAGGCTGACATGAGACAAGCCGCTCATAATGGATAATTACAAGCCAAACCCAAACTTCTCAGTCAGTGATGTCGTGCTCTGTTTTTTTTTTTTTTTTTTTGATTGCTTGCCAACAAATCATTATTACGTTCACGTAATTTACAAGTGTGTGTAAACGCTGGGTAGGTTTCTCTGATTGTTCTTATTGCTCTCTTTATATTACTCATTCAATTTCAATTATTTAACATGTTCTGTGCCAGCAAATTCAATACGTGCACTCAAGCAGTGTGGATGATTACATCTGTTCTTATGTGTATATGAATGTGGACGAACATTTTCCAGAGTCCATAAGAGTTTTGAGTGGGTGTGGAGAGGGAATGTACCAATGTATGCACCACAAATGATCGTCCTCCTCTCCTCTCCTCTCCTCTCCTCTCCTCTCCTCTCCTCTCCTCTCCTCTCCTCTCCTCTCCTCTCCTCTCCTCTCCTCTCCTCTCCTCCTCGTCAGGAAACAGATTCTGGCTTTTCAGGGAGGCTAACCTGGAATCAGGCTATCCACAGGAGCTGGTTGATTATGGTCGAGATATTCCCTACGACAGAATAGACACAGCCATCTGGTGGGAGCCATCCGGCTACACTTACATCTTTCAAGGAGACTGGTAATGTCGCCTTCGACCTGTCGGCATCACATAAAACCCTTCTAATTAGCCGGTGTATAAGCATAGTATGTTAGTATATCTATTGTTAGTTAGTATTATTATTAGTATTGAAAGTTCAGACTTCAGATTTAAAATTAGTTTTTTGTTTTTATTTCCAATTTATGGACTGAAATGACTGAAATCACATGAATAATGTATGTAAGAAATTCAAACATTGCTCCGTAATATGAAGCTGTGCAGAGTGCAGCAGCAGCTGTATTTGCACAGCTCTTTGTTAACAAAGTTAGAAAGTTCTGTGAACACTTCAAACTTGCTGAACTTGCTCCGCACTGCCGTAGAACAGAAATAACACAAGTGTATGCAACGGTACCATATTTATGAAAATACTCATAGGGAAATAATTACACTATAGGTCTGCAAATCCAATAAGCCCTCGCTAAAGCACAGCGGGACTGACTGACTTCAGGTTTGCTGGTGAATTTACCCGCAGAATAGATTTGAATGTTCCGTGGAAGCCGTGTTTTATACACACCATGCAGGTCCACCGTGCACTGCACCGTGTTAGTCTGGTCTTTTCTTGTTTAGACGGTTTATAAACACTAACAACCATCTCCCCCGTCGCTGTCTGCAGGTACTGGCGCTTCAGCGAGCAGTCGCGCTCGGCTGACAGAGGCTACCCGAAACCAATCAGTGTCTGGGGATCGTCAGTGCCTTCGACTCCCAAGGGGGCCTTCCTCAGCGATGATGGGGGTGAGCTGAGACAAGACGAGTGGTTTGTGTGTGTGTGTGTGTGGGGGAGGAGAGGCTGTGATAGATAGAGATAGGTCTGAAACAAAGAATCAGGGTGTGGTCATGCATTAATCAGGAGAAAGGGGGGTTAGGGATGGTGTGTGTGTTGGAATCTGTTGGAAAGTTAATTTGAGCCTACATGTGAAGTGTGTTTTGCTTTGCTGTGCTTTGTTAAAGTGAAAATAGGGAAGAGTGATGTGTTTCCATTTGTACAACACATGATTTTGGATTTAAAAATTTAAAATTTTTTAGTTTTTTTGAAGGAATACTTTAAAATTTTTTATCACTCTCACTATCATTGTAATTGTCTCCTGCCGTCCTTTCCTTCTCCAGCGTACACGTACTTCTACAAAGGATCCAAGTACTGGAAGTTTGACAACCACCGCATGAAGAGCGAACCCGGCTACCCTAAGTCCATTCTCAGAGACTTCATGGGCTGCAACGTGGACCTGGACCCAGACAGAGACACGGACACCGACACAGGACGCAAGTACCCAGACAACAACCCACCGTTCAACCCGGACGCAGGACGTGACGGCGACAAGGGCAAAGACGGAACAGACGGCGGCGGGACGGACAAAGACGCGGGCAAAGGGACGGACAGCGACAAAGACGAAGACTACCGCGAGGGTCGCGAGGAGGAGACCAACGAGGTGGACGTGGTGCTGAAGGTGGACGACAGCCAGGAACGGACCATGAACATCCTGATGGTAACCATCCCACTGGTCCTGGTGCTGTGCATCCTGGGACTCATCTACGCCATCATCAACACACTGCAGAGCAAAGGGGCGCCGCGGCTGCTGGTGCACTGCAAGCGCTCGCTGCAGGACTGGGTCTGACCCTTGACATTGGGGGGGACACTGAACTTTGAACTTAAATTGGACATTAGACACCACCCTCCTCTAATCCAACCCTCCTCCCAGTGATCCATCTGTCTCAAGTCTCTGTGCTCAGTGGCTCCTGCAACTCATAGTACATGTGGTAGTAGATCCTATACTGTACTGATACACACACACACACATACACATGCATACACACACATCACCCTAACCTCCTCCTGACTCCCATGGTGCTCTACAATGCGTTGACTGTAGTCTATTTATATGAGAGAAGTTTGCACATTGTTTTTTTTTTCTAGTTATTTTTATTTTGGTTCATTTTGTGTGACTTTTTGTTGTTTTGTTATTATTTCTAAACAGGAAGGCCCTTCTATTCTCTCTCCCGTCTGTGCACCGCCCTCCTCCTTCCCCTCATCTTAATAGGGGCTTTTTTTTCTCCACGCTGATAACTTGACATCTGCTTATGCCATCACACTTACAAAAGAAAGACATGCAAAGGGTCAGAAAAGACAGAGCGATTTGTAGACGGACCACTATGCTTTAAGTAGGACTCGGTAGGGGTTCCTTCCTCCTCTCATCGTCTTATTCTTCATCTTCTCTACAGTGCAATATGTCATGGGGTGGGAGGTGGAGAGAAACAGGGTTTGGCCATAACAGATTTCACTGTAGTTTACATTAAGAGGGGTTTTGAGGTCTGCCTGAGCCCAGATATGATCCTCCCTTTGCCTCCCTGTAATGGGGATGAGGCCGTGGCTGTACCTCTGAAGGTTGGATCACAGTTCAGTTTGTTAGTTACACAAGCAGTGCTCTGGGTTTAAAGGATAATTCCAGTTTATTACTACTATCTTTATTTTTAATGGTAATTTTAATAGTAATAATAACATGCTCTCATCAAGTTAATTGCTGAGGTCTGGTAATGTGGCTTTAAACAAACCCGCGTGTGGGGCAAACTGAAGACAGACGGTAAAATGACACGCCAAACCATCAACTGTAAACATGAATCAGTTTAGAGAAAAGATCCCTGGGGGGAATCAGTTAGCCTGACTCTGACAGCACCTCTAAAGTCTGTTACTCAACATGTTATACCTTCTTTGTTTAAGTCATCCAAAATTAGGAAAAAATGTAGGTGTTAAAGGTCATCTAGCAGGGTAATTGCGGATTGCAACCCCCTCGTTTCACCCTCCCCTTCCTAGTGTGGTGGAGAGGGTGAAAGGAGAAACTATGGTGGCTGTGAAACGTGCAGAAAACGTACAAGGTCCTGTCTAGAGCCAGTGGTTGTTTGTCCGTTCTGGGCTACTGTAGAAACATGGCAGTTCAACATGGCGGGCTCTGTGGTAGAGGACCCACAGCGTCTGTAGACGTAAAAGTGTCATTCTAAGGCAACTTAATGTTTCTCATTTTTAGGTGATTACACACTAATGAAAACATAGTTATGAATATTATATTCCATTTCTACCATACTTTGTTAATAGAGGCCCCTAAATCTGACACACTTATGCACAATAGACCGTATTTTTAGCTTTAGACTGATCTGTTAGCCGTTCCCCCCTTGCTTCCAGTCTTTAAGCTAACCGGCTGCTGGCTGTAGCTTCATATTAAGTGTACCGAAAAGAGAGTGCTATCGATCTTTTCATCTAATTCTGAGAAAAAAATCAAATAAGCGTATCTCAAAACGTTGAATAATTATGATTGATCGTATTTTTCGTCCTGTCTGGCTTTGTTGTAGCCATTTTCCTCGATATCAGCAATTACTCGAGCGAGTGTGAGTACAATGTTAGAACAAATAGAAACGATGGCTATGAAAATAAGACCCAAGTTGCAATAAATAGTAATTATCCTTATTATTTTCCAATTAAATTCAGACTACTACTGCCCTGTTTTCGTTCTTTATCTTGCGCTCACGTAGTCGGGTCTACCTTCTTTCTTTGCCTTATTTGGAAAGCATTTAAAGACCTCTCGGGCTGAAAGAGTAAACAGACTTTAAAGATGACCTCTTCCCTTAGCTTTCATTTGTGTGGCTAATTCTCAGAGAGCCTCCTTTCTGTCAACAATAAGACCTTCTCTTTGTGCTACAGAGGAGACAGACTAATGGTTGAGTTAAAAAGTCAGCTCACTGTGAAATAACAGAGAGAGAGGGGGGGCATTCATTACATCTGTGCGTGTGTTTGTGTGTGCGGGACATAAAACAAGGGAGAAACAAAGCAAAGCCACGGCCTTTAACTCCAGAAACAGGATGTAACACCACAAACGCAACACAGCAGTGGCAGGGTGTAGCTAATGTACCGTGCAGTTTGTAATGGACTTTTTACTGCTCGTGTTTTTTTGAAAGGACGATTTTAGAACCTTCATTGATGACCCGTGGTCTATCTGTTGTAAATATAGCGTAGCTGTAAGCACCAGGGTGGGCTCTGGGGCCGCGCAGGCTCATGTGAACGCAGACTAATCCTCTTCATTAAAAAACAGCAGGTGTGTGCAAATGCTGTTAACCCCGTACGACCCCTAAAGTAAACCTTGAACTCTCCAAAACCAAAACACTCTCCCCTCCCGTTTCATCTCGCAACAACAGACATGGGAAAATGTCTGAAAAATGTCCATCCTAAATACTCATTACTCAATACTCATCCGTATTAAAGACCTGATCCAGTGTTTTCATACATTTTAGCTCTTTGACAACCATTTTCAAATGCATGCCATGCATTTTACATGTATTGTTCTTATGGATCATGTCAAATGTAATGTCATTTTGAACAAAATTAACACATGGACAACTCAAGCAAGTTGATATCGTAAAGAAATTAGTGGAAACCAATGGCTGCTGTGGAAACAGATGAAAAATCTCAAAGATACCGGCATGGTTTGCAAAATGGTTGGGATAAAATGGTTACACATGGAAGTAAAGGGGCTAAAATGTGTAAAAATAATGAAAATGTTTCTATCAAGCAAAGGCAATAAGATTTGTGAATACATTTTACTTGAGGAATGAGCGGCCCTATTTCAAGATATTCAAAATGTCTCAGTGAGAGATGTGAAATGATCTCATCATTACTAGTCGTATAATAAAAAAATTTGATTTTGAGTCCACCAACCAGCCTAAAATGAGAGAGCGTGTAGGAGTGGATGACTTCACAGTGTGACTTCAGATATGAATGGGAATGGGAAGGCTTATCTGTGGTAGCACCGGGGAGTAAGCTGCCAATCTGACCAGAGGGGGCTCAGCTCAGCTGGCTCAGGTTACACAGATGTGGACGGGGAGGGTGAGGAGCAGAGATTTCCTGCAGCTGAGACAAGGGAAAGGGGGGGAGGAAGGCCTGACCTCGTCTCCCTGAGCTTGCAAAGTTTAGATCTCAGGAATAAGGAGGGGTGGGAAGAGAGAGAGAGAGAGAGAGAGAGAGAGAGAGGACTTTGATGGCTCTGTTCCACTGGCACCAGCTCATGTGACCCAAATTCTGCTGCTAGGGCAACAACAGTGCTAGCCAAAGAGGAAACTTAAGTTTACAGTAGGCGACAGTCCTTTTTTAGGAATGCTTGCCTTAAGTGCTTTGCTTGCAGATGTGTATGTACCTCATGACTTGTTTTGAAGCAACATAATGTAAGATTTGGTATTTCCCTCCAGTTTCAGAGTGCATTTGTTATGATTCAATTACTTAAAAGATCCAAAACTAGCCAAACTTTGCTAACACAGGCCTTAAATCCTCCTCCTTTTCTTAGCAGTTAACTTACTTCAGCAACAAGTAAAGCTTTCTGTCTGTCACGAAACCCTGTGCATCAGAGGGTTATATATGAGCCATTCTATCCCTAAAATATGATCCATTTTCACCAAAATCAGCGACATAGTCCATAGTTACAAGGCCCAAAGCTGCACAGTGCAAGAACAGGCATGTGGCACAGCGTGGGGATGACAGCAGCATCAAAATGATAGTGACGCAGTTATTTTAAGGTAGAAAAGTTACATAATGTTGCTTTAAAACCTCCATATTGGTTCCAATTGCGCCTCACTAGCAGTAGCAGCTTTTTTTTTTCCATCTGTCTTTCTTGTGTGCCACACTGTATGTTGACAGACAGCGCAGATACATAACACTGCTGTTCTGTTAGGCCCCTCCGGCTAGGTGAAGACAGGTTGAGGTGAGACACCTATGCGGACAGAGTTAAGAGGACACCTGTACTGAAAGGAAGAAAAAAAAAGGAAGAGCATAATCAGCCGTCACCACAAGTCTGGAGATCGATCTGTGGCCAGTCGATAACGGTTGCCAGGAAACGGTGTCCTGTGTCCATCGCTCACCTCCTCATCGTCAGGCTTGGGGAGGAGGAGGGGGGGGTTGGTTGGCGGACGCAGCTAATCAACGTTAAAAGCACCCTCCCAACCCCCCTCTGCTCTCTCCTCTTCCCTGTCCTGCTCTTCCATCGGTCCTAGAGGCACATCAGTGAGTGCTTGGACAGCGTTAGCGTCTGGACAGGCTCAGAAAATGCCAACTCATTGCACTAGACACAACGTTGTGTATGGAGTGTGTCTTTATCAACACTCCTTTTTCTCCTTTATAACCTCCACACAGAGAGAGCCCAGGGGGAGTTAACCACTTCAAAGCTGAAATAACCGCTTCAAAAGTTGAAAAAGTCGAGCGCACCTCAAGTGAGTTCGCCTCGCTCGAAATCACAATCTCGGTGAATCAGCAGTTTGAGAGATTCTCTGTAAGGTGACACGGACAGAGATTGAATTTAGTGGAGTTCATTGTCTCGGGACACCGAGCCCGAAGAGAAATATTGAAAGGTTAGGGCAGAAATCTGTCGAGGCTGATTGATGCTTTTGTGTTTGTGTCGAGGTTTTCAGTTAATCAGCTCTACTCTCCATAAGCGGAGTCTGTTTTCTGACTGTAAATCTCTCCCCCACTCTCTCCCTCTCTCCCCCCCTCCCCTCCGCATACTCGGCCCAGCCCTCCAAGCCCAAGGGGATCATAATAACAACAATGGCCTTCTCTCTCTCTCTCACACTCTCTCTCTTTCTCCTCCCCCTATTTTCTCTCTCACTAATACACACTCACACACACACACACAAACACATTATTGTCTTCCCCAACCTTACCTTACTCCCCTCCTTCACCCATCTCCTCCCTCCTCACTTAGGAAACTAGTCCAGGCCAAGGTCCAGCCTCACACAACGGAGTCTGTTTTTAGATCAACCTCCTTGTTCAGCAACATTTAACACTGGGGAAGGATTCACTTAAAAGCACCGGACCTGTCAGGTCTTGAGTTTGATGATGGCAGACTTGGCAACAGAGTGTCACGTTCAGATTTATAGTTGCAAAGTTTTTTTATTTTTTATGTTAATGCCTTGTTTCGTTTTGAAGTGCAGGGCCTTGATGCAAAGTTTAGGTAAGGTTAGAGCTCGTCTGAGCTTTCATCTCTCTCAGGATGCGTTTCTGTAAACACTGCATGTTAAGCGTTCATTCAGCCCCGCTGTTTTGGCTCCGAGCGTGGGCTTTACTTTCTCTTTTTTTTTTATTATTTTATTTTAATGAACATCTCTGTTAAAGTCTCCACAGTCATTCAGAAGGCAGGTATTCTTCTAGCTGTGTCTGTGCACTTTTTGTCTTTCAGCTTCCTGCGGTCACTGTGTTTCCCCCGCACTTCCTAAAAGCCACTACCTTCAAAAAAAGTCATTGCATCAGCCGCGTGCAAAGTCTGAACTGTACCGGGAAAAAGCAGAGAATAACTAACGGACTGAAGAGTAAAAAGATCAAAGCAGAAAAGAAAAAAAAAGAAATCTGTCCGATGTGACGCTCAGTAACTGTTCTGTTTCATTTGGGTCAACTTTGTGGCTTATAATGGCTCGAACACAGAGGATTGTGGGTTGTATAGTTACTCCTTTTTTTCCCCAGAGTGCATCACACCTTGCTCATTGAGCCCATCCACTCTGAAACCAATCGTTTCAAATCACCACACGACTAAGTGAACTACTCACCGCTGGGGATGGAACAGAAAAGATGGCTGAAGAATGACTTTGAGGATCTGTGTCGTGGCTTCGTGCAGCGGGTTGGCTCTCGTTGTGCTCCAGACAGACTGCCGAGCGGCCCGCTTAAGAAAACTGTTTTCATCCACTAACTGCAGCTACAGTAGAGAGTAGATTTTGTTGGATTCAGCCAATTGTGTGCTGAACAATAATAGTGTAACTTGGCATCTCACACTTGAACTTCTCTTCATTACTACTTGAGTAATGATTCAGTTACATTATGAAAACAAAACAAACAAAAAAAAAAAACATGACCATCATCCCTGGCTGGGATGAGATGGGAGAACAATACAAAAAAAAGAAAAGAAAAGAAAGCAGCAGTCAATCAAACAGATGAGTTTATTGTTCGTCTTATTTAGAATTTATTTTTGTGCATTTTTTCTCTCCAAACTTGATACGACGTTTTTGTTAATAACATTCCAGTTTTTTTTTTCTTGGATTGTTAGTATTTTGTTTTTTTTCTGTAGAAAATGTAAGATTTTATACATTTGTGTTGTTGTGTGTTCACCTCTAGTTGAGTGTGTTAACAAGCCATGCTGGACATGTACACATTAAAAATTGCTCTGAAAATATTTAAAGTTGTGTTTTTGCACAGCACAATGCTTTCTGAAGTATGTAAAGAGAATCACAGCTCTGCACACATACAGTACACACACCCTCTGCTCTCTTCCTGCAGTGAGGTCACTGTCCATAGGGCCTTGCTTCCTGTCTCACACGGGACATGCAGCCAAGTGGCTTTATGGGCTATGGGAGGTGGGGAGAGAGGAGTCTGGCTAGTTGCCAGGAAACCACATGAGCAGGGAGGAAGTTAGCGAGCAGCTTGTAGAGCCTGTAAGAAACCAAGCAGGCCATAGTGTCATCACACTGACAGGAAGTTCATTGTTCGCAGCACCACAATGCTTTTTTTGGGGGATGGATTTTATCCAAACACCAAAATTACAGAACAGAGATTGATGGCAGACTTTAATGAGATGTTTTTGTGACTTGGAGTAAGTTGTCTCCAAGACTGAAAATGAAGTGACACCTACTCACATCCCGTCGTAGGCGTAATTGGACAAAATTGATACCAAATGATAGTTATTTAGTCTCCGTCTGAGTCCTCGTGATCAATTAATGGAGCCTAGCTGAAGGCTGCAAGCTTTCAGTAGAAAGAAAAGGTAGTGCATTTAACAATGGGATGAGAAAAGCTCGAGAAAATGTTTGTCTGTTTGACTGACACATTTGTCCAACCCCCCCAAACCATGTTTCCCAGATATCTGAACTTTAATACTGTCAAGAGATCCTGAAAAATACTAAAATAGTCCATCCACCATACATTAGTCATCTCTCAGTGCTTTCCACTTCCCTGTCTGTGGTGCCCAGGACCATGCTAATTTGTTTCTACTGAAGATGTTAATATGACATGTATGTGGGACTGGCTGAAAATATGCTGTCCATGTTCAGGGTAATGAAGAAACACTCAGTGCAGCAGTTCAGTTGTAGAATTCAACAGAAGAATCTGATATATCTAGTACACAAACAATGCTATTAATTGCTAGATTTTGGTCTTTTAATGTGATTTGTTAAATGTGAAAATGCAGAATAGCACTTGTCTTATTCTTCAACTTTGACTCTCCATTCATCCAACAATTTTGCTGTTCAAACATTGATTTTTTGGCCACTTGGGGGCAGTGCAAAAGGTTTTTAACACAGCACTGAAGAATGACGAACCTGTTAGCAAACAGTTGCCTAGACTTACCAAGTCCCCAGAAAGAGTGCCAGGCTTTGAAGCCGGTTTGACGTAGCGGCCAAAGTGTGTAATGACTATTATCACGTGATGCACACTGGCCCAGTATGACTTTTTCCTTTAACTTTACATTGTGAAAGAAATGGTTGTAAAACGGTGGATACATTTTTTTAAAGTCACAACCTCCATAAAATGACTCATTACACTATCAGAATCTGTTCCCTTTGGTCCAATAACCTTTAGAAAGTCCAGGAGAGCCACACGATTAAATCATTTTATCCCCATTCAGGTGACCTACTTGGCCATCAGAAGTCTCTTTGTGCTTGTTCTTTAGGCCACACAATGGAAAAGATCCAGGTACCACTAAGCATAGGTGCTATAAAACTACACATAATATCTTCACTAAACATGCTTCCATAGGAGTAAACACAGCTGCGTTTCCAACGTTTCCAGGATTTGTATGTACAGCTAACACAGAGCAACATGAGATTTCATCTGGACTTCGTTGGCCACCTGACCAATGCAAGTTTAAAGTTCTCTCTCCTTTTTGCTGTTTTCATCTCTACCAACTCCTGAGGGATGGCTGCTAAATGCTTCACTATGTTCACCAGCTATTTGCTAAATGGCACACTAACTGTGTGAACCGGTTCTACATTCCACTAAACCATCTTACTTAGCTAAAATCCTCCGCGAGGTGATGGGAACTGCGGAGGTGGGTGATAGGTATCTGCAGACTTCAACACAATGTTTTTATATTAATAGTCATTTCAACCAGCGTCAGTATGAAATATTGATTAGGACAGATTTAATGACTATGTACCTGTCCTCTAGGGCTGCTACAAAGTTGATCCTATCCAAGAAAAGTACTCTTTGTACTGAAACGCCCTAAAAGAATCGGCAACTACCAACATCTAGATTAAGTGCATGCATTTTTGCTGCTCTCATGTCAGATTATTGACTTGTTTAAGAAAATAACCCACAAACAGTGTACAAAGCTTTCCCATTAATGACCTACTTTGAGATGCACTGTCAGCCATTAGGCTACATGTTGGACATACCTCTGTGCACTTTGTAAACAAAGAACTTAAATGGTGCATGTCGTGTGTGCACATGGTGTTTGAGTATGTTGGCCTGCTTCGCACTGTGTTTACATGCTTTTAATGCTTTCCTGCTGTACGTGAAGTCTGAGTCTGGACAGGATCATTGCTTGTTAAATGTATCTGCTACAGTTATCACCAGGTACACCCTGTGGAGTACTGTAATTACTTGCAGTCATCTCTTTAGTCTGGGTAGAAAATGTACTCACTTTTAGTCCCATAACACACGTGCATGCACACACACACAGTTAATCACTAACAGCTACTAATGACTCAGCTGCAAATTTCTGAATGTGTTGAAGTTGAACCACCTGTTCAATACTTTTACAGTAATACACCTGTTGTGTACAAAGAGGCAGAGATTTGAATGCAAATGTATGGTTTAGATTTAGTTTGTTATCACAGGAACTATCTACCACAGAAACGATAGCCCATATGAAAATGAGCAGGTCTGCGGCTTATCCAGAGAAAACCACAACGTTATCTCTAGTAAGAGAGCTAGTGTGTGGCTCCAGCAATGTCAGCCAGTCGTTTCACCACTTTGGTTAGGACTGACATATCTGCAAAACAAATGATAATTCCCATCAGCCACAGCTGTATTTTGGGTTAAGCAAATGGTAATTATACTTTATACTTGCTCAAACGTCAGCATGTTAGCTCAAAGCACCACTGTGTCTATGATTCTCAGAGACACTAGCATGACTGCAGAATCTTATGCTGTGTTACTGTTAGAACACTTTTATGTAGCATTTCTGGTGTAGTGTGCTGATTTCAGCAGGGTAGAGTTGTCTCAATTCGAGTACGGCCATTGTGCACTTAACAGAAAGGACAATCACAACATTTTACCACTTTTTCTTCAATGAACTGCAACCGGGCAGAGCATTAGTGCCAATAATTGCCTGCCAAAAATATAAAACTTTTGTACATTGTAATATTAAGCACAACCGGCTCAGCTCCAGCAGCTTCATCAACTGCATTTTCACAATGTCGGTGGTCATCCCCTTCAGCTATGTAGACAAAATGGTGACCATTGAGGGTGAGAAGCACCCTCGAGTGAAGAGAGTGCACCATGCAGGTATTCACAGTACACTAAATAATTGCCATAATTGACAATGTGAACAGTTAAGTACTTAAAATACCAAGTTCCAATGTTTTGAGCCAGACAAACTTACCTCCATGTCCGATGTCTGACATTTTACAGGTGGATATTACAAAACGTAGTCAGATGCAGTTATACGAGTCTTTAAATCCTCGCGCCTTTAAATCCTCAGCTTTTTTTTCTCATTTATTTATTTTTTTAAAGATATTTTTTTGGCCTTTTTTGAGCTTTATTTGAAAGAGACAGCTGAAGAGTGACAGGAATGTGCGGAGAGAGAGATGGGGAACGACATGCAGGAAAGAGCCACAGGTCGGATTCAAACCCTGGGCCGCCGCGGCAAGGACTGAGCCTTTGTACATGGGGCGGATGCTCTACCAACTGAGCTGAACGACACCCCCTTTTTTCTCATTTTTGAAAAATAAATGACGAAACATAAAAATTCCTAATTTTATTGCACACAGCATTCATTGTAAAAGAGTTTGGAGAAATGTATACAGGTAATAGATCTACGCTGGAGTAAATGTGCTATAAATCCAAACGACTGCAACGTTCTCTTATTTTACTTTTCTCTGGGTGTAACATAACTTATTTAGATTAGCTGATTAGATGAGATGAAACTTTAATGAGAGCTCGGGGTGATCTGAGCAAGCAGATAATGGCATCCAGCAAAGAAAAATATAGAGAATAGAGCAGATGAGCATCAATCAGTTCAATAAAACCATTCAAGCACACTGCAAACAGAGAAGAAGCATATGGAATTTGAAACTAGATGAAGGCAATAGGCATATGCTGAATGAAATATAAATGAAAGTACTGTATCAGACAATCAACATTATACAGTATATGTTGTATAAATTCCTCATCATAAAAACACAGTTTCTACGTTTTCCCTTCTCTGTCACATCCTCCTTCCCTCCTTCACTTTTATTGTTTCTCTGTGAGGTAATGTTGAGGTAACATCTGGAGCTGTAATAGAGCTCGGTCCACTTTGTTTTGGTGCTAGCTTTGGCACAGATCACCACAGCACAGGGTGTGGATATTCTACTGCAGGGCGACATGGGTTTACTAGTGTGATTGCCAGAGTTTTGGTTAGTGCACCACGATATAGAGATACTTCTTGTGTGTGTTCAGGCCATAACAAAGAAGGGTTTCAATTTAATTAAGTAAGTGATTTATTAAGGACAACAGAATGAAGTATGGGTGTTGGGCTCTATGGCACTAACCTAAGACTAGATGTGGTGTGATAAGGCTAAACTAAGCACAATCAAACCAAACAAAATCAAGTGGCCTTCCAGGAGGGAGAGAGAGAGAGAGAGAGAGAGAGAGAGAGAGACATCTTGGAAGCAGATCTGTTTCCTGCTTTAATACAATTGCATCCGATAGAAATCAATGCTAGGCAAGCAAGAATTACCACTACACTCAACAGTTATCAAGTTAAAAATGTGGATTCACTTCCAAATCCAGAATAACATTTCTAGGATGAAAAAGCAGCATAAAAAATACATCCATCCATTGTCTTCCACTGTCTTCTGGGATTCGGACATGGTGGCAGCAGGTTAAGCAGGGTGTTTCAGCTGTCCTCCCTACCAATGTTTTCCAACTTACCTTGGGGGATCCCAGGTCTGATGGGATATGTAGTGAGTTCTGGGTCTACCATGGGGTCTCCTGCCAGTTGAACGTACCCAGAAAACCTCCAAAGGAAGGTGCCAGGGAGGCATCCAAATCAGATGTCGAACCACATCAGCTAGCTCCTAGTTAGCTTTCTCCAGGTGTCCAAGCATCTCATCATATCTCCATCGGTGAGCCCAGTGAGCCTACAGAGGAAACTAATTTCAGCTGCTTATATTGATGATCTCATTCTTTCTGTAACTACCCAAAGTTCATGGCCATAGGTGTGGATTAGAATGTAGATTGATTGTAAATTGAGAACTTTCGCTTCTGGTTCAGCTCCCTCTTCACCACAACAGTCTAGTACACCATCTGCATTAATATTGACATCATCTCAGACTTTTTATTTACTATGACCCATGAACAAGATCCCCAGATACTTGGTCAGAAGCCCTGTTTGCACACAGCATCACCAAGAACTATGCCGGCAACCAACTTTAATGTGTCAGGGCAATCAGACAGTCGTGGATCATTACATAAAAGTTTCTGTGTCATTCCTTTGAAGAGAAGGCCAACTGCCACTTTATGTAATTACTGCAATTTAGCCAAAGTTGAGACTTTTTACTCAGCATGTTCTCGTGTAAAATCAAATCCCCATGTGCTTGACCTTGTGTCAAGATGTCTAGCCCACTCAGCTGCTAAGGAAGCCCAGCTGGACACCAGTGTGCAACCACAAAACAACACCTGGATGTATTCACAGATCCCATCTGGACACAGAAGCATGCAACGACTGGCAATGTCCAGATGCAGGTGCATGAGTACCTTAGAAATAGGAGTGTGTATTTCTGAGGTACTCACAAGTGGATGTCGACAGAACACATTATGTTCTGATAATGATAACAGATCTGTTTAGTCTGGTTATGAAATATATCCAAACTGTAAAGTGGAAAAGTGGATAGATCTGAGCAACAATGAAGTGATATTTGCAGAACTGCTGCATTTGCTTCATTTGGAGAAGCATTTTATGGGCTCTCAACATCACACAGACAATGTTTATTCTAAATTATGATGATTATTGTCATCTTGCAGCAGCATAAAATAGAGGATGTGTGCAGAAACACATCTGTAAAAACTGAAAACAATGAACATCACTGATACTGTACATCTTTGTCGGTCGTGTTGTGGTCTAGTTGCTCCGGAAATGTGTCCA
This sequence comes from Argyrosomus regius, assembly GCA_946959425.1. Classification (NCBI taxonomy): domain Eukaryota; kingdom Metazoa; phylum Chordata; class Actinopteri; family Sciaenidae; genus Argyrosomus; species Argyrosomus regius. The sequence continues at coordinate 3,369,487 of OX336882.1, forward strand.
CAAAACTTCCACATCCAATCAGTTTCCTTTTCCTCAGAGAAAGTCCTGACCTCCACAGCAGCTGAATCCAAAAGACAAGCAAACTCCTCACTTCCCATAACCCCTTGCGTTATGAACCTTTGACCTCCACAGACCCAGGAGAGATGAGACACAATGGCAAGATTTAATCTCTCTCATCTCTGTGAAGCTACTGTGATCAGCATTAGGAGAATTAAGAAATGATGCCTAATTTACAGTTTGGTTGCACAGATTCATTTCATAATAATTACATAACTGAATGATGAAACACATTAGTTTTGTTTTGATAAAACTGTGAGGGGAAAATCCAATGCCTTTCTCGCAGGAATCTAGTATTATTATACCCCTTACATCACTCTTTCCGAGCTGAACCAAAATATCCAGAACATCCCTCACCCGGTGGGGAACATTTACTGCCTGAAAAGACGAGCTGTCAAACTCTAGATTCAGCTCACACATCAAAATCCACCGAGAGCGCTCACTACAGTACTAGGAAGACTTACCTGGTCATCATGTTCTCCTGTCTTTATATTACTGTCTCTAAACTTTTATGACATCCTACATCAACTCTTTGCGGTGGTTGATGTGCAGCACTGTGCATTGACATGCACTTCCAAAGAGAACCCAGATAAAGTGGTGAGATTTTATCCAAACCTGCTGCGTCCGTGTGTTTTATAATGATATGTAGTTCCCCCACCTGCACGATAAAACCTGTATCTGTGTGAGTATATGTTTACACTCTCATGTGCATGCATTAGGATGTGTATGCAAGACAAAACCTGCACAGAGTCTGGTTTCAGGCTGATGTTAAAGCTATTATCATAACAACCGGCAAGAAAGCTCATAAAATTATGGGGTGTAATAAAGTTAATGAGAAAAAAATCACAAGGGACACATGGTGTGTGCATGTGTAGTTGTATGTGTGTGATTTTAGTGGGAGAAAGCTATGGAGATGTGCTCTGTTTGTGTCAGAGACCAGTCTTCACTGGTGTGCAGTGTTAGCTTTGTTAATTCAACAGTTTGGTAGGTTGGGTTCTTTATTGTCTTGGAGAACAAATACAGAACATCTTCACAGTGGAATAAAGCTTCTTAAACTTTATTGGACTGATAAATGAGAATTTATACAGTGTGTATGAATGTGAAATGCTATGCTAGAAATATATATAAACTGCAGTTGGGAACTTAGAGGACCTCTTTTTAATTTATTTTCATCACACTTCCACTGTTACTTTCAAATTGTGTTTTTTTTCTTCCTTAAATAAAGCTTAGGTCTGTAAATCTTGTGAGGGTGTGTGTGATGAGTGTGTTTATTGCAGGTTATTTAGCTGATATTGCAGAACACATTCACACACGCACACACAGAGATACACTGAGCATCTGGATACAAGATTACTCAAACATTGTCTTCAATGAATTCTGGCAGTCTAACATCTGTTATAGTTACACACCCACACACAAACACACCTTCAGACACACACAATACTTGAATTCTGGCAGTCTAACAGATGTCATGGTTGCACGCACACAAAAACAAACACGTGCACACACACCTACAGATAAACACAATACCTTCATCTGGAGAAACTCTGCCTCCATCAGGCCAGGGACACCTGGAGCTGGCGGGGTCCAGCAAGAGGCAGCGTTAGTGGGCCACACAGCAGGAGGGGAGCCTCTGGTCATGGGGAGGCTCTGGAGATGCCGTCATGTTTTCCAGGCAGCTGGAGCAGGAATGGTGAGGCGGGCGGGCTACTACTTAGTTAGCAGAAAGCAAACAGATGCCAAATGGAGAATGGAATGAAAGACGCACAAGTGCATGTGTGTGAGGAAATGAGAAACTTTTATGAACCAGGTGGATTCCCACCGCCTCATTTCTGTCCTAATTTAGCTGGAAAAACACAGAATATTTGCCAATAATGGATAGGAAGCATTTATATCCAGAATCAACAAAACATTAATGTTGTGGAAACATTGTTGACATTCAGGACAAAGACTCTTGATAAGGGAACAAATAGTTGCAAGTGGGTTAAAAGCACTTGAGAAACGTTTCCTTAGCACTACAGCTTCTTATACACATAAAGAATGGATGTTTTTATTTAAATAAAGATAAGAAGATCCATATAAGGCAGCATATCAAACCAGGAGGGAGTTAACCTTAGCATAAAGACCACAAGCAGCCAGCCTGGCTCTGTCCAAAGTCCAAAAGGCCTCTCAACACCTGAAGCTCACAAATTCACACAGAGTTTGATTAATCTGGACACAAACAGAAATGTAAAAACAATATGTAATATATTCATGAAGACTTGTGTTGTTCTCCACAAAACATTTACCGTAAATCGTTTCCTGTTAAAGACAGTGAAATAAGAAATACATTTCCCATGCTCTAATTCTGTTCAGTTCAGTTATCCATTCTTATATGCCAAAAATAAACAGTGTATATGGGTACTTTGTAGTGTTGTTGATTGATTCGCTCCTGATGGTCCTGAGGTTAGTACTTTGGATGGCTGCATGATTGGGTGAATATGAAGAGTGTTGTAAAAGGGCTTTGAGTGGTCAGTAGATCAGAAAGGTGCTATATAAATATAAGACCATTTCATTTAACAAGTGCAATAAAGCTTTAACTATCAAACTACCACATGTCTCCTCTGACAGTACAAAGGCCCCATTTAGCATTTTGAATTAATGCACCATTAATCCAGTGACACTAAAAATTAAGAGGGCACTTGGAGAGCACAGACCTCGGCTGAGGTCAACAGTCCAGTCTTCTATGATATGAAAATCTGTGCAACAACTAATGTCTGTATTAACCAATTATCTCACAATGTTAACGAAAATGAAAAAAAATTATGTACGTGTATCTGTCTCATGATTTGGATCCACTCCAAAGCTGAATGGGTTCTCCTTTGGCTCCCAACACCCTTCTAACAAGTTTCATGTAAATCAGGCCAGTAGTTTTTCTTTAATCCTGCTGACAAACAAACCGCAGTGAAAACACAACCTCCTCGGCAGAGATAACAAAAGAGAGCCTAGAGGAGTGTCATCTAATGCCATTCTAGTCATTTTATTTTGTGGCTTGCTCTGCTGCATGGCACAGGGCAAGGCTGCTTGAAGGCACACAACAGGAAGGGAAGACGCATTGCACTTTCAGCATAAATAGATCCAAGAACAGACATCCTGTTTATAAGGGTTTCAGAGAATATGGTTCTATTTTGAGAAAGATTAGCATGAGGAACACTGCCTGCCAAGACATAGTCATTATCTGGACCACAATTTAATTTGTTTCTGATGACGAAACCAAGGTATCTAAATGAATCTGGGAATTTTAACACATGTAACATGTGAAAATGAAATGCAATATAATGGCTTCTTCAGTCTCCAAACGCACCAGTCAGACGCCGCTCACCATCATGCTGAGATAAGAACTCTTTTCAGCTTGGGCGTCTACATCTCAGCTCTCATTCTCCCCCATTTTCATCTTTTTCATGGCAGAATCACTTCTCGCTTCGCTTCATCTCCCTCTATCACTCCTGCTCATTCAACACGCTGTCGAGACGAGTCTGTTCTGTCTACGTTTCAGCTTCTCCGTCAGATCCCGCCTGGGGCCAGAAGGGTTCCTGTGATAGCGTCCTCAAAGTTAAGATATGCCTGCACGCTGGCACACATGAAAGAGAGAGAAGTAAAGGCTGTAAGTCGGCGAGAGAGAGAGCGAGCATCTGACTCAGAGAGACTTGAAGTGTCAGGTCCCTGTTGGCAGTTCAGTTTCAATTTTCTTGTCAAATTTAAAACTGCTAATTACAACATAACGGAAGACTATTCTCCTTTAGTAATGTTTTTTTATAGATTGGAAATGAAAGAAGAAATATGTAAATTTGGGCTCATTTTCAATTTCCATTTCTTGAATTTTAATTGAACGAAGTTCAAATTGAGCCAAACTCTTCTTCGGAGAAGTCCTCGCTGTTTTTGATGTTTGCAACCACTTATTTTCTGGCTGGTTGTCTTCTCACCCCCTCGTTCCATAAGTTTAATAACTACTGTGCCTTTCTCTCATGTCTGCCTCAGAATAAAGGATTCTTTTGCAGAGTGAGAGCAGTCTGGCCTGACTCTCGCCTCTACATGCATTCCAGCCTCCGTCTCATCTCAGCTCAGGGCAATGGCTTCAGTCTTGATGCACTCCTGACTGGATGAGTGGGCTGAGTAGGTGGGTGCTTGTCTATCTGCAGTCTGCCTGCATGACAGGCTGACGGGGTTGATAACTAGCTAAGTGTGGGTGTTATATGGAGTCGAGGTTTTTGCATGCTGAGTGTCTGACACTCGCCCCATTTCAAATTTTGTACAGCCTCTGAGTTTTTACATGCATCCGGCTCAGTCCAACACAGAGTTCGGCCTTGAGCAAAATGAGCATGTAAGGAGACGAATGGAAATAACAAAGACTGGTGGGGGTTTGTGTCATAATATTCAGATTCTGACTTTAATTATTTGCGATCATTTCACAAAAACAAATGTCTACCTTGTTTCTACAAGTGTGTTGTTTAACATGTTTAGCATTCAAATAAAGACTGGAGAAATGGATTATGCTGCGAGATGTCTCTATGGTTTGAAACTTTTTTGAAAGTGAAACCTTGTCAGCATTTGAGCAAAATAAATTCATATTCAAGATGCACCGTCAAGGACACTACAAACTGTTTACAGCCACCTCTCAAGCCAACAAGAGTTAATGTTTGATACTTAAAATAGATTTTGGATGGAGTGCTACTTTAATGTTTGAAATACCTGGTGTGTGTGGTGCACTGGAAGTGATGCGTCTCACTTTGTTTGGGAAAAAATGAAGAAATCTAAAAAGAAAACAAACTTTGCCATACGGGAAATCCATCATCTGAATACTAATGAACTGTAAATAGAGGAGTCACAAGTCAACAATAGTTTGTGCAATTAAGATGATTGGTGTGACAATTTGAAAAGGTGCAGAGGTATCAGGCTACTTGACAACTCTCAACAGCTGTTTGTGTAGAAGAGAGCTGCAACTCTCTTGCCACTTTCATTGTGTAGATCCACCCCTTCTCACCTGATCTCAATCACTTCTCATTATTCATCTTATATGTTCCACCCATTACCTTTGTTCTGGCTGGCAGCTACACAAACCACATGGGAAGGCTCCCTCTCTCTCTGATTCAGGATAAAAAAAACATAACTGTGAAGCCTGATCTTCTATAGCTATGTATGTGCATAGTGACAATGAAGGCAATTCTTTCAAAATACATTATGTTGGAAAATAGTTGCTGAAAACACGTGAAAAGACTTTGAACGATATATTGCTGAAATGTGGAGTTAGAGGTTAAAACAGTTTTTCACCAGTTTTCAGTCCAGGATTTTGAGGGTGGTCCTAAAAGGTGGCTCGATGACACACTGAGGCCACCCTGAGCATACCCCTGCACTGCTAGCAGAGAGATAGAGATTAATTCATCTCGCTCAGTGTTTCAAAGTTAGTCATGTCATTTTCTGAACTCATCTGACACGTTTCAGTCACTTCAAAATTACTGCTTGACTGCTCCCACGAGTGGACGTGGCTTCAGCACCTCCAGCCACACGCCCCCACAGTCCTGGAGCTGAGAATACTGCTAATTTTTTTACCTGATTTTGACACCTAATTTCATAAACTTGTTGATATTTTTAATCATTCAAATTTGGCTTTCTTCTTTGGTCTGACAAACTCAGACTATATATTTATTCTTACTTTACATGGACTTTGAACAGAAACATCAGTTGTCCTTCTTACATTCTTATAGACGTAGCATGGTGATCCAGTCCTATAAAAAGATTTTATTAGGTTTTGAAGTGATGGAGATAAACAGGATGCACTGAGAAGCAGCCCAGTCTCCAGAAGAAAACGTCAGTATTGGATGATTGTGCGAACCGGGGATTTTGTCCAATGCCAATGATTTATAATTTGTTATTCCAGCACTAGCTGCCCTTGAAAAGTTCATGAGCTGTTTGATAAAGTAAGATCATTTTGGCAATAAGATCAAAATATACAGTGTAAACTGTTAAGATTTAAGGGACATTCTGAACCTAAAATATGGGCCAACTAATGTTTATAGTTGTTTAATTTGCCTAATTCAATTAAATTTTTTTGTCAATGAAAGCATTACCGTGTTCCACACTGCATCAATAAAATTTCTCAAATGAGCGGTGATAAAGCAATGCCATGGCGCCGGGGTATGCTTATTTTTAGCTCCAGCGTGCACAGAGCTTGAGTTTGGAACTACCAAATGATTATGCTATATCCCTTATTGTTTTAATAAACTGAGGAGATATACTTTATATATGCTGGATTTGCAATCATCCAATATGCTTTCTTCTGGAGACTCGGGTTCACAGAGTACATGACTTGGTACATGCTGACATATTGGCCGTCTGACTGTTTGACCTGCTCGATGTCTGTCTGTCCCGCTGGCTGCTGGCTGGTTGAATGGCAGCATTGTCCTCACACTATTATCTATCCAAATTGCATCCTTGAGACCGCCAGGCCGTGCTGCCCGCAGAGCTGAAGAACAGCTGTAGGGAAATACCAGTCCATATGATATGTATATTAAATTCCTTACAGTCCAGCATGGAACATAAACACAAACAAGTCTGTCCAAAATCTAATGAAATGCAACGTAAAGTTCAAACTCTGAAGAAGAATGTTGCTGTGTGGTCATGTTTAAAACATTTGAATATGGAATCAACTTTTTAATATTGATAGATGTGATAGTTTACTGGGTATCACTGCTTGTGGAATAAATCCAGACTCTGTTAAGTCTTCTTTGAATTTGTTGGCTTATTATACAGTGAAGTGGTTGTACCCATTGACCTGATGGAGAGCTCCAATGCTAATTATCCTTAAGTAATACTCAAAGCAAAAGTTCAACATTTTGGGGAATAGTCTTTTTGGCTTTTTTGGCAAGAGTTAGATGGAAGATCGATACAACAACTCTGTACACTAAGTAGGCAAATAGCTAGGCCATTTGTGATCTCAGTACTCCAATTGTTACTCCATGATTTGGTCTCCAGTGGACTAAACGTAGGTTCCAGTGAAAAAGAAAGGCAGAGTGAAGAGAGCAGACATACTGTATGTAAGAAAGGCTACATTTATATAGTGCTGTTTTCCAAAGCACTTTACAAGGTTTCATGCACACATCAATGGTGGTGAGCTACAATGCAGGGTGCAATTTGGGATTCAGTGTTTTGCCCAAGGAGAAGGTGCTGCTGCCTAGACATTTATGTGACATTTCAAAAATACATTTGAAGATGCAACCTGCTGCTGGATAACAGGTAAAAAAAATTGCCCCTACAAATCAGGCTAGCTGTTTTTCCCCGCCTCCAGTCTTTATGCTAAGCAAAGCTAAGCTAAGCTAAGGTAAGCTAAGCTAAGCTAAGCTAATATAATGCTGGCTCTAGCTTCATGCCAAACTATTCCACCTTAGCAAATTGCTCTATTCTTCATCATATACATGTAATTGCTGTTTGTGTTACAGCACAATTAGAAATTGATCCTAATGGCTAACTGTAGCAACATCAAACTCTCTCATCGGTTTCTCTAGTTCTGAATATAATGTACATTTAAATATGACAACTAATTAAAACAAAAGTTATTACTAGCCATATTAAACACACTGAAATCTTGCTTCATAACAGAGAGAGGTAAGATGGATAGAGCAGATATTTATCACAAGAAGGAGTGTAGAAATTAACAAATGTAAAGACTACATGCTGCAGTAATATTAAAAGTTTTTCACTTAAAAATAAAACTTTTTAAGAGTTTAAAAGCCTTAAATCTCAGCAGCAAACTACTGAGTCTTTGGTATTCAGCAAAAACATTATGAACCTCTGCAGGAATACAACACCATCACCATCTATTACATTATGATGTGCATTATTTGGGAGAACGAGACTCTTAAAATCTTACTGCTCCCACAAAAACGGTAATCACAATGTATTCTCATTCAAGGTTACAAAAAAGATGTAGCAGGGGGACAACAAAATGAAATGAGATGCCATGTGTACCACCCTGGTTATTCTCTGTTGCATGGAATGTGTTTGCATTGGTATTTGTATTGTGTTGTCTTGTTATTTCATCTGGCTTAGGAATGCAGACAGATAGTAAGTTAGCAACCACCTTTGTTTTGGCCGCTAACTTACATCCCTGGGGTGATGCACACACACACACACACACACACACACACACACACACACACACACACACACACACACACACACACCCACACACACACACACACACACACACACACACACACACACAGACAGTAGGCAGCTCAGTAGATTTATAGGACTATTTATCGTGCCAGTCGACCGTCTGTCTAGTCCTCATCTATTCTTGTCATGCAGCTGTGTAGGTGTGGATTAAACCTCTTCCTGGATGATGCACACCACAAGTACATCTCACTTAATGAGAATAGATGCTATTTAAATGTTGCATGGCTAGACCTGGCCGGAAATATTAGGAACCAAATGTCTTGTTCTGCATGGTGCAACCACTGCACATGCTGAAGCAACCGGAGACAATTCATGGGAAATTGTCTTTCTTGGGTTCCCTGGGGGCAGAGCGGGCTATAAGAGGCAGATCGCCTTGTCTGGTTCACGACCTTTGTCGTGTGTCATCCTCTCTACCACTCCTACTTTGTTTACTCCGTCTGTGTACAATCTAGTGCAGTGAAGCATTAATCACCTAAAAATAGAGTGGAGAAAGAGTGTTTTCAACCTCTAAAGCTTGTGCAGCAGGTGTGGAAACTGGCAATGGAAGCAACAAGAGGGATGCTGCAATTGAAAATGTCATGTTGTCTCAGAGCAACATCTTCAACCCTCCACCACACCGCTGCCCAACCTCATAACAAGCACAACCAGCACGTGAGGTTTGTGGTTTTAAAATAACTACATCAAAACAACATTAAGCTCAAAATGAGAAGGCGAGTTAAGAATGTCAAAAATGAGCCTTAGGATGTAATGAACCTCAACCACAAGCAGACAAGAGAGGGGAGGGGGGGGGGTCTAGAGCCAAACAAGACAAAGTTATAGACCTCCTACCTCATCAGGGGAATTACAATGAAGCCTATATCCCTTAGGACATGTTGTGCATTGTACACAATGGGTTATGTTTTTCAGACTCTCTGCTTGTTTATGTGTGAGTCTATATTGCTTTGAGCTCATGTGATGTTTTCCCCAACTGGTTATAAGTTGCAGTCTGACCTGTGACAGACATACTGTCTGCACCAGAAACTCCTGCTACAACAAGAGAGTGAAGGACGATCTTGGCGCTTTGAAGGATCCTCTCCATGAATAATTCTCTCTGATCTTTGCTGAGTCTCAGTGTAAGGTAACTTTCTCTGACAAAATACAAGACACAGAAATGTTCTGTAGCTTTTCGCAGTTTCAGTGAGCAGACATGGAGGCACCTCTGATGTCATACTGATTTAGTGCATTAGGTGCTTTTATTATACTTGTTCAGGTTTGTTTGTTCATTTGTCACAATTCAGATGTTGATGACAAAAATTACGAGGCTGATTTGAAGACAGAAGATGATTTTTCTTCTTTTTACGACACAAGCAGGGCGTGTGCATTAATGATTTTTGGTCCTTGAGCGAGGGGCTCCTAGGCAGCATGTAGTTCTTAAGTTTGTGATTGCAACCACCTTACCTCACTTCCCCATTCAAAGTATGTAGGGGGGAGCGGGGGACGGGACGTGCAATGTACTTTGTAGACCCAGTGTTTGATTTGTCCATTCTGTCCTACTGTTGAAACATGGTGGTCCTCCTGAATTTCACACACTGGACCTTTAAACATAATGGGAGCATAAAACATTAATTAGTAAAACTTGTTGGTGCAGCCTAAGAATGGAGATTAAGGGACATTGTGAGACTAAAACAATCTAAAATCCTGAGGCTTAAGTAGTCTGTAAATTTGTCTCAGGAAATTTGTAAAATACTCACTTGATCCGGCTAATCCAGGCTGCTGAAGTCTCATATCAGCACTAAAAAGCACTATATAAATGTAGCCTTTCTTACATATGTCTGCTTCTTCCTTCGCTCTGCATTTCTTTTTCACTGGAACCTACGTTAAGTCCACTGGAGACTAAATCATGGAGTAACAATTGGAGTACTGAGATCAACTTCAGATTTTGGTTTTGCACAGAGTGAGGACTGTGGATTACCCCGCTCACCTATTACTTTCAATCAAATTACATTGGTCACTTTAACGCAGCAAAACAAGCTAAAAACACAAACATCTTACATCGTAACCTTATTAAGTTCTTAGAGTTATCGTCATAAACAGCATCAAGAATGTATCTGTGATGTCTGTGTGAGTGTGGTGACTCAGGCCATCGCCATCTTGGCATTCCTCCCAACTCTGGTTGAAGTTCAAAGGATTTATTTTAGTTTCTAAAAACTCCACTATGTTTTCTAGCTAGTTGCTAATTTTGTCTGTTCGTTTTTTTTTTTATCCATCCATGCATTATCTGTAACCACTTATCATCATCAGGGTCACGGGGAGTAGTCTTTTTAGCTTTTTTGGCAAGAGTTAGATGGAAGATCGAAACCATAAGTCTGTACACTAAGTAGGCAAATAGCTAGGCCAGTTGTGATCCCAGCATTCCAGTTGTAACTCCATGATTTGGTCTCCAGTGAACGTAGGTTCCAGTGAAGAGATCCGGGTCACTTTGCGTGCATTCAGACTGGATCAGGCGCTGCAGTGAAACATCAAATTAAACTTCTTTGTGTCTCTATTTTTCAGCATAGCAAAGCGAGCCAGACTCAGATTTTGAAGTTGGGTACATGAAATAAGTATCAGAGTTTAGTCCAGGAATCCACCTGGATAGTCTCAGTTTGAGACATTTCAGGCTGACCGTGGAGGGTTTACCCGATCCGAGTGTCTGATTGGTTGCCGAAGCCTGACGTTCGCCTGCATTTTTCCAAAAGTTGGATCTGCCTCAACTTCTCCACCACAGGACGCTGTTTTGCAGACAACCTGCAGAATTGGACGATCTCGGACGATGAATGATGAACATACATTTTCGCCGCAGCGCAGGATTCTGTCTGAATGTGGTACACCCTCGATAAGTTGCCAGCTCATTGCAGGGCACATAGAGACAAACAACCATTCACACTCACATTCACACTTACGACCGATTTAGAGTCACCAATTAACCTGTAAAGTGGACTGTGGGAGGAAGCTGGAGTGCCTGGAGAGAAACCACGCAGACACGGGGAGACATGCAAACTCCACACAGAAAGTCCACAGCCAAGGTTTGAACCAGGAACCTTTTTGCTGTGAGGCGACAGTTCTGCCCCTGCCCTTTGCTTTTTGTTTCTCCTGCTGCTGATGCAACAAAGTTGATGAGAGCCCAGTTTGCAGGCCAGAAAAAAAACAAAACAATCAGCTAAAAGAGGCTAAATGGGTAATAACTCTTTGCTGGTTCATATAACGACACCTTTCATTTGATCCATTGTTGTTGATTACTATGAGCCAAGCTAATGTTTTACTCCATTAGTTTTAAGGTTTAACATTAGCTTTAAGGCCATTAGCTTTAGGGGCTAATGTTAGTGCAGCTCTAATGCTGTTGAGGAGACAATTTAAATATATTTTCTTTTTGATTCATCACTTTCCCTGAGCAATTCCTCCCATGCTAAAACACCATAATTGAATTTCAGCAAACAGTGAACTGATTTATTGGGAATAGGATGCTCTTCTGAATTTCAACCCTGTGTCTGATATAGGCAGACAGCATGATTTGTTTTATATAACAATCGTGCCTGGTGTATCTTCGAGTCCAATTAGCTTCATGTAAGATTGTTCTGTTTTCACTTAGATATCACTTAGTTCATGCCAGTGGCAATGCTTTGTTCTGTGCAATTGGATATTTTATAAATCAGATAGCTTTCTGAATTAGACAGATGGTTATGTCCACATGTCTGCTTTAACCAGCTGCTCCACAGGCTGCATCAGGAAGAGAAGCCACATAACCAGTGAGGACCATTTGATCTGAACACCGTCTGTGGTTACAGACAACCAGCTGCTGGACGCTCCGTTCTGTGGTCCAAACCCATCTGGCCACCTTTTAAAAAACACTTGTAACTCCATTATACAGCCTGTGTGAACACCACTTCATGACCACACACACACACACACACACACACACACACGCACACACACACACACACACACACACACACACACACATGCACACACATGCACACACATACAAAAGCAAAACACATTACAAGCTCCCTTACATATTCCAATTTGTTTTTCTCTTCACTGTTCTGTCACCCAGCTTTGCTTCTCTGCTCCCCCAAATGTTCTTTTTCACTCAGATATAAAGCTCCACAAATCAAATCTCCTCTTTAATGGAGATACTGTATAATATTTTCTTTCAGACTTCTTTTGATGAATAATTTTGAGCCTCACTGCTGAAACCAAAGCAAGCACAAAAAGGAGATTTAATACTTAAAAACATTTGTCCAACTTCAATGTTAATGTTTTGACCATGATTGTTTCACATATGTCAATATCTGCTGGATGTGTGCTTGCCATACCAATGCTTCAAGATGATAAAAGGTCAATGTTGTGTTTAGTGTGCTTGTTGTGTTACCTTCGAAAGGTAAAAAAGCAGCTTTAAAGGCCATGCAAACCCTACACAAGTCATTTCTACTTACCTTACATCATTCCAGCATGGCTTGGAATTAAGACATTAATGTAATTCATTTGCCTGTAATGTTTTACCTGGCGGCAGCAGCTCAGTCCATAAAGACTTTGCTTGGGAACAGGTGGCTGGTACAAGTCCAGCTTGGACCACAATATGGAGCGTGCACTGGTAGACGAAGAGGTCCCAATTTCACCTCCTTGAGCAAGGAACCGAACCCCTAACAGAGTGCAGTTACGTGGCTGCCCACCACTCCACCATGTATCCACATTTGCATATCTATAGGCCCTTTGTAGGCCTTTTGTTACAAAATACATCCACACACATGGCATATATATGTATATATATATATATATAAATATATACATATATGTAAACCCTCAGTAAAAAAAATTCCCACTGAGTGATTAATAAAGTAAATCTTCTTCATTACAAAGGTTCATTTTTATTTAGTCTTAGTCTTTAGTCTTAGTCTTTAGTCAGAGTTTAGATGGAGTTTAAACTGGTCATCTCAGTCATCTCTTTTTGACTGACCTCAGTAATTTGGAGTCACATAGTTGGTGCTGATGAAGAAGTACACAGATTGATGCTAAAGATCAATGTCTAGTTGTCCATGAATAAGAAAACTGTCTTTGCATCTCTCTTTTACCCTTCATGTTTCACTTTGAACACTGCACACATATGACTCATGCATGCATGAACTGCCTGTTAAAATGACCTTTCCATTAGAAGGCTAATTAGCCCAGCACATGTGATTTAGCACCACTTTAGCACCACTGCTGTCTGTCTTTGCCAGTGCATGTTTGTGTGTGTGTGTGTGTGTGTGTGTGTGTGTTGTGTGTGTGTGTGTGTGTGTGAGAGAGAGAGAGAGAGAGAGAGAGAGAGAGAGAGAGAGAGAGAGAGAGAGAGAGAGAAAAGAGAAAGAGTTAGCCATGTCATGAGGTCAGCAAATCCCCTGCACAGATTATTGTGGGAGGTGAGCCAGAATATCGTCCTTCATGGTAAACGAATAGACATTTGTGCTCTCATCCTCGCTGCAAATATTTCCAATAAAAGCAAACAAGAAGAAGTGTGGGACGTGATTTGTGGGGAAACTGGAAGCTTGATCTTGATCTCAGTGGGGCTCTCACTTTTTATGTCCAAACATCTACTATCACAGACACCAGTCAATGCACTGATTCCATCATTTAGTATCTCTAACACAGTATATATGTGAAGTCTGGGAAGGCATTGTGATGTTGTCAGTTAAGGGCTTACAAAGTACCATAATTTGTTTTAAATGGTCCGATCAATCTTTTTTTAAAAGTGGAGTCACTTTGGTACAAATGGTGGATCTGTCATTTTGGAATGAAACTCTTTAATTATTCAGAGACCAATTAGTCAAACCACATCGCCTGGAGCAAATGCAGTTGTTTCATGGGAGGTAGGTTGATCCATAGGGGATAGAGGTTGAGCGGATATGAATCTGCACATGCCATGTTTACTGTACACATGCAGAATAGCAAAAAAGGAATTATTTCAGGAAAACATAAGAATGTGGTTAAACTGTACAATCCCAGGTCAGTTGAAAATCAGAGAGCATGAAATTCATTTGTGCTTCTGATGAGGATTCTGCATCGTCAAGAGTGTGTGTGATCTTTATTATGAAAGGTTAACCCATTATTTTGAAATGTTAGCATGCAGCATGTGATTGGCTGGAAGACGAAGATGTGGAAACTGGTCACAACAGCTCTGTTATGGAAAGTGGTGTTATAAAATGAAAGTGTCACCATAAAATTTGAATTTTTGAAGGGCAGAACAAATAAACGCTAATAAAGCTGTAAAAATAAGACGGAAGTAATAACATTTCACACCAGTGAGTTGACTTTTAATTTCATAATTTACTTCTTGATATTTCCCGTCTATGTTTTCTGTGTTACTCGCATATCAATAAATAATTGATTTCATAATGTGTTGTCTTGTTTTTTATTTGATATCTGCCATTTTTCTTCATCCTTTAGTTGCACTGTGTCAGAGAGTGCCAGACAGAGTTCATTATGGAGATCCCAAAGGGAACATTGGTGGGCTCACATCATCCAATCACACTAATCAGGAAATGAGTCAGAGTTGCCAAGGAGACCACTTGCCAGGGTCACTAAAGGTAAGGGCTCAGAAGACTGCTCTGATGCACATGCATAAACACACACACTCAAAGGACAGCAAATATAATTAACACAAGACTGAAAACTTCAAATTCAGTTGAATTTACATTTTCCTGTCACTGTGCACCGGCTGTTCACATGGTGATGTGATGTGACAGTAATATCTTAAAGTAATATCTTAAACAGCTTGGTAAATGGCAGACAAATCACCTTGTACTAATTGGTGGCTCTACACACAAGAAAGCCTTTTTACACTGTGCAAGCTGTGGCTGTTCCACACAAACAATGTCATGTGAAAAAACATGCTCAAATCTTTGGTTGTCCATAAAAAATGAACCCATGCCAACCTCCATGGCTGTGAAATAAAGCCAATGCGTAAGACCACGTTCAGGCAGGAACAGGGAAACTGGACGCCGGCGACGTTTTTTCAATTCATTTCAGTGGGGGTCGTGTGTTTCCGCACCGGCAGGGGTTGCCGCAAAAAACGTCGCCAGCGTCCGGGAGAGAAGTTGAGCCAGATTCAACTTTTGGGAAACCGGAGCCCCACGTCACGCTCCACAAGCCAATCAGACACTCAGATCGGTCAAACCTCCACAGACAGCCTGAAATGTCTCTGAAGCAGAGACTATCCAGGTGGATTCACGGACTAAACTCTGATAACCTACCTGTGTGTGTGTTCTCACTTTGTTTATTTCATGTACCAGCTTCTAAATCTGAGTCTGACTCGCAATTTACGCTGCAAAATAGTGACACGAAGAAGTTTAATTTGATTTGTGTCCGATGATTAGAAGAGAGAGAGAGAGAGAGAGAGAGAGAGGGAGAGAGAGAGCTTTGGTAGAGACATAGAGTAACAATAACAGAGAGCGAGCGCCGGCCTCGATAAAGCTGTCATTAATAATAATAATATAATAAGAGAGATAAAAAGTTATTTCCTGATTGTTTCACAGCGGTTACGTTCAGCAGGTATAGACACGCCCACGGCAACCCACCTCAGCTTTGAACACTTTCTTCTTTGGTCTGACAAACTCAGAACACATATTTATTCTTACTTTACATGGACTTTAAGTTATGCATAATTAAGAACCTGGCCACTTTGAATGACAGGTGGCTTGTTTGAGCACCCGGACTTCATTCAGCCCGCCTCAGCTCCACCGACAATCCACCTCTTTGCCGATTTTTAGATTAGCAGCAGAGGCAGGACTGCCAACATCATTCAAAAATAATACCTACAACAACAACAGGAGGTCAGGTGAGTAATGAGTAATATGACAACAATGTAGTGAAATGTCATTGTCCATCTTATTTTGCTCCTCTGAGTTCTCACACTCTACCTCTTTCTTTGATCCCTGATGTATCCATCTATCTCAATCTCTATCTCTAGTGTCGGTTTGCTGTTCCCATAATTACTGCCTCCTACCTCACACTCACGCACACACACACGCATACGTTCACACACAAATCAAACAATAAACACAAGGCTTTTTACATTTCGTTTTATCCTTTCACGTCTCTCATCCCCATTTATGTAAATTACAGGGCTTCATCAGATTGAGTCTTGACTGCGGCGATTCTCTTGTGTTTCAGAGGATTTCCATATGAGTCGGATAATTATGTCGAGCTATTCGGCCTACGCATAGGGACGCTGCGCCATGGGTGGCAGACTGAACGCAGTTCATTGAAAGGTCAATAAGTAAACAGGCGTATCTTGTTTCATACAGTCCTGCTGCCTGCTTCGCTAAAGGGTGTGTCTCATACTGTACTCTGTTTGCGTGTGTGGTCATGACAAGCTGAGCGTCATATTAAGCCATACTGAGCCACTTTTAAGAGGATTGGTTAATTCCCAGGAGTCAAGTGAAGAGTGAAAGTCTCCATTATTGTTAGTGACCTTACGGTTTAATTCAATGGCTATTTCCTCTGGAGTGATCGATGCCATAATTCAGTAACTATTTGTCAGTCATTGTGTGGACTGGAATCAAATACTGGTGGGTTGGGATGATGTGATTCAGATGAGGAAAACCTGCTGAAGACTTGGAAAACCGGTATTGACTTATCTGAAAAGGGTGGGAAAGCTACAGTGGGATCTCCAGTCTGTGGTCATCATAACTCACATGTGACAGCGTCCATGAACACCTCTCTCAGACATGTTGTCTCCTCCTTTGGAAGACCAGTTAGCTCCATCAATGCCAGGACGTCTTTGATTCACCACAAGTATCATAAAGGAAGTGCATTATGTATTGAACCCCAGGGATCCCAGGATGTATAAATCACTAGCCTCACTGATTTACTTATTGATTGCATTTCCTTTGATGCTCATCACATTTGACACTTCACTAGATATAATAACTAGCCTCACTTAACTGTTTTCATTGCTGTGTATATATCGCTGTCATTGCCAATGGGTATTGTAATTGGCATATGTTGATGGGTATTTTAGTAAAGAATACAGAGGCATGGTCCACTCACCACTGTGATCACTCTTTCCCCTCTGACAGCCACGAGGGCAACGAGCAAAGCCATGATGGATTGGAGGGGGGAAAGAGCCTGGAGGAAAAAAAGGAGGTTGAAAAGAGGAGAGGAAAGAGGGGGAGACAGAAGAAAAAGAAAAGAGGAGGAAGGGGAAATAGTGCCTTATTATGTGACCACCAAGGTTCCAGACCAGTAGCTCTCAAAGTGGAGGTTCTCAAGCAAAGTGAATAATGGTTCCAGTTCACTATAATGATCCCTATTAGGCAATGTGCTCTGACGATGACCTTTTTTCTTGCCTTGATTCTGTTCACTCATTGTCATCACCTTCCTTGTATTTCAGTGCAAATAACAACAGTCGACTGTCTGTATGGAGCCCCTCTATCAGTCAAATCTGGATGGACTCTTATGATGTGTGCCTAAATGAGTCCATGACATGAAAATATTTGGGGTCAGTACAGGTTCAGAAATAGACAAGATGAATTTGACTGCATGAAAATACAAACATGGTGTGAAACATTGTGACAAACAGTGTGCAGGCTCTGACAGGCTCTGACTGGACTGACTTTATTTCTATCACTTTGAGACTGAATGAATTTCTCCAACCACTGGAGATAAGATTTTGCTGCATTCAGGAAACACGCCACCATTTCATACATCAAGATCGGTTTACTCATGACTTGGCCTATGAAAACTGCTGCACATGATGTCTTTTGCTGGCTCTGGAAGCTTTGTCAAGTCTGAGAAAATAACTCACATTTTTAGCAGAAACTGTTTAATTAACATGGAGTTTGGAACATGTGCGTCAGGGTCAGGGATAGTCCGAAAAGATTCAGTGTTGTTGGAGGTACAAGCACTATGTAACTTCTGATGGATAGGAATGATTGTGGCCACAAATGGGAATTATGGGATAAAAGTAGAGAGGAGTGGTAAAGTCAACAGTCTGACTCATTGATGTCAGTGATACAGCATTAGCATCATAAACTAATGGTCATACCAGACCAAGTAAGGATGTAGCATCAGAATTCCTGAGGGTAATTAAATGAGCAAATGTGTTTTTTTATTGATTATGAATCTAACGTTTTATTTATAAGAGCAAGAATGTAAATGCTAAATGGACTTGTGTTTATATAGCTCCTTACTGGTGTACTGACCACTCAAAGCACTTTCACACACACATTCACACACACATTCAGAGGTAGCCATCAGTAGTGGTACAGTATAGCACTCACACTGATACTATGCTCATAAATACACACACATTCAGACACCATCATCACAGCCATCAGGAAGCAATGTAGAGTTCACTATCTTGCTCAAGGACACTTTGGCTGGACTGAGGGAGCTGGGAATCGAACCGGCTTCGAATACTACATGACCCATTCTACCACCTGAGTCACAGCTGCCTTAATGTGTTATTTGCTCTTTAAAAAGTATACGTAATCTCTCTTCAACCCACACAAGTGGCTACAGGTCAGGTTAATTTTAACCATTAAGTGCATTAGTAAATTATTGAAACATCATTTTAAGGCCACATAGTGCAGAGTTTTCTCCTGACTTACCAGACTGTTGTCAAGACAATGATGCATATGTACAAAAGAACATATGGTGTCCATGTCCATGTTTCTGCATTGATACATACTGCATTTCTGTCACACACTTGGTAACAGCAGTAGTCAGCCATTATTTTCAAAGCACAGAACTTCATGCTGAGTCAAATCCTTAAAAAGCAATTTTATTTCTTTTACAGCACCGTGTAATAAAAACCTTTTCTATGATGTTTTACCAGCAGTCACTCCAGCTAAATGATTTAGCTGGCAGAGATACCCACGGGCATAACTCACCATCAGCTCCTCTGATGGAGGGGTCACAGGTCAGAACAATTCATCATAGCCAGGTGGAATGAAGTAAATGATGGAGCAACACACACACCTACACACACACACACACACACACACACACACACACACACACACACACACACACACACATACACACAGTATGGGGTCTTTATAATGTTAGGCGTGCTCACTCAGTAAGGAAACTGAATAGGAAATGCTAACTCATTATAATGTATGACCCAAGAGTTCACGCTGAGGTAGATGCTATCATAGCTTATATAAGAGCTAAAGCTGGTTTGTCATGTTATCACACTAACATTTTTATTCTTTTCTTATTTATTCGCTCATTCAACATGGATTTAATTCCTTCCTACCTCCCTTCCTTCCTCTTTCTGTTGCCAAGGCACAAACTTCCAAACAAAAGTCGCTGTCTTATCTGCTTCATTGCTGTTAAGTGAAGTTCTGGGTGGACAAGTATTTTTAAGTTCTTTTCCTTTACGCAACCACGGGCACTTTTATCGGAAGATGGAGAGCAGTGGTGGAAGTGTGGAGGGGTGGAGCGGAGGAGAGGAGGAAGAGGTTCAGGTGACATCACCTCCTTCCTGCTACAACTACGCTTGTGACTACGTGCTGCTACTGGGGGAAGTGATGCTAACACAGCGTCTACGTTTGTGTGTGTGTGAACAATAGACTTTAAATTGGTACATTTTTTATGTATTCATTTCTAAAGTTATAAAATTACATTTAGACAAAAACATTTTTTTAATAATTTATAATTTTTTATGATTATTCTAATTGAACTGCTTTGAAAATCTATCAGTGATTTAAAAAGTCAAACACATTAAATGGAAAAACAGAACTGTAGAAAGTACAGTAAGTGTGTGTGTGTGTGTGTGTGTGTGTGTCTTGAGGATGGGCTGTGGTGAGACAGGATAATAAAACAATAGTCACCACCCTGCCCCGTCACTTCTTACACCTTAGTGATGTCAAATACAGGAAAATAATCAAATGTTACCACAATGTCCAGTAAATCCCCTGAAACCAAGTTTGCCAGGAATATTATCCAGATGGCTAGTGTTCAACTGTTGGGCAACAGCACACTCAGTAAAAAAGACTGGACCACTACATTTGATCTGTGAAGATCTAGTTCACCAAGTGTGTGTTTTAGGAAAAACTTTGAATGTAAGTTAATGAGAAACCAACTCTCATGTCTGTACACTAAATATGAAGCTAGAGCCAGCAGGTGATTGAGCTTAGCATAAAGACTCAAAGCAGAGGGAAACAGCTCTGCAGAGGCTTGTGTTTTGTACATAAAGAAAAAAGATATAAGGTATTAATTACTGAGCTTTAGTGATACTAGCTGGTTCTCCTGTTTCCAGTCTTTGTGCCAAGTTAAGCTAATCATCTCCTGACTATATAGCTACATAGCCTACAGACTTGACAGTGGCGTCATGTGGTTTCCTTTTATAACTGACTGTAAGAAAGTGAATCAGTTTAATGTCAAACTCTTCATTTGAAGTGCTCAAACTGTCTTCAGAAGTGTCTCACTGCTTCTCTACAAAGGTCCAGACGGATCAGTCAAACTAAAGTCGGATATTCTGTCAAAAGACTGAATCAATACAAACACACAAATGAATTCACAATACTTTCTGCAAACTTTCAGTCGACTTTAACTTTTTTTCTGTCGTTTTATTGGTCAGATGCAGAGTGAAATTGCATTTGACATATTTTCTCCTCTTAAATTTCATTTTCACTGGTCTCTTGCCGTCTGCATCTTCCTGACGTTTCTGCTTGCTCAGCTAATCCAGATGGTATAGATATAGTTAACGCTGTTTTGACGTGTGTTTTGGGACACTGAGGGAAGGCAGAGAGCGAGCAGCTACTTTTATGTGAAGCAGATATCTATGACCTGTACCAGAGAGTGCAATGAAGAGACATCCATCAGGCAGACAGTTTGGTCAGTCAAACATACGAGCTTCAGAGACCCTGCAGAGATAAACTGGTCATGTTCACTTGCATGTCCTTGACCTTTAACCCCGCAGACAGTGTATCCTAACACTGACAGTCAGTTGTAAACACTTTTAGGCAGATATCATGATCATGTGAGAACTACATACCTCCAGTCAGTGAGAAACTTCTACTGTCTTTTTTCTGATAAAAACTTTTTGGATAAACTCATAAATGTTCAACATGACGTTGTTTATCTTTGCTCCTGAAAAGGTTTCCACCCAACAGCTGTAGTCCAAGGCAAACATGCATCCACACATGTGACACAGAGCCTTGTACAAAAGACAGACACAGGTCTTATGTGTTTATAAGACTGATACAAATCTCTCAGAAGGCTACATGTGTCTTTGAAGAGCAGATGGCAAACAGCAGACTGCTCAGACTCCATCAATTTAGGACGTGGACATGACGTTGTTGACCTGGAGCCTGTTACTATTACTCTGTGTGTGTGTGTGTGTGTGTGTGTGTGTGTGTGTGTGTGTGTGTGGGCCATTACATATTAAAGTTCATTGAAGGAATCAGGAACCAGTAACGAGCGTCTCTTTCTGTCTGCTACAACCAGGAGCCAGTTAGCTGAGCACAAAGACTGGAAACAGAGAACAGATATCCTGTGATATCTGCAATCCACCTACCGTCACCTCTAAAACTAAAACACATCAATATATTTATTTAATCTGTGATCAAAAATCACTTTTACAAAGTGTAAAAATTACAATGTGTTATGTATAGCCTCATATTTAATGGACAAATATGAGAGTGGTATCCATCTTCACATCTAATTCTTCATCAGAAAGTGGAAAAGTGTCCTAAAATGATGAACTGTTCCTTT
Organism: Argyrosomus regius; assembly: GCA_946959425.1. Taxonomy (NCBI): domain Eukaryota; kingdom Metazoa; phylum Chordata; class Actinopteri; family Sciaenidae; genus Argyrosomus; species Argyrosomus regius. The sequence continues at coordinate 3,391,477 of OX336882.1, forward strand.
AGTAAACTATTCCTCAACTGAACCTCAACAAACCATAAAAAACGTCAAGTCACGCCTGAGTCGGTACAGATGTTTCCTCATTATGTTGGTAAAAAAATTATAATTGGATCTGCATTATGTTTGTCACTAAATGTATCTGCTGATGGACATTAGTAGTACAAGAATGTAATTTCTAGGAGACAAGATTAGACTGAAGGTCTCTTTGGACAAAAGGTTATGGATGCAGTGTGAATGAATTCTAATTAAGTTTTACAGTGTTTTTGATCATCAACAGTTTTTAGGAAAACAATGTTATGAAGGTGCACTGCTGGCAACAAAACCTGATAGAAATCCATTATCATAATGACATTTAGTACGGTCAGCCTGAGTGATACGTCCTATGTGACTTTTTTTCTGTCACTCTCAGTTCAAATGACCACGACCACATAAAGCCTACAGTATATATCCCTCGTCCCACATGACCTCAGCTGTGTTTACTGACTGCTACTGTGTTTGATTCCCAGGACCTAGAGACAGGAGATCCTGGGAGAAACAACACACACACACAGACACACACACACACACACACACACACACACACACACACACACACACACACACACACACACACAAAGACACACATCACAGTCTGAATAGATGAATGACTTGAGGCTGGGACGGAGAGTGCCAATCGATCAGTACTGTAGTAATGATAATAAAGTCTTTGTGCTTCCTGGAACTGCACAATGGATTAATTTGTAACATTTGAAAAACAGCTTGTTCTCCCTCCAGACTTCAGCATAATGAAGGAAGAGTCAATATATTTATTAAAAACAAATCTTTGAGTCAATCTGTTTAAAAAAATGTGTAAATGAAAACAGAGTGTGAAGATCTTGTGATCGATAACTAGTGTTTTATCTTAATCGAGACACTTATTCTGTTACTGCATGTTAACCAGACATTTATAAAGCTGCTCCCCCGGCTGGTATTGCTTTTCTCAGAAGCATCAATTTCACAAACTGCCCGGGGGGCAGATTGTATCACAGATTTACTTGTTACTTGTTAATTGTTATACCAATTTATATGACTGACCCTGGACCTAAATAACTTTCATCCAATAAAAGGACAAGAAAATCTCATTAGGTTACACTGTGAGTGCATAATGATGCAAAACAAAACTGTATGATGGAAGTCCCATTTACACCAGAAAGTGTCACAGCTATATCCACCCATTATTCAAAAATACATGTTTGTACCATCAAATCCTGTTTCCCAACTACAAAGCATTCCTCATTTGTGGAGCAGATTATACTCTGACAGAGGAGGGTGGGTCAAATAAATAGATGATACAACACGGCTAATAAGCTACGATAACTTGACTTGTAGTTCACTAAAGTGGAACTAAATGTGAAATTTGAAGGCTGATTTATTGAATAAGTTTGTTTGATTGTGGCAACACGATTAGAATGAATTGATTTTGATATTTTGCCATTGCTGTGACTGAACTTTAAAGCTAAAACTACAACTACAAATGCAGCGTTGAATGAAATGAGCTTCTGAAGTAGATTTTGGTGCTGAACCTACTTCAGGGTCAGTGTTTGACAGATTATCTGCTGTGCCAGTGAACTGGCACTTTGAATATAAAAACAGGGAAAACAATGAAAAACAGCTGACGGGAAGAAAGATTGAAAACGATGAAGGTTCTTTGAACAACAAAGAAAGGACATTAAGAAAAGGGAGAACAAAGAAAGCAGGTTAATTATTGAGCCAGATGGCACGGAATGGCTCGCATTAACCATTAACCAATCACAGAGGTCAAATGAATGAGGTAAGCAGTGAAGTCACTACCTGTAACCACTTTAGTTTGGGATTTAATCTCTGTGGTTGAGTGATTTAGAGGTGAGGGACTGTTTCCTGAAACCATTGTGTGTGTGTGTGTGTGTGTGTGTGTGTGTGTGTAAATACCAGCAAGTGTGTGTGCATGCTTATCAGTCACATGTTTGTAAGGAGGCATTACTTTAACGAGAAACCACTATAAGAAATATAAAAATTCTTCTTTGAAAGTCGGACAGAACAACATATAATTACATACAACAAAAATACACTGCTAAAGTTCAACATATATTGAGTTGAATATGTTGTGGTCGAGGCTGTTTGACTTCACTGTGTGTGTAACATAGAGCTCAGCAGAACAGAGAAACCCTATCGCTGCCAGGAGTGCATTACAGGGGATGTCTGCACATAGAGACCAAGTGTCACCTTGGACAGTTTAAGAGGTATGTTTCCTTACTCAGTCGTATGCACACATGCACACACACACACACTCATATATACACAATAGGACATAGCAGACGCCACCAGTACATTAGTTTGTCTGTGACCAAAGGCAGTCATTATTAGAATAGTTGCTGTTGATGCAGACCTTCATTTAAACCTGGCTAATGGCTCACTGTCGCCTGCACACACCCACATACGCTCACACACTGATAATTATACATTCCAGGGACACATTGTCTCAGTCTGTCTCCGTGCATCCATCTCTCATCTCACTACATCTCTTGTTAGCGGTCCAGTGTGTAAGATTTAGAGGAGAGGGACTCACACACACACACACATGCTATGTCTTTACACACTGTACTTCTTAATGGCAGCAATGGCAATTACACCCACAGGCCCAACCCTGACTTACATGGACCTTTCTGTGACCTACTGAACAATGTTTACAGGAGATTATCTTTGTGTTCACACTCATGTTTTGTGATTAATCTTAACATACACATACATGTAGGAGCCCTGTCTGAGATCGTTCACAGTATGCAGTTGACAACATGGTGTGTTCATCTTTGTCAGTTTTGTGCTAATGACTAGTGAGAGTGTTTATACCCTATGCAGTTGACTCCCACAATGCATCAGTCACTCACTGCCACACTACTACCACCATGCATTACATAAACAGGACAATAACAGGCACATTTAGAGAGCTACCGGATGAAAATACCCATTCCTTTCTGGTAGTTGTGTCTAAAATTAGCCACTATACCAGGGGTGTCCACACTTCTTTTTGGCCTTTTTGAGCTTTATTTGATAGCGACAGCTGAAGAGTGACAAGAATGTGGGGAGAGAGAGACGGGGAATGACATGCGGGAAAGAGCCACAGGTCGGATTCGAACCCTGGGCTTCCGCAGCAAGGACCGAGCCTTTGTACATGGGGCTCTACCAACCGAGCTAAACAACACCCCCCAATACTAACATTTTAAAAATGAAAAAATGACCAATAAAAGTTACATACAAATGTTTTGTAACAATTTTTGTTTTCATTGTCACAATTATTAAAAAAAAAAAGACAATGTAACCAAATCTAAGCCAATCAGGCGTGAACAAATCTAAAAACCAGTTCTTCCTTTCTTTCACATCTGGAGTCAAATAACACAGAACAAACTGTATGGAATTTGTTAAACTTGCATGAAGTTGATGCAAATCTTAAGCTCATGTTCATTCATTGTTCATTAAACATGACCTATTATGAGTAATGCAAAGTCTGTTAACATTTAAGTTTAAAACAATCCTAGCAGGCCATAATAAAATATGAAGCTTCGGGCCGCATAAAATCTGACCACAGGCCGTGATTGGCCCCCGGGCCGTACTTTGGACATCCCTGCACTATACAATACATTCCTCTGCAAGTTCACCATATCATGATATTAAATATTAAGATTAAAGTAATTTTGGACATGGAACCATCGAAAACAGGAACCATTAAAATAAAATGTTTTGTTTGTCTTTGGCTTAGTTGGCCCTTAACACATTTTCAGAAATACATTATAATAAAAATATATAACATAGATGTCATCAGGTTTGTTTTTGGATCTATTTTGGATGAGCAACCATGTGTTCATCAGGTACACAGTGATTTTTTGCTGCACACAGTCTCCTATCATCCACACGATAAGCATCTCTAACCATTCATCTTTGAAAAAAAATCCTTTTCTTCACAGGAAGAGTTTGACATTTTGTGAAATATGCTTATTTGCTTTCTTGCTTTGAGTCAGATGAGATTGATACCACTCTCCTGCCTGAATGTTAAGTATAAAGCTGGAGCCAGCAGGAGGAGGAGGAGGAGGAGGAGGAGGAGGCAGAACTATAGCCCGACTCTGTCCAAAGGTAAAAATAAGAATCCACCTCCCAGCACCACTAAACCCACTAATTAACATGATATGTCTTGTTTGTTTGACCTATTCACAAACCAAAATAGTTTGATGAAATGACGTCTGTGGATGCTGGCGTCACTAGGAGATTTCCACACTACAAACAGATGTTGCGCAGAATGTCTAGGTGGACACATTGTTCATGTCGAAATACTCCCTCCGAAACCCACAAATTATTGTTTTTACATTGCTGGTTGTGTATAAATGAAACAAAAGTGATGTAACATCAGTCTGTGTTTTCTTTATCCCCATGCTAAGCTAGGCTAACCTCTTGGTAAGACAATGAATACACATGTTCCCCAAATTGAAGAATTATTGCTTTTATCCTGACCCTGAATTAGTCTAATCTAATCCAGTTATAATCTAGAGAAGCCCACTGCAGTAAGAACCAACAAACTGTCCACATTGTGTGTTTTACTGTTTTACATCTGCTCTTTAGAATGACAGTCACACACACACACACACAGACACACACTTGCTGTCTCACCCACTCTGTGCTGCATTTTGTCATCAGGCAGCATTAAAGGACGCCATGTCTGTCACAGCTGTTGATGGACCACTTTCATTTTAAACATCCCCGACAATTGAAAAATTACACTCATCACACACATGACTGCACATGTACCATGTAACACACACACACACAGACACACACGCACACACACTCATTCCATGTATGCACATGCACATACGTACTGTAGATACACATCAACTGCCCGCCCTGCTTCTCTTTATTTATGAGGGCTTGTCCTTTTTACTGTCCGCTTCCAGATCATAACTCCACCCCTCCGCTTCCCCCACAGCTCGCTGCCTGCAGAGCTTCCACAAATGAGATAAGAGCACTAATGTGATTGGGAGAGAGAGAGTGTGTGTATGAGAGAACGAAAGAGAGAGAGAGAGAGAGAGAGAGAGAGAGAGAGAGAGAGAGAGTTTCTAATTTAATAGAAACTCCATCAGGCTAATGGAACTGTGGACTGACCGCCCAGCCTGCACACACACACACGCACACACACACACACGCACATGCACGCACACACACACATACAGTCATTTACTCTTCACTATATTGTACCTTGTGAGCGTGGGAACCTATTAGCATTCACCACAATACGTTGGGCCACCGAGTTAAATGAATACGCAGAGAGAGGGGACAAGGGAGGTTGAAAGAGGAGGATAAACCAATGAGTGTGATAGATGGACTGGCAGAGTAGAAAAATTCAATGATTCTTTCAGATGGATGTCCGAAGAAAAACAAAAAGGCCCCCAAATTAGAGGGAACAAAGCACAAAGCGAGGTGGACAGTCAAGTGATGCGACGGTCACCCAGTGCAGACAGTTCACCAATTATGGCTGCAGGTTTCTGGTACTTGTTGAGGCCGGGGACAATGTAGATGGAGACTGAAGAGGTGGAGTCAGCTTTGGGGTGGAAGGGGGGTGACGGATGGATTTTCACTCACAATCTGTCTGGCACAACGGAAATAAATGAGTGTGTACTTCTTCTCCTGCTATCTCATACACACAAAACACAGTGATTCTCATTCACGTACAGGCTTGTCAGCTGATTTATTTCCACTTACCCTCTCAAGTGCGGAAATTTGGACAAGTGACAAGAAGTACAAAGAGGACGTGTCCTTGAAGGTTCTTGCTCTTTCTCTTTTATTCTCTCTTTTTTCCCCCCTCTCCTTCCTGTCAGTCGCAGCACTTCTGTCTCTTCTATTTTCTGACTTCCTCCTTCTGGAAATACATCAATTTATATATATAAATGTATATATTATATCTATGTTTATGCTCCTCTGTCATCACATTTCCTCTAGTTTGTGACCCTAATGAGACAAATGATCAAAGTCTGAGTAGCCTTCTACATACTGTTTATACAAAAAGAAATCAGCCTGAGTCACAAAGAGCCCAGAAAGTATTCAGTTTATACAACTAAATCAATTTCATCTTTCTACCTCTAATGCAAAAAAAGACAAATTATATCTCAGAAAATGTCAAACCACCAAGTTAATGTTACAATATACATAGGGCTGTATAATTCATGAACTTTAATGAACTTAAGTCTCAAAAGTGAGGACTCTTTGGATTCTTTAACTGTGAGACTTGACTTCCTAAGTCCTAAGCAATGCAAAATAAATAAGACAGTAGGCCTAGAATATCCACGCAGCTTGAAATCATATTTGCATCTCATTTATGTAAAATCCACATAATTAACACTAATCAACTGAAAAACGGATGAAAGAAGAATCATAGAAAGCACAGACTTTCCCAATCTGTCTGTTTTTGTAAATATTACAGTCAACATTCAGTATCATATCTGTCTGTTGGTAAAAACACAGGAAGTCACCAAAAACACCAGGATGGATCTGCTGGGAAACCATGCTCTCAGAGGATTTGTGTGTGAGATGTCTCGCCCTGAGACCAAGCGGAAGTTTTGGGTCAACGGGGTGCTACAGTACATAAAAGGTCAGGAGGTCACCAAAGCGTCTGTGGATGTATGTCTTCATTGGTAAAACAGTATCCTCTGCTGAATTAATTAACAACATTTGCATTTCAGTAAGATTGTGTCTTTGCCAGGGCCGGTTCCTGGAAGGAAATGAAGATTTGTGGGTTGTGAAGCTCAAAACAGCTGAACAAACTGAGGCAGGCCAGCACACTGACACACACAAAAAAACGTTTGGTAATGTAGCATCATCAACAGCTGTAGGTGAGTAATGTTACTATCAGTCAGACATCCTTTTTGTTTATTGGTGTGAATTAATGCACGATTAATATCGGCTGTGGACCATTTAGATATTCTTCAAGATGTTTACTGAAGACACTGGTGTGTGTGTGTGTTTGTATAACAGTCCTGTTTAACCAAACAATATCATTACCATTAAACTTGTGATGCCTGAGAACAACACTTGTAACCATGGTAACCATACAGTATCAAAGAGGCCATTATAGACCAGTGCACTGGCATTGTTTAAAAAAAAAAGGGATTTAGTAGCATATAGCGATGTAGCTCTGTTGCTTCCCCCTCACTGTCGTAGTGTGAAAAAGAAACTATCGTGGCCACAAAATGCTTGAAAAACTCTTGTATCTGTTCTGGGTTACTGTCGAAACGTGGTGGTTCAATATGGCACACAACCTGCGACGTCTGTAGATATAAGCCTCATTCTAAGGTAACAAAAACAGAATGATTGATATATTTTTTAGGTGATAATGAAACCAAAGTTATACATATCCATTTCTGACATTTTATATAAATAGATCTCCCTACATCTGACACACTGGACCTTTAAAGGTCAAAATTATTATCACATTTTTATTCAAACATATTTTCTCTCTGTGTTTCAGCACTTGATTGACCTAAAAGGGTCACATTTTTAAACATGATTTTGTTTTTGAGTATATGATATGTCTTTATGTCGACGTACTTAAGACAGAATAAATTGTGCTTGAACCAACGTTGGCACTAAAAAAAGTGCAGAAAACATATAGTGCTGCCAAAGCAGTACAAATAATAAGGGGAGAGAGGACTGGCATAAGGTGTACAGACAAAAAAATACAAGACATTGTAGGCACAGTACATCATCTGGATAAGCAATGTGAACTCAGACATCCTCAGTCCTGCTGAGTAATACAATTAAGTTGAAGCAAGCAGGGGAGGAAGAAGGACTGTCTGTCTGCTTGTCTCTTTTTCTCTCAGTCACTGTTGTTTTTATTCTGATGAGGAAGCTGTTGCACTGATAGGACGGAGAAGCAAAGCTTTGATTACCAGACTGATTACTGTTAACATCCTTTGTGATGAGATTACTGCATATTGGATCAGAAAGGGTCCATATTGTGTGTTAAGTGATCTTCAGACGTGTGTGATAACACTGGTTACAAGATGAATAATGCATTATAATCCATCTCCTGTCTCAGCAGCCAAAATTTATAAAGGGATTCTCTCACACACATACACACACACACACATACGCAGACAGACAGATCATCTACCACTGGCAACCACTCATAGTAATACTGATATGTCACTGTGACTCAGGATCGAATTGCTCTTAATCTAGACAGATCTCCCTTCTCACTCTACTAAACCCTCTCCCAACATTCCAGGTTTGTATGTCTGACATAAAGAAGAACATGCAGCATCCAACCAGATTCCCCTGTAAGTCATGAAACCTCTAGATGATCTCCTTGGGATGCATCAGTGGGTGTACAGGATTAGACAGCAGAGGGGGAAAATAAATATTGTCACTTTCATAAACAAAACTTTTCTTACTGGCTTAGAGATGCCAAGGCTGTTTCTTCCTTATATAAGTCTGTGACACCGTCTTATTCACACCTTCAGATGGCATGAAATCAGGTGACGTTGGAAAAGCTGCATCAACTCCTGTCAGCTAATTTGCTTTAAAGGATACGACGGGTGATATTGTTCATCTGTCTTGTGGTCAAAGACTCTCATGAAAAGACCAAAACCAACAATAAATGTATCCTACTAACAAGTGTAGTGTATCCAAACCCTGGTGTATCATATGTCACAGTGTGCTGGACTGGATGACATGTTCCTTCAACAAACCTAGGCACTGTGTGTCATGATAACGCAGGAACTGACCCAAAATGCTCAGACAGAGGTTGGCAATAGAAGGGGATTTATTTGTGACGTGGGAAGAAAGGGGAAGGAGATGGTCCAATGATGAGGAGGAGGGAATGGCTGAGGTGAAGCAGTGGGTGAAATAGACGGTGGAGGCACGGAATGTGGGCTGTCCGGAGATGGTTGGTGGAGAGCAGGCAAGCAGGGATATGGCAGGAGGTGATGATGGTGGTGGACCTGAGCACAAGAGGATCAGAGGTTAAAAAACAGACTAGGAAACACAAAGAACAACAGTTAAGGAGGTCCGAACATAGACTACCACGGTAGCTGAACAAACGATCTGACAAGGCGTGGGAGGAAGGCCAGGGTTTATATGCAGTTGAGATGATGAACTGATGGAAGGCAGGTGAGCTGAAGAATGGCAAGTGTGCTTCATCCGTGATTACCTAGGAGAGACCAGGGAAATGTGCCACACCCACAACACACGAACACAGAGACTAACAAGGAGAGACTGACAAGTAAACACAAGAAACACAAGGATGGGGAAACAAGGGGGAACACAGGGAATCAACAGAGTCACGACTGCCGTCATGACACTGTGATTTAGAGTCAGTCCTTCATAGCACCATCCTGCTGCTGAATATATCCACTAAAGCACCAAATGTGTATTGATCCACAGCTGAAATTATTCCCTTAAAGATTAGTGGGGTGACAAATTATTCATTACACTGTTAAATGTGACTACAGTTTACAGTTTGTCTTAACTTACAGCTGTGACTAGTTACAAGGGCCAGCCAAGAGTTTGGGCAGTAAAGTAATGTCTGGTAAAACCTTTTCTCATGTGAGTTTTCATGGGGAGTTCTTCTCTAACTTGGAAAGTTAGGATAAGGGCCTATTTCCCAATATGGGAGGACACCCATGTCAGGATAGCAAATGAAGTAGGAAGATCTATGATCATGGGCAAGGACAACTGTATAAATGTAACGTTACATTACTGTTATTTACCCTTTGTCTGAACCACTTTGTGTGTGTGTGTGTGTGAGGACCTCTGACCTTTCAGCTGAATACTTGTTAACTTGATATTCTCTGGGTGATATTTAATATTCTTATAGTTGTATGCTCATATTGTCTTCTCAACCTATTTTTTTCTTACTGTATTGAATAAATTTGTTAATTTGTTCATCTCTGACTGGGATATCCACACCATTAGTTACTCTTGTTTGAGGAGCGTTAATTAAAAGTAGGAATCAATGAACTTAGGTGGAGGAACAGACTTTCCTCCCAAGAAAAATGACTCAGTCATCGGAAAAATTCCCAAAAAAGCTACATGTGAGCCCCTGACATGATCCCACACCTTTCACAAGTTCACCTGCAACTCGCCAACTGCAAGCAAGTCGGCTTGTCTCTGCTATTGTTTTTCATATAGAACCTATGTTAGCTAGCAGACAAGTATTAGCTAAGGGTAGATTCTACAGCTGACATTAGTCCTTGTTCAAGTGGACACCCTGCCAGACGAGCATGACGTCAGTTAAAAATGATCTTAAGTCTAGCCTGTTTGAAACAGACTCAACATGTTTGTGGTTTGGGAGTTTTGGGAAATCCTACCCATGCCAAAACAATGCAAGATGAAAACCAGTGACACTAAAAAAAAAAGATTAAAAAATGAAATAATCTGTTTTATTTTTCAGTGGAAACTATTACTCCATACTTCAGGTGCATCACCCACCACTGTCTGGATTGGAGAAGATCCCACCATGAATTATATGTAGAAATCAACATGAAAAAAACAAGTTAGAGTGCAATCAGATTTGTGATCTGACCAATGGAGATGCATAAAGTGTCAATGGGGTCCACAGGTAAAATGTGGTTTAAAAAGTTGATAATTTTTTTTTTAAGGTGGGTGTGGGTTATTTGTTTTAAATAAAATGTTAAATATTTATGTGTTAATAATTTTTTTGTTGTTTTTATTATTTTGTGTTGGTTTGTGTGGTTGTGTGTTAAGTGGTTGTGGTGGTTTTTTGAAGGTTGTTGTGTTTTGGTTATAGGGTTTTCACATGTCTTGGCGGTCTGTTTAAGTGTCTGGAACTTGTACATGCAGCAGCTGTGTTTGGATTGGTTTATGTGTTGTTTTTGTTTTTTTTTTTTTTTTTTTTGTTTAAAATAAAATAAAAAAAAAATAATTTTTGTTTTTTGTTGTGGGTTGTTTTTTGTTTTAGTTTGTTGTGTTGTTTGTTGTTGTTTTGTTTTTGGGTGTTTTTTTTTTTTTTTAATATTTTTTTTTTTTTGTTGTTGTTGTTTGTTGTTTTTTTTTGTTTTTTTTTTTGTTTTGTGTTTGTTGTGTTTTGTGTTGTTTTTAATTTTGTTTGTTGTTTTTTGTTGGTTTTGTGTTTTTTATTTTATAAAATTTTTGTGTTTTTTTTTGTTTTTTTTTGTTGTGTTGTTTTGTTTTTTGTCTTGGGTTTTTTTGGTTGTTTGGTTTATTTTGTGGGTTGTTGTTGGTTGTTTTTTTGTGTGGTTTTTGAGGAACTGAGTTTTGAGTCTTGAGTATGTGAGTTGTTTTTTTTTTTGTATATTTTTTTTAAAGTGTTTTTTATTAATGTTTTTTGTAGTAAAGAAAAGTGTGGGTTTGTAGTTTTAAAGATTTTTTAATTTTTTTTTGTTTGTTTTTGTATGTTTTTGGTTTGTTGGTTGTTGTTTTTGTGGGGTTGGGTTGGGGTGGTGTTTGAGGTTAAATTTATTTTGTTGGTATTTTTTAATTGTGTTAGTAGTTTAGTTGTAATTATTTAAATTGGTTTGTTAAAAATAAATTATAGTAATGGGGGGTAAAGTTTTTGTGGGTTGAGTTTGTTTTTTTTTTTTTTGTTGGTTGTTATAAAATTTTTTTTTGTTGTTGGGTTTGTTTTGGTTGCTTTGGGTTTGTGGTTTGGTGGTTTTGTTTGAAAATTGGGGTTGTTTTTTATTTTTGGGTTTTTTGTAAAATTTTTTTATATTTAAATATTATATTGTTTGTCTGTTGTGGTTTTTTTAATGTTTTTTTTTTAATTATTAATTATGTATTGTTTTGTGTTGTTGATTTTGTATATGATTTTAATGTTTATGTGGTGTTTTTTTAATTGTGTGCTGTAAAGTAGGTGTGTTGTGTTTTGTTTTTTTTTTTTTTCCGGTTGTTGTTGTGGTTTTTTGTGGTTGCCTTGGGTTGTTTTTCCTCTGTTTTGTTTTGGGGGGCTGTGGGGTGTGATGTGTGTATTTTAATTAATAATTGTGTATGTTGTGAATTTTGTGTTTGGTTGGTTGGGTTTTGGTGTGTATTGGTTGAAATTATTGTGTGGGTTTGTATAAGATGATTATGTGGTGTTAATGTGTATTGTGTGGCTGTAGATATTGATTTAGTTTAATAATTTGAAGGTGGTTTTTCTGATTGGTTGTTGGCGTTGGGGGCTGTGGGGGTTAGTAGATCCTGGTTTTTTTTAATAAAAATGGTGATAGTATTGGTTGGGTGGTAGTGTGTTTTGTTTGATGGGGGTTTAATGTTTAGTGGGGGATTAAATGGTTAGTGAAATGTGGGTGATAGGTTGGTTTTGTGTTGGTTTTATGGTTGTTTGTTTGGGGTGTGAGTGTGTTAGTCTGGTGGGTGTGGTGGGTTTTGTGTTTTATTTTTGATGGTGTTTTTTTGGTGTTTGGTTTGTTAGTTTTAAGATTGTGTTTTATTTGTGGGTTTGTTTTGGGGTGTTTATAAAGTAGTGTATAGTGGTTTGTGAGTTTCTGTTTGTTAGTTGGGTTGGTGTGTTTTGTTGTTGGTGTGTTTTGTGTTGGGCTGGTATTGTTATGTTGGGTGTTTTGTGTTTGTTTTTTTATGGTGTTTTAGTGTTTTGGGTTGGGTGTTTGTTGGTGGTGGTGTGTGTGTGTTTTTATAAATGTTGTTTACGTGTGTTTGTGACTGAGTTTTTGTGAAAATTGAGTTTTGTGAGATTTAATAGTGCTGTTGTCTAAGTGGGGGGGATTGGTGGGTTAAAAAATTTGTTTTTTTTAATTGATAAAATATTTTTAAAAAGGTATTGTTTATTTTATTGTTGTTGTATAGGTGAGTTTGTGGAGTTTTTGTGATATTTTTAATAAAATAGCTTTTGTTGGTTGATTTGTGTTTTTGTTATATTATGTTTAAAGATATTGATTGTATTTAAATATGATTGTAGGTATTGGATATTTGGGCCTCTCTCCTCTGTTTTTTTTGGGGGTCGTGGGTTGTTTATGGTGGTGGGGTGTTCCTTGGGGGGCACCTTGGCTGCTGGACGGCGGCTCTGGCCGTGTGTGTTTAGGTGGTGTTTTGATGAGGTGGGGGGGGGGGGGGGGGGATTTAAGTTTGGGGGGTTTTGAGATATTTGTCCTGTGTGTTTTATTATATGTTAAAGTGGACAGTGCTGCGCTGTAATGACTGTAATTTATTAATAGATGAAATAGTTTAAAAAGGTGGGTTTTTGGTTAGTTGTGGTTGTTTGTTCCTGGGTGGGGGGGGTGGGTGTGTGTTAAAAATTATTTTAAGATATTAGTATTGAATGTTAGTATGTTGCTTCGTTATGAGTCTGTATTGTTGAAATTGTTGTTTTGTTGTTTTGTTGCTTTGGCGGGCTGTGTGGTTGAGTAAAGTGAAAGTGGTTAGTGTTTTTGTTGTTGTTGTGTGGGGTGGGGGGGGGGATTTTAGTTTATAGGTATTTTAATTTTATAGTTGGTATGTTGTTTGTGTATGGTGATGTGTTGTATATTGGTTAGGATTGGGGTTGTTGTAAGGGTTGAAGGGGTTGTTAGGGTGTAACTGTGTTGTGTTGGGGTGTTGGGTTGTATTTTGGTATTTGTTTTTATTGTTAATTGTTAGGTAGGGTTGAATTTGTGTGGTGTTGGTTGGTTTATTGTGGTGGTCGTTAAGTTTTTGTTAGGGCTGTGTGCCGTGCGTGGTGGTGGGGGGGGGGGGGGGGGGGTGTGGGGTTGTGTTGTGTTTGTTGTGTGGTGGTGGGTGGGGGGTGTTTGAGTGGGGTTTGGTGGGGGTTTTTTTGTCTTTTGTTTTTATAATTTTTTATTTTGGGATTGTTTTTATTTTTGTTTTTATTGATAATATTGGGTGTGTTATGTTTGTTGTTGTATTTGTATATTATAGTGATTATATATTGTTGTTGTTGTATTATAGTAGTTATTAAAGTATTATTTTTTTTGGGGCGGTGTGTGGGTTTGGGGTTATGAGTTTTGTTTGTTTGTTTGTTTTTAGTGGTATAGTGTATGGTTGTTGTGATGGTTGTTGGGGGGTGGGTGTGGGTTGGGTTGGGTTAATGGGTTTAAGGTTGGGGTGGTTGGGGTGGTTTAAAATTGAATGTTAAGATGTAAAATGTTTATGTTGGTTTGGTTTTGTGTTAGTTGTTGGGTTTGGTTTGGTTTTTGTGGTTTGTTAGATTTTTTTTGTTGTTTTGTGTTTTTTTTTTTTTTTTTTTTTTTTTTTTTTTTTTTTTTTTTTTTTTTTTTTTTTTTTTTTTTTTTTTTTTTTTTTTTTTTTTTTTTTTTTTTTTTTTTTTTTTTTTTTTTTTTTTTTTTTTTTTTTTTTTTTTTTTTTTTTTTTGTTAAAAGCCACAAAGTCCACAGAGGGAGGAGCTGTGTGCTTTGTGTTGGTTTGTTTTAAGCATCACCAGAATCGTTCCCTAATCTAATCCTTAGTATTAGAAATATTACATGCTGGTACAATGAGGCTGAATTCTTGACTTTATCTTATCTTGAATCTTTTTTCTGGCAAACACACACTCACCAATGCGTGTTTTGACACCCACACACCCTCCCACCAGTCGCTCACATACACACACAAACACTCACACACACACACACACACACACACACACACACACACACACACACACACACACACACACACACACACAGACTCCACCCACAGCTCACTTCCAGTAAGAGCAGGTTAAGCTAAGCAACTAACCCGTCGATGTGTGTGTGTGATGTTCTGTGAGAGTGTGAATGGGGAGGTGTGCGGATGGAGCTGTGTAGGAACTGGGTGTGGAAATGTGACTATGTGTGCCTGGGGACTGGCCCACAGGAAGATGCACACACACATATACACACACACACACACACAGACACACACAAATGGAAAGTGGACGAGCTGGGAACACAAACGGCAGACAGGCCTCAGAATGGACTCAGATGGGCACTGTGCCAGCTGGCTAACAGAGGAAACTGGTGTGTGTGTGTGTGTGTGTGTTTAATTGTACAGTATGTGTGTGAGATATAAAGAGAGAGAGAGAGAGAGAGAGAGAGAGAGACGTTTAACAGTGTAAAGATAATCACCGCACACTGTCTATAACATAATATGTGTTCACTTTCTATTGTCTTAACCTTCACCTGCAACATTTCCGGAATGATGCTGTCTGGATGTCGATATTAACTATGAGGCCTCATTCAGCTATTCATGGCAGCAGCTGTTTTGGCATTAGCCACATAAATCCAGTGACATTCCCTCCGTCTAAAAACAGCTCACCCACAAAGCCCAGCCACTAGATCACTGTGGCAGCCGCTGATGGGAATCAACACCGATGCCCGTTTAGCCTGGCAGGAGGATGTGTTCATGCATATCCAAACATACATACATGCATATAGTATTACCCCCCGGAAGTTTTCATGTTTTGGTCATAGATTTAATGTGACTTTTTTTTAAAAGATCCTTTAATGTCAAAGTGAAAACAGATGTCCAAAAAGTGATGTCAATAAATTCCAAATAAAATACACTTGTTTGCATAGTGGGTTTAAGTTGATTGTGATGTAAATACACTTCTGGAACGTCCAACATTTGGTGATCAGGATGGATAAAAGTACTTTACTAAGTCACTGAATATCCCTCTGAGAAGTTAAATCAATCACGAAGAAAAGGAGAGTAGGACAGAGAGTAGTCTGAGAGTAGTATGACAGCTATAAATCTGCCTAAAGCAGGCTGTCATCAAAAACCAAGCGAGCATACGAGAAGGCCACCAAAAGATCTATGACGACTCTGAAGGAGACAGATTTGAGAGACTGTGCAGCATTGTGGGCTTAGGCCACCCTTAAGCAAAAAACTAACATGGCATCTCAGCTATACAGTTTGGCAGAAGTCAGCTTGAAGACATCTCTCTGGTCTGATGAGACCTTTTTTTCTGCAAGAAACCTGCAACCTGTTTTCCAGCAAGACATCGAGCTGAGCTCAAGCTCGAAGCCAAAGCTACACAGGAGTGCGGCTGACTCAGAGCTCACATCAAAATCAAATCAAGATCGTGGTTGGACTTGAAAAAGACTGTCCACTAATGATGCCAACCTAACGGAGCTCTGTGAAGAAGAAGGTGATAGAGGCCCGTCTGTGATACACAAACACAAAGGCACTAAATACTGACTTGGAGTGGGAATACTTTGATTAAAGGGTCTTTTTTCTGTTGATCAAACAGTCAAATGACATGTTCTTTAATTCAGTGATCCAGGACGATTACACACAAAAAGGGGTGGGGGTGGGAGGGGTACTTTCTATAGCCACTGCGTGAAACCAGAGGGACAGAAAAACATATGCTTTTTATTGCAAAAACAACATGCTAAGCAGAAATTCACAGAAATATAAATATGGCTTCATTTCATACTTCCTCTTCATGTGTTATCATCCCTACCTGTACAAACATACAGAGAAAATGTTTGCACACATTACATTCATATAATATTTTAATAATATTAACACACACACACGCTGTACATGCAAGCAGGAATACATGCATGCAGCTGCACACAAAGTGGGTCAGATAACGCTTCTTGAAGCACAAAAGAAGTATGCAAGTGAATCAATGGAACTTTTTGTGGAGATCAAAACTAAATAAACACACACACACACACACACACACACACACACACACACACACGCACAGTTTTTATTCTCAGCGCTGGACAGAGGAATATCCTCGCTGTGCCACTGGCCAGACAGGAAGTAGGAAGTGGAGAAAGGAAGCGTAGAGTGGCCGATGACAATGCCTTCTACATCCTACTGCTCTGCACAGCACAACGAGGTCAGAAATCCATTCATCCACAGCCACTGCTGAGTCTGAAAGATTTAGAGACTAATATTGTGACGTGAAGTATATTGTATATATTGTGACATCAAAATATAGTGAACAGACTTCAATTCAACCAATTTAGCTCAGTCCAGTCCAGTCTGGGGAAATGGGGGAAATGATTTCTCTCCATCAGGTATTAACATGCAGACAGCAGCCGCACATTATAATTAGACAGAGGTTAAAAAATATATTAAATTTGCCTCTTAATGCAAGATGACCTGAATATTTGATCACCTACACAGCCCCCGAAGTTGTCAGAGATGAATTTGGCCACATTAAACACAAAGAGCCTCTGGACCGTCTAACTGCAGAAATGGAAATAAGTTTATCTGGCATCAGACAGCTGAGATAGTCATCAGTGTAAAATGGATTATTGTGGGCGGGGGCCCTGTTGGTTCAAAGCTCTGAAGCAAATTACTGGATCTGGTCAATCACAGCCAGATTATCATTTATTTTGTTCTCTTTGTGAGAAACTGAGCTGTTATCCAAGGCCAAGGTCTGATTAATACACCCATATGTCTGAAGGCTCGTTAAATTCTAAAACACTCACAATTTTATAACTCAGGGTCATTGTATCCTTCGTTTTGTCGATGATGAGGTTAACAGTAGAAATATGCCACTCACGTAACAAAGTAATCCACCAGGATTGAGCACTTACACATTTTAATTGGCCGATATCGTGTATTGCTGTATGATGTCTCGTGTTGCAGCAAAAACTGAGCTTGGTTCAACCCCCTTGGCTGGTGTCTTCCATGTTACCACCCTACTGCATCGACACAGAGGTCTCATTAAAAAGAAGCGACTGCGTTCTGTCACACATTACTTACATTCACAAGCTCTTCACCCCAAACTGTTTCTCTGAATGGCATGAATATGAAAATCTTGTGGGAAATGAATTTTATTTCATATTCCTGATCCTCAGAGAATGAACCCTTTTCATGTTGGGCACTCCGGGGCCTTGATGTGACTGCCCACTTCCGGCCAAAAT
Source organism: Argyrosomus regius (assembly GCA_946959425.1). NCBI lineage: Eukaryota > Metazoa > Chordata > Actinopteri > Sciaenidae > Argyrosomus > Argyrosomus regius. Next base: position 3,409,335 of record OX336882.1, read on the forward strand.
GTACCCTTAACCAACACTTTGGTCCATGCCAATGTAACTCAAAAACTGAGTTGGAGTTGTAGTCATTATTTAGACTTTTATTACCTTTTCTAAAATGCTTCCCCCAAGACAAAGTTTACATTTTAAACCCCGCTACTGGGGTCTTTTGTTCTGCTGCAGAGTGGATAAACCTGAACATGCCGGCCCCATGTTTAAGCATGGGTAATAAAAACGTAGCATTTGGGAAATTAGCCTTAGGCATAAGACATAAGCCTGCTCAGAGAGTGTTGGTTGCTCTGCTTCTTCTAATTCACCCTTCCCTCCTTTTGGTTTTAGACAGAGATGATCCAAAAACAGTAGCATAGTAATTTTGTTATATTTACTCATAAACAGTGTTTGTAGACCAGCAACAGGTCTCTAGTGAAGCTAGACTTTAAGTCTTATGTACTTTGACATAAATAAATCCCCAGAAGCTACACCGGAAATCTACACACTGCTAGCTTATATGTACCACCCTCGCTTCTCTGCAACACTTTAATCTACAAAAAAAAACAACCAAAAATAATGTTTTGTTGAGTCCATCTTTCTCTGACAGCATGCTGCTCCCTGCTGTTAAGGAGGCACTGTGGACTTCCTGTTGGTAATGATTTCCTGCCAGTGTAAATACCAACACCACAATTTCATCATTGTTGGATCATCTTGCCTTACTCAGTTGGATATTCCCCTGAGAAAAACAAGGCTTTTTTATATTTGCATTAAGAACTGCATAGAGCAGCTTTAATATGTACAGTATATCAATATACACATGATTTATTTAGATACTAAATATATGTGGATAAAGACACATTTTAATCCTCGGTGTAAACGAAGCCAGCGTGACACAAGATAGTGAAGGTAGAAGCCAGTGGAGGGATTGTCAACATTTTTTGTAGGTTTCAGAAGGTCCAGATGAGTCTAACGTCTGTGAATCCAGCAGGTGACAAATCCAATGATACAAAGATTGTTAACAACCGCCAGTGACTAATTAATCGCAAGCTGCTGAGAAGGCAGAAATTAGCTGAGTGGCTGAAAAGGACACCACTCCTTAGACCACAGGTTATCACGGAGGAGGAAGGGGAGTAGAGGTGACCTGGTCACAAATGAGTGTCAGTGCTGGATGGAGTGACAGTATCAGAGGAGGAACTGTAATACCAGTAACACAGGAGGAAGTGTGACACCACAGCAGCGGTGTGGTAATGGGAGGGTGGGGGACTGAGGTCAAAATAAGGGTGTGGATGAGAGCATGTGTTTAGAACTGTCACGCGGGATCAAGGTGAAGAAGGGGAACGAGAATAAGTGAGCTGTGAATGGATGTGGTGACATATAGGCATACAGAGTTCGGGATCAGGCCAAGGGAGAGCTGCAGGGTGTGGATGGGAATGGACTCTGTGTGTGAAGAGCCTAGCGTGGTTTCACAGTCCCTACAGAACTGTATTCATCACTGTATAAGTACGTTCCATGGCTGGACTGTTCATAAAATGCAACATGTGTTAGCCCTTTATTTCTGGCTCAGGTTCTGGCAGAGTTTCCCTGGCTCTGTATCAGCGTTGGAACCGGCACGCAAAGGTCAAAGCTAATAATGTGGCGAGGAAGAGCTGGGCTCAGCAATAAGATGGCTAGTAGAAGAGATTGAGAATGGGGAGTGGTGTGGTTAACGTGTGAAACAAAGCAAGAAAACACAGCTCGGCTGCCAACAAAAGGCAAGATCGAACAGTTATGAGGCGCATGTGTGGCAAAAATGCTGACTTCACACTCAGACGGTGCGTTATATTCAACCTCTGGTTCTACTTCAGATAATAGAAAAGAGGACGGATTGGATTGCTGTCATCATGTATAATCTATACAGTGCAGCATTTTAATGGTGTGTGATTGAAGGTAATGGAAGAGTGATTGCTCCTTGTGATTTATTAAAGAGAAAGCTATTAGGGGCTGTGTGAGGCGCTTCTGCCGCTTCAATTATCATTAGGTCCAGTTCAGACCAGTCAGCTAATTGGTAAGGGAAAAAGTGTATGGCTCATTCAGCATCTCTTTACAGCTTCATATACAAGATCTGCTGAGAGATGTCTGGAGCTAGAAGGATGGACATTTTTACACATTTTATTTGCTCACATTGGAAAACAGCTCAGGTCAGAAGTCGGGGACAGCTGTAGGACCGCAGCCCTGGAGCTATTAAGGATTTAGTGCCTTTTTCAATCTCTTTTCAGAAGAGAAGTGTGTCTCAAGTTGCCTAAACAACTATCTAAGCTATTTTGACCTGCAGCTTCCACAGAAAAGTTTTGTTAGTTTCTGTAGTATTTCTCAGTTAATCCACTTGATGCTCTTCACTTCAGCTGGTCAGCAATTAAAGAGGCTATAACAGCTGCAAAAAGCAGAACATAAACAATCAAATGTCAATGAGCTGAAATTAGCAAAGGACAATGCACATTAATCAACACTGTTGGCCAGCGGGGCAGCTAATTTAAACTGCTGTCTTTTGGCAAAATCTTTTAAAGCCATCAAAGTAATTTGGGAAAGTTCAAACTACAGCCCAATTCAGTAAAGACATCCTAAAGTCTTTTCTCTTGTACCAGTCAAAGGATTATGTTAATCATTTAAACACGGTTAGGGTATATCCTTATTCCATTTCCTCAAAAAGTTGAGTGTGGAACGCTGGACATTTCTCGCCTTAATGTTGCCATTTTGGCTATGTAGCGGAAGGGGAGGGGCATTGTAAGAATGGCGGCTGAGGAACTTTTGCATGGGGCATGCAACTTTAGCCTCAGTCTTTCAGCCCGGTATCATGTTAGTGCATCACATAATCACATATTTTACACCTTAAATTAAAAAGTCAGCTGGAGTTTTCAACCAGCTCATTAGGTTAATTAGCTATAGGTATAACTGAAAAAAATCCAGCCAGTCACGCTCGACTGTCGCCGCTAGAGATAAGAATGTCTACCTCTTTCTGAACTCAACAAAACAAAAATCACAAAGATTTTCAGGTGATAAAATGGAGTTATCATTTTAAAACTGAGAATGGAAAGTTTTCTTGTGCATATCAGCAGTTGGTTTTAATTAGCTTCTTTAATGAGGAAAAAGACATTTCCAATCCTGCTTAAAATAGCGAGTAGGCTTGAGAACCCCCTAATCATTGTCTGCGGCTGTCATTGTCACTGAATTCCATGTAAGCTAATATCCCAAATTCTGGAGTAGGGCGAGGCCTGATGAGGCTGGGGAAATCCGGTCAGGGGGGCGTCCTTGGAGTTGAGGCTCTGCCCAGTTTGGCAGCTTCATCTCTGGACACGAGTGCCAGCTAATATCCCTTACTCTACTCCCTACCCTCTGGACAACTGGCTGTCACTGGTGCAACTCTGCCTCACACACCCTGCCTGTCTCCAAAGCAACCAAACATGTCAAACAGATCTCCTTCTTGTGGAAACTGCCCACCTGTTTTGTGTATCTGTGAGCTCAGTGGAAGTAAATTACTCATACTTGTCCTCCAGTTGTGTTTTTGGGAGTAAACTTTAATGTCACTGATCTCTCAGCATCATTTATAATCCAGTAAACAGTATAAGTGTAACCACAGCCACAGCAGCTTCCCTGCAGCTCAGTCAAGCCCAATTTCACTCAGTGTTAGCAGAGCAGAATTCAAGCTGTTCTCAAGTGGAGTCTGACTATCAACACAGGAGAAGTAGAAGGGTGTCGAGCCCTTGACTCCCACACTCCAAACATGTAAAATATGGGCAGTTTGGTGCCTGAGCTCATGCTGTTGTGGCTGGTGATGTGTGAAGAGAAATGCCTCCATGTCTCACAAGCCTTGTTAATATGAGATGTAGCATCTACAACCAATCATTTTTACCACATCAGCTATGGATTTGTGGCTCGGCCTGGGAATCCTTTTTAATCCCTCTAATTCTTTCTCTGCTCCTAATCCTTTTTTAATTCAACTCTCTGTGTGACTTACAAGGAGTCCAGCCTAAAATGTTGCCCTAGGATTCTGTCAGCTTATTTTGGCAGACCACTTTTCTCGATTTAAGACCTGTTTCAATACGTCTGGAAGAGCACAATGGAGGAACTTTTTATAGTTTAGATTGGAACGTGTCGTCTGGCTTCAGGCTGAAGACAGATGCTTTTAGTCTGGAGCTATAAAGTTCAAGTTGCTACTAGATTGACAGGTAACAGATATCTGACCAAAGCACTGACTTAAGGACATTTCAGCAAGTCACAACATCTCTGGGGTTGTCTTTGCCCTATTGAAGGCATTCAGTGTTAAACACATGACCTGACCTTTAACATCAAACTGTTTTTTCTTTATCTGATGGTCAGTCTGTCTGTCTTATCAGTCCATTAGCTTACAGGACAGACCAGGCTTGAGGTCAAAGGTCAGAGGAAGGAAAGAAGGAAGGAAGGAAGGATCAGTGGAAGAATAAAGTAAAAGCAAATAGAAGACGTCTTTTGTTGACAGATGTACCAGGGGACAGAGATGTTAAGCTGTTGATGTAGGAAGTATGACTTCATTTTGGAGTTTGCAGTGGTGTTTGGAGCTAAATGCTAACAGTGACAATGCTAACACGGAAAATGTTTTTTTGTCTGGGAAGCATGAATGTCTGTGCAAAATGTCAAGGCCATCTGTCAAATAGTTACTGAGATATTTCAGTCTGACCAGTGTGGTGGACTGACTGACCGACAGACATTGCCATCCCTCGAGGCATACCGCCATTGTGGCTAAAAACAAAAGGAAGACTTGTGTGACTCCTTTTGTTGGTAAGCTGCTGGAGTGAAGAAATTAAAGAAAGACACTTGCAATAAATGTAACCATCAAACCCGAGCACAAGAAATCAACATTACGACGGTTTTGAATTGCTCCTCTGCCACCAACCACAAGCAGCCAGCCTATCTAACCTCACCCACCGCAATGTGATTATTAGACCTACTGCAGCCTGGAATGCTCTTTAGAGGTCTGCTGTACTTTATGGTACATGTGAAGCGTCAGTGCCCGCAGTTTGCTGACAAATCATGTACTTTCCTCCCTCTGAGGTGCCCCTTTCCTCCCGGCTTACGACTCTCACCCACAAATGTCTTACCCCCCAAACTTCCAATAAAAACTAATTTGGCCTCTAGGGAAATCAAGCCAACTTTGTCTAAGGAGTGGCACCAACTCCAAGTATCCCATTGTGCTTTCTGTACATTGCATTCTACTACTCCCCCCCACTCTCTGTTTGCCTCTCATTCTCTCTGCCACTCACTCAAACTCCCTACTTTGCTATGGCTCTGAATTCCTCCCTGACCCCCACCTGCCCCTCACTGCAGATGAATGTGCAGCTGCAAAAACGGGCTTCCACAATATGGTTATTGTGTACCCTGGACATTTGTATGGATGGGTGCATGATCCCCACTCGCAAATTCAATAGTCTGGCTTTTAGTGTCGTCACAAAAGATCATCCCTTTCTTCAGATTTCCATCTCTTTTACAGAGCGCTATTTGTCAACTCAGTTATGAGTGAACCCGGCCATCACACAAGTAGAGCCCCTTCAATCTCATGCAACACTTCCTCGCCCTCGCGGATAACATGAGAATCAATTAACCTGAAAAAAGAATGAACGGTAATTTGGTTCCATGTAATGCAATGCAGTGAATCTGGTGAATATTGCATTACTTTTGAACAAAGGCTAGGGGGATCAATGAGTCTTCCATTATCATAAGTGATTTACATCCATAACCTGCGTCATTACACCTACTAATGGTGAGGTTCAGGCAGCAGGCCGCTGCTTACACGGCATAATAGACCGCCAGGTCCGATAGATTACTGGAACACCTGAGAACAAGCTGTCAAATCATGAAGAGCAATGTCATCACCATAACACCTTACCATTTTTCATTTTTTACAAACCTTTGACAACAAAAAAACTAAATCATAAACAGCCATCCGCCTGCGCTCACCACAGTAATCAGTATACATTTATATTCCAAAAAGAAGAAAATAAAAGTAGCAAGACAAAGAACCGAGGGCATAGAGTTTAGTGTCCAGTGACAAAAAAAGGACAGACAAAGGAAATAAACATATAAAAGTTGAAGAATTTTTCTGGTGATAGAATAGACAAGTTGTTGAAATATGAAATAAAAGATTGCCACTTGGAGGCAAAGCACTCTTTTTTATTTTAAGTGTAAATTAGATTTTCTCGAGACTCAAGAAATACATAACATCTTTTAATCAGGTGGAAACAGATGGTGGAGCAAGAGATTTCCAGGCTAGAAATAGTATCCAATGTGCAAAAATCGTTGTCACAGTGTCTCCATGTCCTTCATCTCAGGCCACATTTCACTTTCCGTGTTTTTCCTTCCATCTAACAAGTGACCTCAGAGTTTCCCTCCTTTCCCATCATGTGACTGCCTACCCATCTTGGATCCTGTTCACCCTTCCCTTAGCTTTGTGATTACCTGGCCTTCCCCGCTCACCTCCTTACCTGCATCTCATTCCCTAATCAGCCACTCACTACATTTTCCAGCTCAGATTCTTTGTCATTTCATCCTAGTTATGTTCCTGTCTTGTCTTTTGTTTTTGTTCCCAACCTTCTGTTGCCCAGACCTAAAAATGCCAACATGCCTGCCTGTTACCCGTTACCTGTCTAGCCACCTGCCTGTAAACTTATTTGCTTATCATTACATTACTGAACTGTCCATCTGCCTGCCATCTGCTTCACTCAAACCACAATAATGTCAGAATGAGCTATAATGACACAAGAAACAGTTTCAGCTGGCACCAGCACCAAAACTGCCAAACGAGAACATGGTTGTACTGCAATATTGAGAACTTTGGGAAGTCTTGTGGACAGTTGAGGCAACCCTTAACTATGTATAATTTGGCTGTACACACAACAACGATTACATGTGGGTCAAGATCAGGATATATTTCAGCTAACCTACAAACAATCATATTGTTCATTTTCAGGCTTAGAAACGGAAGTTACGAAAACAATCTCACCACAAGTTAACTTAGAAAGTCATCTTTGTCCGTCTTATTTCTCATGATTATTAACCACTGCCACAAGAGGGAACCTCTGTGCTTTATACACTGCTTCTGCAGTTGACTGAGTTCATGTTTTACCTGAAGACCCAAAGACAATCAAAATGTTGAAAATAAAGTTAAAGGGAGCTGCGTTTATGTGGACATGAATAGTCTGACTCAGGGGTGTCCAAACTTTTTTTTTTAAAGAGGGCCAGATTTGACCTGGTGAAGATGCCCGGGGGCCAATACTAACCTTTTAAAAATGAAAAAATGAACAATAAGAGTTACATACAAATGCACTGTTCTCTAACAATTATCTTTTTTTAAAAAATGGCAACGTAACCAGATCTAAGCCAATCAGGCATGAACAAATCTAAAAACCAGTTCTTCCTTTCTTTCACATCTGGAGTCAAATAACAAAGAATAAATTGTATGGAACACGTTAAACTTGCATGAAGTTGATACAAATCTTAAGATCATGTTCATTTTAAACATGACTTATTATGAGTAATGCAAAGTCTGTTAACATTTAAGTTTAAAACATATCACTCTTGCTCTTCTCTTTCACAAAATCATTCAGAAAGTAATATTTTGTGTCACATCTACAGGTACATAACACCAGCAGGTGAGGTTAACACATTCAAATTCTTCGTTATGTCAACCAAAAAATACAAATCTTCCAGTCATACAGTATCTGACAATCCTAGCAGGCCATAAATAATATATTATAAATATGAAGCTTCGGGAGCATAAAATCTGCGCCCGATCACGGGCTGTGATCGGCCCCCGGGCCATACTTTGGACATCCCTGGTCTGACTTGATGATGGTGATGAAACAGCTAAGTGTTTCAGATAAACTCACTGCTGTACAAATACAACTCTATCGTTAGCTGACCACTGAGATGAGCTGTCATCTGCCGCCCCCTAGTGTTCAACATGAGAACTGACATCAAGGGTACAGTGGTGTGAGCTGGTGTTACCTTTCAAACTATTATATGCTGTGGTTAGCTACTTTGATGGACACATTCATTCAGGATCCTTTTAACCACGCTGATCACCAAAATGGGAGAATATCACTAGAATAATACACAGAGAATACAAGTATTGTAGGTAGATAGAAAACAGTCATAACAAAAATTAAAGTTTATTTTGTTACTTTATGGAAGGCAGTGCTGGTATGAGGAAATAAAAACAAACAAAACAATGTGATGGTTGCACACAGAGCTTCAACATGGCTAGACTTTGATCTACTCAACATGCTGGTCGAACACAAAGCAAATACAATCATCTCTAACTAACTCGTACTTGTTAAATTCAGCTTTAAGCTTCATAGCCTCAGCGAACATCAGTGAGAACAGAAAGTGCTGTTTGGGAATATCTGCGGTTCTTGCTGTCTAATGAGTCTGTAAATCTGTCTATCACGAGGCTGAGTAATGTGAACATGCTGCTCTGAACCACAAGGAAGGAACTTCTCACCAACAAGACAAACAACTACACGAGTCTGTGGTAATAAAATGACTCCGTGCTTAGATATGAAAATGAGAGTGAATAAGTCTGATAACTCAGACAACCTTTATACAAAAATTACATAACTTTTTATGAGTCCGATTTTGTCAGTGAGGCAGGCAATTACATTTGGTCCATTAAGCCTGTAGGGCAGTAAAATATCAATATTGATTCATAGACATGTCAGTTTTTCATTCAAAATTACTAATTTAGTCTACAACACTGAATAGGCTCTATCACAGGCTATCTGAGTGTCCCGTGACAAGAAATTGCTTTTATGAAAAAAACCAACAGGAGCTCAATTTCTGAAACCAGAAAACATTAAATTCTCATATTTGAGAAACTAAACGAGCCACTTTTTGGTATTTTTCTTTCACAAATGAATAAAATTACCATGTTACCACTCCACTGCAGGACTAAAGTGGTTTGAGTTGTACAATATATTGTACTATTTATAAAAAAATGTCACAGCATCATGAAAGCTGGTGTATCAAAAGGCAGAGAACTGCATTAATAAATGTACCTGAACATACACGTGTGCAGCAGTTTATACATGTACTAGAAATACATAAACATCAGTGTGGTGTATTCTTCAGATGTATAAAACACATAGTCACACAGTCACACACACCTCGTGTTTATCTTGCTACCACACTCCAATTTCAGAATTTCTATTACCTATCTTAGCCCCTCACTGCCCCTCTCCCTCCTCTTCCCGTCTAAAACACTCCAGGAATTAGCCGGTACGGCACAGCATCTGTGTAGCGTTTCCAGTCCTTGCCGTACTTGCTGCTGCACCGGTGCTCGTCGCGCACACAGCGGTGGACCAGCAGGATGGTCATGTAAATAATGTAGAAGTATGGGAGTATGTGGCCGAAGCCACAGGCGGCGCAGTAGGCGAGTGATCCCATCAGGTCACCGGTGTAGTTGAAGTGCCGGGCCACTCCCCAGAAACCTGAGGTCAGGAGCTTGCTGCGGTGGACGCCACCGTCAGCGGAGCGGTATGCGCACTCGATGTACGTCGGCTTCTTGCCCCAGATGGAGCAAGAGCCGTCAGTGCGCCGGAACAGGTCCTTCTGGTGGTTGGTGGAGCGGAAGATGTAATAACCAACAAGGCCGAGCAACAGGACAGCCAGGGCGTGAGGGTTAGAGAGCTGGACTGGATGGTACACCTGGTACAGACCCTGGAGAGCCAGAACACATTTATTTAAACTTATTGTTGCTTCAGTGAATCTATTATTTAAATGTCCACGATGAGTTCAAACACTTAAAGTTACAATAATGATTATGTAAGTATTTATTAGATGGATTTTTCGATTCAGTTTTGCATTGTGATATCACTCACACTGAATTTACACATGATGCAGCTAAAGACCACTTATTTTTTCATATTTATTGTGTTAGTGTGTGTGTATGTGTTACCTGCAGTGTGTAGAGGTAGGGCAGCCAGACACAGTCACCCCAGCCCAGATACCATCCAAAGTGGTCATGGCAGATATCAATAGTTTTCAGGTACCACGCCTCATTCCAGAAGAAATCCAACACATAAATGGCCTAAAAGAAAACACAAACGACACAATCCTCCAGTTATTATTATGACTCGTGACACAACGATGGATTCACTTTTTACTCAAACTGCAGCAGAGAGTCTTAAATGTAATAAAGTCAAAGAAGGATGAACATCTGTAATGGCACTGGATATCAGTGCTGATGTTCAGAATAGTGGTTTTTAATCAGTTCATGATGATTCGGTTACATAAAGCGCTTCTCAGATTTTATCCTGGGATGTTAAATTTCTTCTACATTAATCAAGTGAGTAACACTCATTTCATAAACTTTGGAATTATTTATTTTCATTGGCAAATGATCGATCTCTCTACTGTTTGTAATGACAGGACATCAAATGGCTGGCTAGCATTAGGTACCTGGCAGGGACAGACTAAATTAAGTAGAATCCACACACTGTTCAGTTGACCTCAACAACCTGACATCTCTTGGATAATCTCTCCTCAGACACAAACTGACAGCTCAGATCAGGGTGCCGTCTTTTCTCAGATAGGTGTGATCTCTATAATCACTACAAGATAGCCAGAGTCAGCTAACTGTAACCACAATGAGACCATGACTGTCCCACTGCAGTTTACAGAACTCTCTTCTTCTTCTGTTGAATTTTATGGCAGTCTGTATCCACAAGTTACATTACCACCAAGGGCTGGATTTGAACAGCTTCAGAATCCTGATTAATATCTCCCGATATGTCGATAATGTTGAATGAACCTCCTTTCACCGTGTCTCTCCATCCTCTTAGCAGCTTCAGCATATGATAATCTCTTTTCTGCTGTGATCTGACTCACTTTCATTTGCTTCATTCTTTTTGGACACCGTGTTGACCCCCCTGTTTGTTGATTCCCTTCACAGTGCAAACCATTTCATCTGCTTCTTTCTCTATTTAGCACTTCTCCACATTGCAGTTGTCCACACACACCACATGTCCCATATCCTCTGACTTCTCTACGTCCTGTAGCAACATGTCCAGATTCCTGACAGCAGGAACTGAGAGGTGACCTCAGAGGAGCTCTCTCACATGACTTAACCCTGTAACACACATACTCAAAATACACTCTGACAAAAAATTCCCCAAAATTCAAACAAAACCAAATTACTGTCCTCCACTACTGACACTCCTTTCTTCTTTACTTTACTCCTGCTTCAAGTAGGAAGCCAGTCACAGAGATTAATCATTTTCATACACACTAATCTTCAGAGCTCTATCTCACTTTCCAATCTCATGTGGCACCTTGAAAATCTGTCTGCTTGGGTCACAGTTACTATTCCAAAAAGAAAGGCTTCCTCTTTCCTCATTGTCTGACTGCAGTCGCTTGATAAACTACTCTTCCTCTTCCTGTTCATTTTTTAAATCCTCTGGCGTCCTTGTTTGCTCTCCAACTCCTGCTCTGACTCCATTTACAATTCTCAGGTCTTACAGGTCTATCATGATTAAGGCTGGCTACAGTCTAGCCGGCTATAATCTGCTTTAGTTTTTAACTTAAAACAACCTTATTGTGTCGGTTGTACACAAAGTAACTTACTTACTTTTCATACAGCCCTAATCTTTAATGTTCAATCTTAATTGAGTTAAGAAGGACTCTTGCACATCTCAGCCTATTTAGGTGAAAGATGCTCAAGAGTATCTAAAATTCCAGTATAAAACGTAAGTATATGTAAGACAAACATGACATAAACAACTTTCTAGGGTTATAAAATGCAAAGTAAAAAAAAATCAACACCAACATGAGACATTTTGCAGCACAGGAATAGCACAGTTCTTCATCAGATACTGATCCATCCTTATTCTGGCTTACCTGCAGTACGTTGACAAGGATCATGGAGTTGGTGACATGGCCGTATAGTTCCTGCTGCTTGGCCATGTAGGACAGATTGATGAGGGTCCAGGCTACAATGCCGGGCCGGCCATTGAAGAAAAGCTTGAAGTCGAACCACTTGCCAATGCGTGGGTTGAACTCGATGCCCATCATGTAGTTGTAGAAGATGTTCCCTGTGAACTTGCTGTTGAATCACCAAAAAAAGTGGAAGAAAACAAGTTAATGTCAGATATTCTAAGCACTGTGCAGACATACAAAACATTTCTGCAGTTGTCATCCGGATGTGTTTATCAGTACTCACCAGTCTTCAGAGTTTGTGGGGAAAAGGTAGGCCTTTGTAAAGGCAAAGGTGGACACAGCGTAGCCCAGTATGTTTGCACACCACATCAGGGGGATCCAGTTGTCAAAGATGATGGTGGGAGAAAACCAGTGGAAATAGTGTGCATTGGCAAACCACAGAGCATGAGTGATGAGCCAACACTGCAGCCCATTGATCTCATACTTGTTAATCAGACCTGCAGCAATGAAGGAGGAAGACAACACAGGAAGTCTGATTTTAAGAGATCTCAACTGTGGGTTTGAAAATAAACATTTTTAATAGGGATCAAGTGTTCTTCATCAGGATTCACTCTCTCTTAAAACACTGGTGTAATCAGATTGGTGTAATGCTCCTTAAACAAATGTGTGTGTGTTAATTACCAGCAGGGGTTCGTGCTCCGTCCTGCACTCCACCAACGAAGCCAGGAAGAAACTTATGAGCAACGTCAGGAATGCACATATACAGGAACGCCTAAGGGACAACACGACCTGTAACTTACTTACATTTGCTGAAACAGCTGAAAACTTTCCGCATTACTTTCTAACTTCTTACCTGGAAGGCCACCCAGATGGCATATATCTTAGCAGCTGACCAGGTGAAGGAGGCTGCCCGGGCCCAGATGGTGAGGAGCGTGGTCTCTCCTTGGAGCAACTCAAACAGAGGCTGGCTGACGGAGCACTGGTACTGATCACAGGCCATCACGAAGTAGAAGACAATGAAAGGGGCAAAGCAAAGGAGGCCGATGACGGAAATCAGGGAAAACCAGTCCACCTCCCTGAGGATGAGTCAGACATGCATACAGATACAGTATGAGGACATGACAGCAGATTAAAGCTGTGATTGGTAACATCATGTTTTATGGACAAAGTTTGAGAAGAAAATATTGACACATGAACTCAAAACTAATACTCTATGTATACCATGTCAGATCATTGTGTTCCAAATGTTACTAATAAGTCAAATTAGGTGTTCAAAAGTTTGGTGTTTTTCTATAAATGATATATAGCAGGTTGTTTTTTATTTGCTGATACTGGCCAACACAGGTATATCTGTATCTTTGTGTGTATACACAGATATGAAAACTTTCTTATTATTATTAAAACTGATGTTGTTCACTGACAATCCCATGATGCCTTAAGTTGAGTCTGTCAACCACTCAGAGGCTGTGTGTGTGTGTGTGTGTGTGTGTGTGGCAGCTCTGATTTCAAACGCATTGCGCAAAGGATGAACACAAGATTTGCCTCAGTCAGCTATCAAGATCTACAGACCTCAAAATGGTTCATAAACCACTAGTTATCATGAAAAGCATTTTTTTTAATTGTCATATGGTCATATAAGATAATTGTCATATAAGATACTCCTACACTTAACTACTATGTTGTCAGATTAAAAAAAGCAAAAAAACAAAACATCAACAGCAAACTTCAAATGAAGGACGGCATCATTTGCACTTTACCGCGTATGTACAAGCAACTAATAATCAATAAAACAATATTATTTAACAAAACTTAAATGTTAATTATATAATTTTATAAGTGACTTGCCTTGACTTGGTTGAAAGCAACCTTGTGGTAATTACATTTCACTTGATGCAGTCTGTGCTGTGTTTTTACTCATCATTCCCGGCCATGCCCCTAACAGCAAATAACTGTTTAAATTCAGTAGAACACGAGGTAACCCGTCTCACACCATTTAGTGCTGTGGAGAGGCGTGCATGGAACCACAAACAAATACAGAGCAGGAAAATATGTTTCAGTTTCATTTTCCCACTCTCTCTGCACTTCCTCTTCTCTGCTGCTCTCTCTTTGTGTCAAAGGTTTTTGTGTGTTGGGAGGATAAAATGATCATCACGTTTGATACAGGTATGATGATCTTGTTATTGTAATTATGCCATAATCCCAGATGGCTGATAAACGACACTGACTATATCAGTTATTTACTGTGTTGACAGGTACTGTGTCAGGTCTTAAACTGTGTGATGTAATCTAGAAATATAACCCGATTTTTGAAGGGGCACAGTGGTGCAGTGGTTAGTACTGTCACCTCACAGCAGAAAAGTTCCCGCTTCAAAGAGTTTCCATGTTCTCCCTGTGTGGAACTGGCAACCTGTCCAGGGTGTACCCCACCTTTTGCCCAACGCCAGCTGGGATCAACTCCAGTCCACCATGACCCTGATTTCTCTTTTAGTGAAGCATGATAGATAACAACATGGCCTTTAGCAAACTGTGACATAAATTCAACTCACCATGCTCTCCCCCACTGTGCTGGCTGCTCCCCGTGTCCAGATGTTTTCCCATTGGTACTGTGCTGGGTTCGTCTCCTGGTTGCCTCCATGGCCACTGCACCTTTGACTTCTGGGGAGCGATCGGTGATCACTGGTGGCATGCTGTACTTTGGACACAGTCATTTTGAGACGGAGCAACATACAGTGACACTCACAACAACAATAACCGTACATATAGAAAAAAAAGATGATCTCTCTTCACAGAATCGGCCTTTTTGAGTGTTCTGTCAACAAATGCTCAAAATGCTGCCATGACACTTGTAGTTTAGATCCACAGGCCGAACTCTTGGGACCTGATGATGAGGTAACTGGGCGAATTAAAGTTCACGTCCTTGGAGACGTGAGATAACAAACACAGCCTTGAATGGAGGTCAGCTTGATAAAGCTAGCATGATTGAACACTGATGCCACCATATTTATCCAAGTGAAATATAATCTCTGTAACACACACACACACACACACACACACACCTCTGCAGTAAAAGCATGCCCCTTCAGCTGGAATGACAACCATTCACACTAAAGCTACACCAACAATAGAGCTGACGACCTGAATGTGTCTGTTTTGTGCTCGTTTAGCATGTTTAGCATGTTTTTCATGAATTATGTGAAGGGGGGGGGGGGGGGCAGACCACCGTTGCGTAACGTCAACAAAACCTCAACAGTTCAGTCTTTTTGTGAATATAACGTTATGCTCCGTAAACTAAACTGCAGCACTTATTATGTATTCGTTCTCACATTTCATGTCCTCTAATGTTAAGTAACCGTGAACAAGCTCAAATAACTGTGACGACCCTCTGTCTGAACGCTTCCTCTTGCAAAGCAGCCGACATTATGAGTATCATTCAACGTTAAACACACGTTATAAAGGATTATAACCCCGTTACAGATGCTCTTCTGCACCGTAGCTCACTCACCCGTACGTAAATCCAGCGTAGGACAGGGAGGGAGGCAGCCTGCTCGTCTGGTCCAGGTACTGCTGCTGCCGCTGGCTGTCCTGTAGCCGCTGGAGGAAACTCCCCGTAGTGCCACACACTGGATGCGCCCATAGCGCCACTACGTATTAAAATCCTACCAATGATATCCGCGCGAAGGCGGACCTGGGAAGTGAACTGGCTTCTGATTGGACAATGCTAACTGGAGCCACCAGCACCTGACAAAGCCTCCAGTGGTTGAATGGTTAAACCGAGTAAACAACGAGCTGGCAACGTTATGGCATGATGATTATCTTCTTTATCTTCTTTAGGTAAGCAAACACTGGCCTTTGGCATCCAAGCTTTTCATAACAGGCAGTTATGTTATGACAGATATTAGAAATAAATGCACAATGACCATTTCTTTCTTGATGTCTCCCCTTAATGCTCTTTATAGACAAACCAACCACATGCATACAGTAGGTGTAACATAAACCCCCATCTCCATCATCAAATGAAAGAACAAATAACAAAATAAATACATGAAAAGAGCAATTACATTTCATTGTTTCAAAGAGCATGTGGGTATTACATGCACAAACGAGACTGAACTGCAGTTAAACAAATGCAAACTTTAAATCTACTCTACAATAAATTCATGTACACAAATCTGTGTGTTTCAGTCAATTCAAAACATAAACAGCTTGATGAAATTTTAGGTCAACCCAGGCTGGGAACATACAATCTCCTCAAATTATGATCCAGAGCACTGAAGTACCTTTAACCTGAGTACAGAGACCAGAAAAGGTAACTTACTTACTTATTGGCACTGCAAACAAACTGTTGCTTTGGGTTCTAATAGAGGATGACAACTGTCTCTTGTATAACCTAAATGACATGAAAGTCATGTTTGATTTTCCATTACTATAGTCTATATCATCAGTGTCAAGTGCATGCAGTGGTGAGCAGTTATTAAGTGTCCTTTCTTGAATTTTTTCCAGTATTTCTTCATCATATTGTAATTATTGTTTTTTTCCCCCATATTTCCTTTCTTTTTGGGGGGATAAAAGGTTCATCCATAGTAAAATCTGGAGCACTTGTGAAGGAAGTGGTCCTGTGTTTCCAGGTGCATGTACATAAATGTACCACTAGAGGGTAGTACTCATCTGTGACATAAAGAGACACTGACTTAAAAAAGGAAACAATGTTGCAGCACAGGTTGAGTGAACAAAAGTATTCAGATGCTGCTCAAGCCCATACCAGCACCACCACCTGTCTGTATGGGGGGATATGCACTAAATCGAATGTCTGTTTTTCAGCCAGTCAAAACAATCAAATCAGTTTGGATGTGGAACATTGTGCTAGATCAGACAGAGCACAGTCTGCTCTTCATTTTATTATGTTAGCATTCTCTGAACTCTGCTGGGAGGTTAGTAGGGATTAGTTTTCCCTGCTGAATCTTCATTGCTGCTCAGGTTTTTCTAAAGCCCTTTCCAAAGAACAGAGCATTTTCTGCCAGCCTCCACCCACAGGAAATATCAGAGCGTTAAGTTCTTCTGTAACCTGCTGGTCTTGACTGTCATGATGCTATGGATAGAGTTTGATGGCTGGACAGTGCTGGATCTGTGCCCCTATGTGTTATCTCTCTCCATCCAGTGCATCCTCAACCACCCAAGTCACTATTGGGCTACATGATTTACTTAACAGGACTGAGCACCGTCTAAACCTGTTGACCCAGATCTCACTTAGACTGCAAAAGGTTAAAAAAATGGTGGCGAGGAGGAGAGAAGCCTGTTTATTTTAACATCCACCTTTGGAATGTGTTAAAATGTGAACAGCTGATTAGGGAAAAAGAAAATCTTCACGAATGGCTCTAATATTGGGAGAGAGGATAAATTCCTGCCTCATTACTTGTGGCTTTTTGCGCCAAGTTAGACATTCCACCATCGTATTATCCCCCTTCGTGTAATCAGCACCAAACACACTCCTTCTGAAACTCTTCAAGACTCTGATCCTGCTGGTAAGAAATGTAGCCATGTGCTTGTTGAATAGTATCACAAATGTTTTATTCTAGTAATGTTAAGAGGATATTGCTAATTTCTTAAAATTAAATGAGAAAAAGAAGAAAAGAAGAAAAGAAAAGAACCTGATTTGATTCTTCTCTAGATCTACTGATTCCCTGCATAACCTAACCTCCTATCATCGTGCATCACTGTGTGACCTCCATCTTTCTGTTTTTCTGTCTTTCTTTTACAGCACGCTGCTATGTCTGTTCGTCTCTTTCCTATTCCCCTCTGCAACTCCTCTTGTTTTTGTTTTCTACCATTTTGTTCTGCCTGTGTCTCTACAGTTCTTCTCTCTTTCCATTCCTCTCTTCTATACTCTTTGATCAGATGCCTTGTTGCTATGCTGTATCCAGACAGTGTGATGTATCTGGGCCAAGCAGCAGACATCACTGCTTCACAATATGTCTCAGACATGGAAGAGATTTTGTGCTGTTGGCACCTTTTGTTACCTTGTGAAATGTGGAATTTGATATAAAAACGCACCACTCTGCACTCAGGGAGTTCATTTATTGAACACTTTTGGTAACCTGGTTGACATTTTGTGATGTTTAGACTATATCCTTACTCCTTAAGCACCACTGCACAGTACATAGATATAATTTAGCATTTAGTATAGTTTTATGCCTAAAAACACACAAGTAGGCTATATATATTTTCTGGTAACAATCCCAGAATGCAATATATATCCTAATTTTTAGGTGCAGAAATTACTATTGTGACACTCAACACCTCTCAATGATGACTAAAAAATGTCAATGTCAATGTCAATTTGTAAGTGTCTGAAATCTCTTTCTCTATAGAATGAGATACTGAGTTTGTATTATGTAAAGAGCAGCCCTAGTGTCCTTCATAACAGAATTGCAGCCATATTCACAGACACAAATATAGGTTATTTTCAAGGCAGTTACTTGGTCCTGTCCTTACAGAACAATCATGGGTTTAACTATTGACATTAAAGTGTCTCCCAGTAAACCGCAACAGTGAGCCAGCATGCACAATACCAAGGCCCTGAAACTGGCTAAACTGGAATTATTCGTCATCAATAATTATATTATTTAAAACTGTACTTTCCCTGTTATGACAAATATCTCCTTGCTATGGGTCATAAACGCTGTGTGCAGTCAGAATCAACTTTTGGAGAAATGCAATTAGATGTCACACTGTAGTGTCCAATCCAATGATCACAGCGACCTGAAATGCTCCACAGTCAGCCTGAAATGTCACTGAAACCAGGCGCTATCCAGTTCATTGACTAAACTATGATACTCTCTTAGTTGGGTCTCGGCTTGGTGTATTGCATGAACCCAGCTTCTACCTCTTCTGCAAAATAGTGACACCAAGAAGTTTCCTTTCGTTTGTCCTTGTTTGGGGAGAGACAGCTGTGGTCGAGCAACATAGACAATGAATGAGACAGGAGGAGCACCAATAGTGAAAAAGTGAATGAGAGAAATAAGAAGTTATTTTTTGATACACAAAAACACAAGCATAACAACAGCACCCACCCACCACGTAGCCCTATGGTGAATCACAGCAATGCCTTATTTGGTCTGAATATGGCCTTAGGTTTACTAGTACAAGGATGTATTATACAGTATGTATGTGGTGCAAAAGTACAAACAGTCTGCATCACACTTAAATGCAGTTATAGATTTACATATGTGGAGGGGGTGTGGTGCATCAGATGCAGGAGAGAGGGCTCAGGAGAGCAGCGCAAGGGGAGATGATTAGCACACCTGCACATTGTTAACTAATCACTCTCCCCTTTATCAGTAGCGTGCTGGACCGGGTGGCAGAGCAGAGTGGGACTGGAAGAGACCCGCACACAGCAGACGGCAGCGAGACGTTGAAAAGGCCTGCGAACGGCTGTATTATGTTGGTGAAGTTTGTGGCGTGTCGCCCTGACAAATAAAGAACACTGAGAAACGGCTTTAGTCTAAGAGTGTTTGTGCTGAGAGAACCCCGGTGGCAGTAAGTCTGTCACAACATAATGATACCAAATCAGAAAAAACAAACACTTTTTTGGTTATATATCTTAGTTCAAGTCAAGTGTAAGGTGCATTTTAAGTATGAATGCTGATCAGAGCACAAACTGTAGAATGTAAAAACTAAATATCTTCACATTATTTCTTTACTCCGCCTTACAATGAAATGCCACGTCTGTTTTATTTTGACAGGCATGCGTCTTTTTGCAGTGCAGCTCCTGGGTTATTCCACAAACTGAATAGGTTAACACAAAATAATGCAACATTATTACCACGTGCAGTGAGGAAGGTCTGTACTCTGTCTCTGTGCATATTTGTGTGATCAATATAAAAAGAGTTGACAGTGGGGTGTGTGTGTGTTGGGTGGGGGGTTTTGGGGGGGGATGCAGGTTGCCTGACAAATCTCACCCTAATCAGCTCCCCTGGGATAGTGCATGTGGCTGTATGTAAAACACATGCACTGTTCTGAATGTATGAATATTGTGTATATATGAGTGTGTGTGTGTGTGTGTGTGTGTCCCTTTGTTGGTGTTTAAGTATCTTGTGTACGAGGGCCCATGCTGTATCAGAGACGCAGTGCAACATGGCTCTTAAATAATTTACTATAAATGAAAGTGAAAAATTAATGAGAGCAGATCCTCTCTCCTGTTTGTCCTCCCCCTCTCCTGTTGTCCTGATGTAAAAGTCTTCCTCCCCTCTCCTGCTTAGTTAGCCTCAATATTAGGCTTGCCATCAACATTAAAAGAACCTTCATGTCTTACATGCGTCCATGATAAACAACCCTCAGAAACATGTTAATGTTGGAAAGCATTACCAAATTCTATGACTGTTTCCATTTTTCAGATAAAATTTGTCACCATTCAATATTTCCCACCTCCTCAGAATAGGCGTTAGCCTCAAGGCCTCGTGTTAGAGAGGGAATGTGAACCAGCCTGCTGAGAGTTTGATGTATGGGTAAAGAATATGTCAGAGCGTGGTGAAAGGTCTCAGCTGATACACTGTGCTGCTGTGTTTCTGATGTCAGTCACATCTTTGTAAAAGTGTTAAGAAGCTTTCAGATTACTTTTAAACATTTTCAACCCTCAGAGCATGTTTCAAGCAAGTTCTCTGTGTTGTCATGGTGCTGTTGTCCTTCGCCTGACCTCTGAGGTTTTTCTCAGAAAACGCTACATTATCAGTCAATCAATAAAAGCCTCACCCCTGTAATTAGATTCATCACACTGTATCAGCTGAAGCCCACTAAGGGCTGTGTAATTACCAAAACACATTAGTACTAAATGTAATCTATTGAAGATAGGGTTGAATTATGGCATTAATAATAATCTTAACTGTTTTCTTGTGTTGTGGTCATGAACAATCATGGTTAATTGTGACTCCACAACCCTCTACTGGATAAAGCAGGTAATAGACAATAGATACATGTTAGTATTTTTCTATATATATTTCTTAAAAGATATATATTTTACATTTCTTTATTTTGGTCATATGGTGCAGGATGCATATTCAAAAGTTCTAATCAGTGAAGTCTAATGACGTAAAGTACTGTCGAGTATGACCACAAAATACGTCAGTACAGTTGAATACATGGTTCTGAACACTGGAAACACAGAATCACTAAGCCAGCCTTAAGACAAGATTATGTGTCAGCTGGACCAGGAATAACAGGATCATGATGTCATCTGCAATTCATATTTAATTGTACAAAATGAATCATGCTATGCACAAAGAGGAGGGGGCTGAGTGAATTCAATAAATAAATTTAAAATAATTGCAGCAACATTTCCATACAAAACTGTACTAGATATGATATATAAATACATATTTTCTAGAATATGTAACTGGAGGTAATGTGTGTGTGAGGCAATGGTGACAGGATGTAATGAAAGAAAAACACAGACCATCTCATGGGACCTTTAGAAAGCAGTCCAGATGGGCATCATGATGAGTCACTTCACATTTATTTATGTCGAGAGATTCCAACAGTAAGGATCTTTAACTACAGCTCAGGATGTTTGTGTGTCAAATAAGGAAAGATGATCTGTTTTTTTTTTTAATTTAGAGAAGCAGTGCTGCACTGTAAGCTTGGTTTGTGTTGGGTTTCAGAAAGAGGATGTTTGACAGAAGATTATGGGTGATTTGTCCATCTTTTTTACTGAATAACATTGTCCTGAATAACTCTGGTGAGAGTGTATCATGCCTTTTCTGGCTCCAGAATGTCCTATCTGTTATTAGAGAATACAAAGCTGCATGTAGCTGAAGGAAATTTGTATCATGTGGCGCAATAAAATACATTTACAGCGTGCTGTACTTTGCTTTAATGTAAAGGGAAAGGTCAAAAGTTTAAAGAGGAACACATGTAACATTTGCCCTGGTCCAGGAACTGACCTGGAAGCGGTGCTGAGTTTATTTCCTGGTTTGTGAATTAATAAAAGCTCTGCAACCCCAAGAGAAACAGCCCTGAGTAGTCCATGTTACCTTTAATGTCATGAATGTACAGCATAGCTGGTCCTTGTGCCTATGGGGTACTCTTATGAGGAGAATTAGGCCGACACAATAAGTGAACCAACACACTGTTTTTAGATGCCTGAAGCCTAAACGGAAATGAGTACACAGAAACATATACAATACATTGTGGCAAAAGTCAATGAAATTAAAGTCTGTGAGACATTTCCTGATGCCCTGATGACCTGTGATATTATCCGCTGTAACCACTATATTGCAAGATTCATCACTTCTGCTCATCAATGCTTTTTTTCCCCTTGAAAATGCTCATTATTGGTAACAATCTCAGTCCATGGCACTTCCTGTAGCTGCTTCACAAAAGCTTCCCAGCAGCCAAACAGCCTCTTCAGTCACCACAATGTTTACAATGACTGATGAAATGAAGAGGTGTGCACAGCAGGCTCTTACAGTTTGCATATAACGTTCAACAAATCTTATTCATATCAGACATTTTGCATGCCCATAAATGTTCAAAATGTATCAGCTATTATCACAACTTAATCCTCAAACCATGTAGCGAAGAATGGCATAAATGGGAAATGGACACACCGCCAGCAGAAGTAGTGAATTGCGGTGAGGTGTGGTGGTAGTAGCATCAGTGGTGTGAAAGTGGCTCAGTCTGAATAATGTGCAGGGCGTTGTGAAGTGTGAGAATGGAACCAAATCCAAATTGATACTGATGTGGCCTGCAATTAAGACCCTTGAGCATCACTACACATAAACATATAATATATTTTAATACTCATAATTAGGAAAAAAGCAAACTGTACAAGCTTAATTTTACCCCCTCTGCTCTGCTGCTTTGCCCACCCATCCTCAGCAACCCAAAGATACAACAAGAGCAGGATATACAAAGAGTTCAGGGACCAACATAACAAACACTCAGGCACAAAAAGGAGACTGAGACTTAACATTATCAAAGGATTGCTGACATTCAGATTCAGTAGCTCTGTTAAAGGCAAGACATTGATGGGAAACTTATGCAGAAACTGGAGTTCTTCTTTTGTTGTAGGTTGTGGATACTGGCCAAAAGGAGACAAGAGCCACACTGAACTGAATTTGCTAAAGAAGACAGCTATTTTCATGAAAAAGCTCTAAAAGCTGACAGTACAGTATACCTGCTCAGCACCAAATGGCACACTGACACAGTTAGAGACAAGCTGGTGAACATAGTGAACATTTAGAAGCTAAAGAAATCAGTATTTCGCTCAGGAGACCAAAAACAGCAAACAGACAATTACATTTGCCTGATAAATGTAAATAATCAAATGTTTGCTTACACTTTCATTGTACTGACATTTTTAGAAAGAGGCCAGCAGGCTGACATATAGGAAAACCAGCCTAACCTTTGTGTCAGTGCAATTAAACCACAGCAATCCTGTGTATCAACGTAAAAAGTGATATGTCAGTTTTGTGATCAAAGATGGTTTATGCTGCCCCCAAGTCGTCAAAAATACCCCTGTTATTTCAGGGTAAACATTAATACAATCCATAGACAGTATAAAACATGGCTGAAGTATCTGTGACATCAACCACAGGTTTCTAAAGAGCCGTTGTGAAGTCTGCTCTGACCGTCAGCATCTTGGCAGTCCTTCCTCCATCGCCTCCTTATTATTCCAAAACCGGACGTGGACTGACCTGAGTCGGGCTGAATGATGGCTGGCTGCTCAAACAAACCACCTGTATGCATAACTTTAAGCCTTAATATAATTTGGACGGGTGAGTTCTATAAAAAATAGCCTCAGTACAGTTGTATAACTCGGAAATGGGTAAATTAGTTAAACCAAAACAATTTTTGTACCAGGCTGTAAACATGTTTATTTCTGCTCATGGAGTTTGACTCCTTCTGTAGCCAGCCTCAAGTGGCCATTTGAGGAACTGCAGTTGTTGGCACATCTGCATTGGCTTCACAGCATGGAGGTTTTTCACAGGTTTTTCACAGGTTTTTCGCTACAATCATGTTCTTTATTGCATTTTAATGCTGTTTTATTCACTCACACTGGTTTGTGACAAAAATGTCCAATATACAGAATGTATATAAACACTTTGAAAACAAAAAAAGGAAGCAAAATTTCATCAGGTGTTGTGGGTCTATTTGTGGTTTGAATCATCCAGGTCAACTCTTTCACACTAGGACACAGGATTGCTGTGGTTTAATTGCACTGACACAAAGGTTAGGCTGGTTTTCCTACATATCAGCAGCTCTTTCTAAAAATGTTGTATCAGTCAGTGTGCATAATCCTCTCTGTCAGAACTAAAAACAGACTGAAGAATTACTTGTAAATATGCGTATGGTTTTCATGTAGATCTTTGGAATTATAAAATTTAAAGACACTTACTTGAAAGGCACATTCTTCCCATTTCAGCTGTTAACTTCAATGTGTTTCAAAACTTCAGCAGGGCTCAGTCCAGCTGGTAGGACAATGATCTGCAGCTGTGCCACTGAGCTTGACCAGACTGGTGTGTGTGTGTGTGTGTGTGTGTGTGTGTGTGTGTGTGTGCCCATCAGAGAAATATGCACAATATTGACAATATTTAAATTAGAAATATCAAACTTGCTTATCCTCCACTCCTCTCTCTGTTGAAATGTGAACACATGATCATCTTCAAATGTTTGCACACATCTGTGCAGCCGTGTCGCAGATCATGTCTCTGTATGCCGGTGTGTGTGTGTGCTCTTCTGAGACAGTTCGGTTTGTGTGTGTTTCTGCAAACATATGACACAAGTGTGACTGTTTATGCGTGTGTGCGCATTTCTGCATGTTGTGACGTACGTGTGTGTGTGTGTGTCTGTGCGTGTGTTTAGTCTGTGAGATGCGTCGGTAACTGGGGCAGAACTGATTGTTGCTGATGGCTGTAGGCAAGCGCAGACCTACATTCTGCTCTGCCATACAGAGGAGGAGGAGGAGGAGGAGGAGGAGGAGGAGGAAGGGTTCATTAGGGTAGTAAAAATTGGGGACTCTCCTGTATCTCCCTCTTTCTCTTCTATGACAACATCCCACACTCCATTTCTTGAGCTTTCCAATCTTTGCTTCCCGCTCTCTTCTCTGAACTCTCTACATCTCTTCATGTTGTCTTGTCTGACACTTGACATACACAGGGACTACCTCAGCACAGAGAGAGGAAGTGACTCTGGAAGCAAAGGAAGGGAGGAGAAAGAAGAAGGGAGGGGAAGAAATCAATGTCACTCATGACATTGATGGAGGGGTAAAGAAAGAAACCATTACACCAGTCTCAGTAAACACTAATGTGTTTTCCAGTATCTCAGGATTATGGAGGAATTGCTCCGACTGCAGCTTCATAAACACACGACATATAGTACACATAGAATAGATAGGTACATGCTGCCTTAAAGTGCATTTTAATACTGTCCATCATTTTGTCAGCAGCACATCTACAGTTAAGATGTATAATTGTTTTTTCTGGGTTGAAGTATTTTTATTTTTCTACAGAGACTGAGTACATTTTTATTCCCGACAGTGTAGAAACAGGATCTGGACTTTTATGTCAGGAAACAGAACAGTAATGTTTTATTTTACAGTTACGTGATTTCCTAATGTAGTATTTTCCCTGGAAGTTCCCTGGAAAGACTGTTAAATCTTCTACTACTTATAAGGAGTATATTTCTGAGAGTTATTATTATCTCTGCCAGGTTTGTGTTTGGTCGTGCGTCTGTGTGTCCCGGTGTATATCTGTCTGCAGTTAATCTTTCATACTACTGGACACGTCAACCTAATATTTTTTGTGCACATTTATGACTGTATGCTCAAGGACCTCTCGTGGTTGAGGTGTTTCTTCCAATTTTTTTGAAAAACCCTGAAAATATTTTATGGTCAATAAAATATCTTTTCAAGGTTTTTATTGTCTTATTTTCTTGTTTTATACCAACTGCTGACTCCTCAGTCATCTTAACTGTCCGGTTGGGGACAGGTGAACAGGAGACAGGTGGTGGAGTGACAGCTATAAACAAGTCTCGTCAGTCTTTGTCATGGTTCAAACACCCATCCACAGAAAAGTTTTGTCTCATCTTGAACTAGAATATCTGTACATTAATTCAGTACTTGATATGTTATGATCCACTGAAGTCAGGCATAATATCTTCACTGCCATCTTGACTGTAAGGGAACCAGGAGAGACAATTGAGTGAGATTCAACTCTTCTTTGTTTGGGAGGACAGAGGAAGGTAAGGAGGTTTTATTTTATTTGTGTATTCCAACAAACTGTTCTAAATATTTGGAAAATCTTTGAAGTTTGGTGTTGTCATCTGGTTTATTTGTTTGTACAGTTATACAGAATGCTCAGTTACAATACTGTTACACTATACTTTGCATATTTTTTCTATCACATTTTTTTTTTTAAAGATGATTTTTTTTTGGCCTTTTCAAGTTTTATTTGATAGAGACAGCTGAAGAGTGACAGGAATGTGGGGAGAGAGAGATGGGGAATGACATGCGGGAAAGAGCCACAGGTCGGATTCGAACCCTGGGCTTCTGCAGCAAGGACTGAGCCTTTGCACATGGGGTGGCTGCTCTACCAACTGAGCTAAACGCCACCCCTTTTTTATTGATTTTGATCATAAAATATCACTTTATCCAAAATGAGTTTGTTACATAATTTAAGTCTCCCTTGAACCATTTTCCTCCCATCCATGAACTCTGAATCACTAATGTATACATAGCTTCCATATCAAAAAAAAGAAAAGAAAAAAGAGGTGGAGCAATCTCATTTGTTAGGTGTCAAATGTAAGAAGTAAGGCTATCAGTTCTTAAAAGTTAGTTCCAAATATATGAATGTATAAGTAATATATGAATCCCAAATGTAATGAAAGATTGACTTTTTTATTTGATTGTGTATGTAAACCTTCCAATTGTGAAGCAAGAAGAAAGCTTATTAAAGAGTCACAGATGGAGAATAAAAAAAACTTTCAGGTATCTAGCAATAAGACGCTTTGCATGTATTAGACAGAGGTTTTCATATGCTATGTACAGTATCTTAAAGAAAAGTGAGATTATACTATGCCAAAACATCTTATTGAAAATGTATACATCCTTATAAGAAAACTAACACAATACTATAAAACAAAACTTTATTTAAAGTTTTACAAATCTCCACTGGTTGCATCAGGCGGGTGGTGTTGTGGTGGCATCACCATGTTGCTTGGCAGAGATCTCCACACCACGAGTTCACTCCTCCAGTTTTAGTTTGTGTTTGGTTTGACCACAGTATTTCTAAAAATACTGGCTAAAACTAACCAAAGTGTAACCGCTGTGGTGTCAGATCACAAAATGGTTTGAGTTTTGCAACAGTGATTTGTTACAGTTTTGAAAGGAACTGACAAATACAGCTGATGGGGCGTCACATCAGATAACACTTATGTGTCATTCTGGAGAGCAGTTATAAACAGTGTATATTGTTACTGTTTCACCCAAAATCGCCACGTACTGCACTCCTCCTTGGTGCTGAATATTGGCATTCGATATATAAATCATGAATTGTAAATAGGATCACTCTAATGCTTTCCATTTGCCAGTAAGAAGAGTGGAATTAATATCTCTCTTGAGATAAAGATTGTGTCCACTTCCTGTAACTGCCATGTCAGATTATTCAATTTTATTTACTATACTTTACGTTTTCCTTCATCCATTTGTGAAGCCAAAGTCATAACATTTCAGTAAATGGTCAAGGTTACACATATTAGATTAAAAATATTAGATTTACATCTAAGGGGGAATTGAATGAGGTTTTCACCGAAGTCTTATGTTCTATGCCTTTTTTTAATCCCACATCTAAAATCTGCTTTCTGCACTAATATTGCTGACAAATTATGTAGCAGCAAGGGTCACTGCCACTTTTAGTTCCTCTTTGAGAAAAACAAAACCGAACGTTCCAGTTGAGTTTCATTGAAAGAACTTCTAGCTGACGACAAATCAGAAAGTTACCAGATGACACCAATAAACGTTCACATGTTCTTGGACTCCGTCGTGCTGAGAACTGCTCACATCTGCTTTCATAGGCAACAACATCAGTTACTCAAGTTCTGCTGCTTCCTCTCAAAACAAAGGCCCTGTCATCAGATTTTTATGGTCAGCTGACATCTGACCCCTGACCCCACCCAGGGACCCACAGTGTGTACAGATTTTGCTTTGTGCATCTGTGTGTGTGAGTGTGAGTGTGTGTGTGTGTGTGCATCCATCAGCAGACACCACCACAACACAGAGCTTCAGTTATGAGATGAACAAAAACATAATGATTAAGAAGAACTATAACTATGTGACTGATTTTTCTAATGCTCTAGAGGTTTGTTTACATCAAATATACTGTATATGTAAATGTTTGAATAAATCATCATTAATGATGTATGTGAATACATCTTTAATTTAAGTATTTGCAACACTTATTACTATTACATTTTACATAATATTTTATTACATAAATATTCATAAAGATAATATCAGTATAATAAAGACAACTGGATTTGGTGTGGGTTTTAAACCCTTTAAAGCAAGTCATTTCTTTCAGGGCAACATCTTTTCAGCATCAATCATCTCATGTGATAACATCAGGATTTGTGAAAAGAAATTGTATCAATTTGACCACAACACAATAAATATAAAGAAATAGTGGAAAATCCCTCCTTTTTCTTATTTTTAGAGTCTCCTACAGGACAACTCTGGTGAAAAGTGAAAAAAGTGAAAACTGAAACTGTTGAATGTCACCAGTTTAACAAACATTTACTGTATGTGATACAGAACAGGTGTTATTTTTACCTTAATGAAGCCATAGTACTGTACGCAACTTGACAGCAGATGGGAAAATGACAAGCTGAACTCCAACTGGCTTTTTTTGTCAACCCAACTTGATTTTCATCTGGACCTCCTCCCATTGCAAACTGCAATTCAAATACAGTTCATGCTTAATTGTTCAAATATTGTATTTTACTATATGTATTGTATATGTAGGTATTTTGTACATTCTGACAGGTAAACATACACTGTAAAAATAAAGAGCTGTACCAAATGTATAAAATGATGCAGTCTAGATGATTTTCAACAAATCCCAGTGTAAGCCCACATGTTTCTGGCAAAAATCTGAACACAGATATTTTTATCGAGCAAACACACACAAGTAATAGAATTATCCCACAGCCCTATTTTCTAAAGTTGAAATCAATTAATTGGAAGTTACAGTTTGTAAAATCAGTGATAGCTTGCAAAATGAATGGTGACCAGTTGGAAATGACAAATTGATCTCAAAAATTACCAAAACTTTTACCACTGAACACAGAAAACGATTGAAAGGTGTAGCAACACTGACCAAAGAAGGAGCTTGGTCGGTTATCTGACATTTTTACTAAGTTTTTATTCTGCATGGAATCATAGATTCTCATTTTCCATGACGTGTGTTCAGAGTTTCAGTCTGTGATTTGGCGACAGCTGTTGTGCAGATAATAGCTTTGCAAATGGAAACTGCATCATTTTGTCACACTGATAATTTTTCAAAAGATAAAAAAAAAAATCACTAACAGGTGTGAGTCTCTTGAATGATCCCCTGCTGCTGATCACAGATCGCTTTGTTATGAGTGAAGCTACAATTCCTCACTAGAATGCCACGTGTCCTGTTAGCCATAGCTGACACAGAAGACTGCTAGAACAGAACAGAAATGCTGTGATGAGTGCCACATACAAATATACCTTCATTACGGTCATCTATTTGTTTCCAGTAAATTGTTTTCTTTCTCAATTAGAGAAAGAGAATATACATAATCTATCGTGACATTGTGGAGTTTATAAATCCCCTGCTGCACAAGTAACTGAGTTCCTGCAGAAAGGTGTGGTTATCCCCTCCACATTTCTGCAGAGCTGTGACCTCTCTCTCAACATTATGTTACGATTACACTTCAAAATCTAAATGTTATGAAGTGATTTTCAAGAGGCAGTTAAAACATACAGATACACACTCATCCATGACAGTGATAAGAAAACGTGAACGATTGGAGGTGGATTTATTGGGTAGAGTTGGTAGATTTTAATACCAACAGGATAGCAGGTGAGAAAACATAAGAGCTTTCATTTGTATGAAGGGAAACAAACAGCACTGTCTGACTCTCCAGTAGCTTTGCGTGAGACACCTCTAAATAGAAACCAGGTCCACAGTTAGGAATGCAGTAAAACCTTGTCAAATTGATTTAACCTGGCTGGAATCTGTCACTTTACCATACACAGCTGTTAATACACCCACACTGTTTTCACGACTCTTTGAAGTATGTTTACTTTCTACACTGATCTGATCATTTTCAGGAAAGGCCTCCTGGGAGATAACATGAACCAAAAGTGGAATTTGTTGCGACAGAACACGTGCGAGTCTGAGCGAACCATTAAATCTCCTGGATGTCAAAGTGTTTCACACACGCAGGAAAGACAAGACAGTGTGTGAATTAACATATAAACGCACAGGAAGGGCTAGGCAGAGACAAGAAAAGCACTGGCCATGTGATATCTATTACATCCTTCCTCTTGTCAAGGTCACCATAGAGGACCATGGTAGCCACATGAATGCTCACACAAGCATGTACACTTATAGAGTGCACATATGGTATTCATACACACACACACATACACACTGGAGATGCTCACATGGGGCGTGTCCTCGCCTTTATCCATATGAGGTCTCTCTCAGGATGCTGGAAATTTGGCAAGAGCTGCTGAGCATGTGTGTGTGCGCCTCTTGTCACCTGTTCTCCATAGATACAAAGACAAAGATATTTGTTCTGGATCAGTGCTCACTCAGAGGGGACTAAATAAAAGGTAATAAATGTTCTGTAGCTTGGACAAATTGATGAAAACTTTGTAGGGTGTCATAAAAATCAGTTTTGGGAAATATTTAAGAAAAAAACATCTGATCAGGCTTGAAATTCCATCTGCATTTTTGGAATTTTATTTTTATTTTGAGTAGAGTTCACGACTTCTGGGTTTCTTTCAGTTCAACACAAAGGCTGTTCCAATAAAAATACAATATTAAGACCCCACATTGTGAAATCATCATGTGCAAATGACATCTTACTGCCTGAAATGGATCCCATCTACCGCTCTCCATTGCTGTCTAATTTCCCAGCACTCGTCTCTGACATGATACCATCTGTGGTCACAGGAATATCCAGGGCACTGTGACCTTTGACCTTTTAACCATCATTCTGGTTGCTTACAGTATCATGTTCCTTGAACATTCTGTTAGTACAGTACATTTTGTATACAGACATAAACCCTTTGCTGTTTTACTCCAGAATTATGCAGATACACATCTCTATATTTCCTTTTTTCACTCTCTTGTCTTAATTTTATGCAAGCAAAACTCAACATTACCTGAAGTAAGATGTCTAAAGAAGTAGCTTTGTTCCCGCCAAAGAAGGGCATTGAAACAGATCCACGTTAGAGAACAAACCCCCACTGAAAGGATTTCTACCCATGCGAGAACTGCCTCAGGAAACATTTTTTGTTAGTTAGTTGTGGCTTTGAGAATTACATAACTGTCTACACTACAGGCATGCTGATATTAACAGCAGTTATTATGAAACTTCTGACCACAGACATCTGAAAATATATTTATATATTTTCTCATGATCATCCACTGCATGAAGCAAATGACTTTTAATAACAATAGCAAAATCAGCAAACATATATGAACACTATTAATTAACTAATAATGAATTCATTTCAACACTTTATTGTGTTTATGTGGGTTCAGAAAGTTAATTTAACTCTTAGATTGCTGTGGCAGTGGCTCTTTATGTAGTTGAAATCTAACCTTCATGACCATACCCAGTGTTTCTAATAACTTCTACAAATCAGCTCATGTCAACATTAGTGTGCAACTGATGGAGGACATTGACAGAGGAAGCTAAGAAGAGAAAAGGTGAGTGACCAAGCAAGAAGCTGCCAGACAAGAGTAAATCTGGGACTGACTTTTAGTCCTTGTCAAGAGCTTGGTGAAATAAAAGGCTGAAAGACAGACGCCGAGCTGGGCTGACTGCTGTTGGATTAGTAAGTAATATTAGCTGGCTGCTATGTCTTGTGTTGTTGCACTTGGTTGATGATTCGATGTCAGGAAAGTTGTCGACTCACTTGTCTTTGATCATGCATCATCAAGTCATATAATAATAACAAATACACGTGCACAGCTGTCCATATTTACCACAGTGGGATTAAACTTTGAAACTGGAGGCGGTAAATCCCAAAAATACCAATTTGTAAATAATGTTGCTTTAAGTCAAACAGATTTCAGTCAAACCAAAGTTCACATTCTCACCCACTCCAGAAACTGAACTCTCCTCAGTTTGCTTGTCATTTTCCACACAGATCAACCAAATTGCCTTATAAGAAACCAATAGCAGGCATTTTGAAAGGAGCATAGTTCAAACTACAGTCCTGACAGGTCACTGAAGGTTATGAAAGTTATATTTTTAAAATAAGTGATTAATCAGGTCATCAGGACACATTCCTACACACAGGCACACACTCTTCTGGTAGCTAAATCTATTTGACATTTACCCCCTGCTGACATTTTTTTTCTGGTGGTCTACGGTGTGTGTGTGTGTGTGTGCGTATGCATGTGTGTCCGTGCGCGCGTGTGGCCATGTGACAGACCGTCCAGAGTTGTCCAGCCTCCTTTTTTTGACTCCCTTGCAGTTGCGTGGGTCGTATTACTGGCTTGCTCTCCCCGCACCGCTGAGCCCACCGCCTCTGCACCAATCACAGCCAGCCTTTACCTACGAGCACATGCATGCACGAACACACAGACACAGACCCTGACAACCACACACACACACACACACACACATACACACACACAAGTACGCGGCGATCCATCGCTCCGGTTCTCCGCTGCCTTCACATGCGTTCCCAACGACTCCGCGTAGCGCTGTGCTGCGCCAAGATGAGCGGCCGTTCCGGTACCATCTAAACGTCTCGCCCGCTTGACTGACCCAGAGCCGGGGGGAGAGAGAGAGAGAGAGAGAGAGAGAGAGAGAGAGAGAGAGAGAGAGAGAGAGTGTGTGAGAGAGAGAGAGAGAGAGAGAGACCGTCTTTCCTCTTTCACAGTCCATCTTCCCTTCGCTTGGAAGAGACCGCAGCGCAAGCCGTTTCTTTCGGCATCTTTTCTGTTTTTTCACCACCCCTCCTCCTCCCGTTCTTCCTCCATCCCTCCGTTATTGTCGCTCTCCCGGTTTTAAGGAGAAACCGGAGAGCCCGGTCGTGATTTTGTGGAAATACATTTTTGCATATTTTTTCCTGCTGGGTGTTGGTAGCGCGCAGTTGGTGCGCGCTTTTGCAAATTCCGGTGAATGGTGGATTTGGCAAACATGGAGACCGTGGAGAAGGAATGCGGGGCCCTCGGGGGTCTATTCCAGGCGATTGTCAACGACATGAAGGTAAATAAAAGCTTGTTTTAACATTTCAATGGATCAGTGATGGTGGGTAAACACATGTGCTTCCTCCCTGAGAATAATCACACAGCCTAATCATATGGAGCTGGTGTCTGGGCTTCAAATGCACGTTGAAAATGTCTGCACACACACACACACACACACACACACACACCTCTACCAATGGGGTGATGCTGATTTTATTGAACATTTAAGACGTAGCGGTGGGACCGTCTTTTCTGACAGTGATGCGGCGACCCGGTGGGTTGTTGGTGAGAAACCCGCCCCCCCCTCCTCCTACTCCCTGAATATTGGCTGCGCATGCAAACATCAATGCATCCGTTATCGGACACACCTGACGTGATGCTCAGCTCTCTTTCCCGTGCACAAACAGGACTACCGCACTCATTAAACAGCCACTCCGCTGTTTTCACGCACGTTCATCAATGTGTCTTGCAATAATGCACAGATACTTGTATTTGTTTGTCTATTTGAATAGTCTACGAGCGCTGGGGCTCATTTAAACGCCTCGTGTAGGTGGCCGGTGCCTAAATGAACCAGGAACTCCTTCATCTCGACGGGTTCAACAAGCAAATTGACATAAAGGAGAGGCCTCGAATCAGATTTGTGTCCGATGATGGAGCCATATGTCTGCAGCTTGGACGCATTCCATTACATACACATGTGCACCTGGGTAGAGATGCTTGAGATGCTTCATCATCGTCATCATCGTCTATGCTTAAAGACAGAGACATGACTATTGCATATCCAGCCTCAACGGAGCCTCCAGCCTCCATGAGAGTGCAGCGTCATTGATTTTCTGTCAGGCTGATCTGGCAGGAAAACATGAAGGCGTGAGAAGCCGCACAGCCGTCAGACACCCCAACCTCTTTGCCTGTCCGTCCGTCTGCCTGTATGATCGGTCTGTCTGTCCGTCAGCGGTTCTGCAGCCTGATGGCTCCAACATGCCACTAACAGCGGCTACTACCAGGCTTTAGCTGTTCAATACCCGCCCATGCTAAATGCACTGTGTTCACTTGTGCTGCTGGGAGATGCTTTGGATGAAAGCGTCCATCAAATGGTTCATGATACAGTCTCTGTCAATATGTCTGCCTGTCAGACGCCCATGCAGCTCTGCATGGCTTTCTGTCTGCCTGTCACTCCCTGTCTTCCCTCTTTGTCTCACACATTCTTAATATTGTTTGTGCTTTTGTGCATCATTCATGAGGATACTGTAACATGGGTAGTAATAGTATCTGGAATTGTATTGTCCATTATTGATGAAATGGACATGGTTGTCCTGTGGCATGCATGGCTCCCCCTTTTTCTTGAAGAAGATGCTTTTCTCCCCCAGTCTCTGCACATTTATGCCTTCTATGTGACCCCTCATGGTAGAGGTCATGACTAGTGCTTTATGCTTATTGTAACATAATGAGACATTATTGGCTTTCTATTGTTACAGTGAGACATGTGGGGGTAGGAGAGAGAGACAAGTATGATCCTGGATATCTAGTCAATACTGATCCAAGTGCGATGACTCATTTCATATCACTTCAGTTAAATTCAGCATTTCACATTAAGTCCATTCTAAATCCAAATCAGAGTTAACATGGGCAGGAACTAGAGCAAGACTAAACTCTCATTGCCAAGTGAGGGTCATGCTGGATCTTGCACGTCTCATAATGTGCCTCCATAACGTCTTTTGCCAGATCAGCTCTGTCTGTCAACTACCCTCATCTTTCACTCCACTGCCCTAGTTTCTGTTGAAAATGTGCAGTCTACAAGCCCAAGCCAAGATAATTATCGTTACATAATATTAATTATATTTTCCAAACTTTAGAGAGGTCCCTCTACAGCCAAAGATGACATTATACTACTGTTTACACGGGCTGAGTAGTTCTCCACATAAGTGAGTATTTGATCTCCATGTATGAAATAAATGTGCCTTTAAGGTAAGATATACATTTAAAGTAATCGGAAATGGAAATATTAAATACTATGAGTAAGTTAGTACTAGTAGTACATAGTATTGCATGTATTGTATATTGGATAGAGATCCAAGAAAGCACAGGTCAGATAAAATGACTCGTATAAAGATACAAAACACATTGTGTTATGAGCAGTACAGGTGACACTTTTTGTGTCTGCCTCTGTTCTTCACGTGATAATCCATCTTGCCAGGCATCAAGCTATGTGTGTTCGAGCACAGTAGTTAAGGACCAATCAGCATCTGAACTATTGGTTGCCATGCCATGAGCTATGGGTGTGGTCTAGGTGTCAGTGACAGTGGCGGCTGCTAAAAGGTTAGAGTAGATGCTGCTAGTATCAGAGCAAAGAACAATGCTGAAGGCTTTTCTGGATGGAGAAGATGTTTTTACTCTTTGTTTGACTACATTATATGGTTTGTTAATATGACTGGTTCGCCTTCCCTCTTTTCCAAACAGATGCCAACAATGAGTGCAGTCAGGTTAGGGCTAGTAGACCTTTCACTATAAACCAAGTAATTTGATTTGGTGGATTTTGATGGATTTTTTTCTGGATTTCTGTCATTTGATGATTGTTAAATTTTAGCTACTACTATCTAATACTAATACCAATACCAAATTCTAGGTAGTCTTTGTAAAATCAAGAAATTATACTGTAGCTAAAATGTTTAGTTCATTAATCCATTAGTCAATCAACATAAATTAATCAGCAGCTATTTTAATAATAAATAAATCCTTCAAAAAGATTTCAAGCAGACAAAAGAGCCAAACGTTGCCTGCCTTCAGCTTCTAAATTTGAAGATTTGCTGATTTTCTTTGTTTTCTGTGATATCTTCGGTTTACAAAGTGTCTGGACTGCAGACATGGCATTGATAAACATATTTAACGTTGTTGTCCTGTGATTCAAAATGAGCAATTCTGATCAAATGGGCCATTTATGTGTACCTCATGTGTAAAAATGGTGAGCTGTTTCATGGGAAACACCCACCATGCAGTCTGCATCATAAATCAAGACAGTTTCGAGTTCTCCCTGCTAATGGGAAATCATTATTTTGCCAAATACAACCATTTTGAGATGATAACAGACTTGTAAAAATGTTCATCCCTATGAAAACCATCCGTGTTGGTTGCATAGCAACATCAGCACCTATGACACAGCATCTGTACTGCTCCTTGAGTAGAGGATGTAGGTATAAAGTGAGAGACACACTGCAGTATTGTGAGATATCAGAGTTGTTTCAACACATTTTTTTTATTTTGAGAGCAAACTACATCTAAATTGATTCAGTTGAAATGAACCACAATAATGCTCCATTGCTAGCAGTAGTAGTGTCTTTGACAGCCAGTATTTTGCATGGAGATGTTGCTGGATTGCAGAGCAGCACATGGTGTCACATAGTTTAAAGAAAGCAGTGGTTTCAGCTGACTCTTTGACCTTCCCAGAACTGGTTGGCAAGGGCTTCTCCAAATAATCCTGCTCATTTCAAGACAAAGGCAAAAATGTCAAGAGCAATATCAGCAAAGTTTCCAGACACTGATGCTTAAACACACACACACACACACATTACAGAATAAAATTGGGTAATCAATTTTCAAGGAATACCACTTTATAGGCACTTCCCCACCTCCCCATCTCTTACACTGTCTCTGTTTTCATCTATTATTCAGTTGGTCTCTAATGGCCCTCTTGTTTATGTTATCGCGCTCACTCACTGATATATATGGGTCACCACAACCTGGGCCAAAAACACACTACTGCCCTAGTCTGGAATGGATGAATTCCTGAATTCCTGAATCTCCAAGGAAGCATTGAATGAGCATCAGTGAGTGGATGAGAATCATTGAGTCATCAGCCCTCAAACCCACTTTGACTCAACAGGAAACAATGTGGCTTTAATCAATGCTTATGGCTTGACAAAGAAGAAGTCATTTGTCAAGAGAAACAAATAAATAAATAGTTTTTCTCCACCGCTTCTCAGAAACAGGCTGGTTTTGACAGCTTTGGTTATCAAGTTGAAGACTTGGGAAATAACACAGTAACTGCAGAAGAGACGTAAAACACCAATGCACGATCTGTGAACGGTGCGCTTTCTGCCCGAACTGTTACACTCCACACGATCCATGTTCAAATGCACCACTTAAAGGCCACAAAGGGAATGCAGAACATGTGGAACTGACAGTTTGGTGGCTGTATACCAATGACAGATTCATGAAGTGACTGTTCAAATATTTATCAAATCAAACAGATCATCCAAACTGCTGGTTTGAGTTTGTTTTCCATTTAACCGAAGGTTTGATTTAAACAAGTTCCATTCCTGTTTCTCTATTTTATGCAAATTACTAGCACTGTTGACATTTTTGATATTCAGTGTATGAGGTAGGAGTTGGCAGACTTGGAAAGCAAAGTGAATACAGCTGAAAGAATTATTTGATAAATCGATAAAACCGTTGACAGAAAATTAAGTGACATCATTTTCATTTCACTCAAATGTTAAGAAAACTCTTGGTTCAAGCGTAATTATTTGCTGCAATCCATTCATAGCTAATGTAGCCTCGAGCTGTTAGCCTCAAGCAGAGAACTACAGAGGTCTGTTAAGCTTCATTTTCTTCAACCCCAACAATGCTGACTCAGGTGACATCACTTGAGGCAATTTGTCAGATTTTGTGTCCCAGTCTTTCTGACAAAGCCTGAAATGATGTTTTCTGAAACTTTCCGACCCCCATAGATGGACTCGGGACAGAAATCATCAACATACTCTAATATCAAGACTATTTTCCCCCTGTAGGTGGGATGCAGGGTCAGCCAGCCAGTGCAACATCCTTGCTGCATTTAGAAGTGAACTGTCTTGATACCATAGTCAGTATGCCAGCCTGTCATCCCATGTGTATTATATGGTTTTTAGTGGACCTGTACTTGGTGGTTTAAGGTGTCATGCATGCTCATGTTCACATCAAGAGCCAAGCTAAATTCTGCTGTCTGCCAATGTCAGCAGATTGGATCCATGCTGTTTAGAAAGCACTTTTTCTTCCTCTTTCCCCATCATCTTCCTCTTCCTCCTCCTGCTCCTCACCAGGTCCTTCCTTCCTCTTTCTCTCCTCAGCAGATCCTCCGCCCAAGGCAGGCAGTTACTCCTTGTGATCTGTGCATGCAAATAGTGTTGCAAAGACCAGAGAAGTGTAAATTAATAGTGGTGCACAGTGGGAGTTGCAGAAAATTCATGATGACAAAAAAATCATAAAGTCATAAAGTGACAGTCGTGAAGTTTGGTGGCTGCTGTGATTCTTTCGACTGTTTTGAAATGAGGATATCTCGCATTTAAAATATATGTACAGGACGAAACGTGCCCATATGCTCATGCAGTCAATTGTGTGTGTGTGTGTGTGTGTGTGCGTGTGTGTGTGTGTGAGGGCATTATGTAGTTGTCTGCCAATGTGTATCCCTGGAGGCTATGTCTCGCAACTTTCTAGTAAATTACACATCCATGCACACACATACACACACACACAGGTCGCAGAGTAATATGATGAGACGCAGAGGTCATGTTCACGGTCAGCTGCCTATATGGACCAGTGGTTACTGGGTAATATTTTGTTGACAGCAGCAGGAGGATTGAATAAAGAAGAATAAGATTTCCTGGTTCTTTAAAAAACAGGAGGGAAAAGCTTTTAAAGTCTGTTTTCATCTTGTAGTCATTTATCTGCTTGCTATTAGCGCCTGTGCTTGTGCTTAGTGCTAAATTGCTGCATAAAATATCAATAGGCCCTTTGAAAAGATATGTGGCGAATAGATGCTCATAGAATATATAAAATATGCTCTGCTTTGTTTCAAGTGTTAAAACCTCCAGCATCAGTGTTCATCTTCATGTTTCTGTTGAACTTTAATATGAATTTTTGCTACAAATCAAGTCACCGAGAGCATTGAACTAAAAAAATGCTGTTGCATTTCTTTGACAAAGAGATGAGAGCAGTCTCTCATTGTGTCATCCTCACTGAAATCACTTTTACAGTACAGTATAGCATTGGATAGTTATTATTGTTGTTATTGTTAATATGCACAGTAGAGTACAGAGTATGTACAGATATAAAAGTAAAGTTAGTAGCAATTGAAGTCCGAACTAGATCAATATATTGTTCTGACCAATGTGTGTCAGCCAATAAGTAACAAGAACTTGTAGAACAGAAACAGTATCATCATTATGTAGTTTGTCAAACAGAGAAAAAAATTTAAAAAATATGGCAGATCCATATCAGGATAAGAATAAAGAAGAAAAGACAAGAAAAGACTTTCAGCCGACATATCATCTTTTTAAATATCCAAATATCGATAGCAATCTATCTAAAATAAACATATATTGTCCCACGATACACACAGTATCAGTTGAAATCTGAAACGCAAGTTATATTTAATTATACTAATTATATGCAGTTAATAGAGTTGAGTGAGTTCTTGGCTGAAACGAGTATCCTGTACGGTATCTGTGTTCCTATCTGGACTCTTCTCTTACTCTCTTACACTTGTGGTCATAAGCATTGCTCTGAAGCTCATTGCAGCCTAAATTAAGAGATATGAACGACAGTCATGCTATTATGATGCTAAATTATCATGCTAAGTTATGCTACTGTATCTATTTCAAATCATTGTAACATGAACCCATTTGAATTTGTACTGTTGTTCCGACTAAATGATGTGTTTGGAAGACATTATTTTTAGCTCTGGGAACTTGTGATCGGGTATTTATAGAGTAAATTAATGAATACATTTAAAATTATTAGTTGCTGCCCTAGTTTCAAACATGAGAGTGGTGTCTACTTTTACAAATAGGGTTTCTTCAAAACCAAAAAGATCCAGTAGTATAACATGCAACAAAAGTCATTGGTATGAACTGAACCAGCAACATTGTGGCTATGTCGCTCGCTCCTCTGTAATTCACAGACATAGCCATGAAGGCTGATAGTTACACGTGTGGCTTTGTTTTGCCTTGAGATGCCTCCTCAGAATGAAGTCCTGAGCTCGGCTCTGGTGGGAACCAGGATGAGACTGCGGCTTGTGGTGGCCAGCCACATCTGCTTTGCTTATATTCTCTGGCCATGATGATGCTTCAGACCACGGTGTGTGAAGCGTACCATAAAACACAAAGCATACAAACCACTTCACGTGTGTGTGTGTATTGATGTTCGTACAATTGTACTGTTTCCATGAATACATCACCCATGGCCTCAGTGCTTTCCAGTAGGTGTCCTGTGGCATGACCTATGCTAAATGTTTGGCTTTATATTACATCGCTGTATATTACTTCCATTAAAACTTGCTGCTGAGGTGTCCTGGTGGATGAGTGGTTAAGACTACTACCATATGCCTGCAAAGTCCCTGGATTGGACCTTTGGTGCATGTTATACCTCTCTTTCCTTGTTTTCTATCCATCTCAACTATCTGTCTAAAAAAAGCAAAATGTCCAAAACATTTCCTACATGTTCTACATGAAAATGTATCTTGAAAAGTTTTGCATTTTTATGTATTCAAAACCTCGTTTACGTATATTCAGACCACAGACCCCACTGGCAGGAAGCCTTCTCTAGGCTTTCTTTAGGACTAGGAGTGGATGTGGACGTGGTTCTGTTTTTGCTGCCTCAGATGTCTACATCAGCAGATGTGCTTACACATGTGCAGTCTGTGTTTTGGTCAGCACGTACAGTCTGTTTTAGATTTTGGGCTCCATGTGAATGTTCCTCATGGATGTTTGCAGACATACAGAGGATAAAATTTTACGTGAAGCCGACATTTCCAGTTCTTTTATGAAACCCTGTCAGACTGGTTGGCAGTGCCTTTGCAACAGGGTGACAACCAATAATTGATTTATTGATTATCAATCATTCGATTGATAGTTTAGTCTACAATATGCCCATTGCATTTTCCTGAAACTCAAAAGGCCAAAATAAATCTAAAACTTAATAGAACCAGCAAATATTCATATTTAAGAAACTGGAAAAAAGAGAATTAATTAATTTTGTTGATTAACTAACCGAATAATAAACTAATAATTTGACTTATACATTGTATTGCCATCTTAAGGCTTCTCTTGTTTTCCTTCCATGTACAAAACAGGAAGCTGCCAACATTCCTCATAGGTATGGTCATATCCAGGTGATGATCATCTTTTTACATAAACTTAACATAAGGTAGCACCTGGCATTCAGGCCATAAGTCTTCCAAACCGCTGAAAAAATGAACACATTTCACATACAAGGTAACAAAACAACAAGCTGAAAATGAGACTCAATCCCCACTGTATCAGTGAAAGCCTTCACTTATCAATTGGATTTAAAAATGTTGAATTTGGATGTTTTTCAGCTGTCTGAGGCTTGTCTGTCTCCTCATTAAAGTAGTAAAGTGGGAAAAACAACAACATCAACAAACCAGGAGAGCTGGAAGCCAACTGTATCCCCAGAGAGACTGCCCATTGTTGTCCAGCCCTTTAAAAGCCTGTGACAATTATGTCCTATGACTCTGGGCCATGCAGCAGAACTGAAGATTCTCTGTGGAAGAGTATCATTAGTCCAATCTGTGGTGTGTTTGTGTCTGTGTGGTCCGGGGGAACTTCCCACCACAGTGCTGTTGTTTATAACAGAGGCCGGGATGCGTGTCAATAGAAACAAGGAGAAAGACAGAGACAGCGCTCTTATCTCATCTTTTATTACATCCACCTGGGATTTTCCTACTGTGTGCTAGCTTAGGGGCTAGCTTAAACATTAGCTTAACTTGTTAAGAAACACATTTTCTGAGTGTGTATCTGTCTTTGTCTGTATCGTGCAGTTGGACGATTGTTGTATTTCTGCAATCTCTCAATGCTAAGATCTAATTTAGCAGCTTTAGGTGGTGGCTGGTGGAAACTTGATGGGATGTAGTGACTTTCTATAACGTACTAGCGAGCTAACAAATGCTAGCTTACTTTATAATATAGCTACTAGAAATAGCCGTCTCCTACAGCCCGACCAGCCAGCTGGCCTAGAATAGCTATTACCAGTTAGCTAGCCAGCTAGATTGGTTGCGAACCAGACAACAGTTAGTTTATTAAGATAGACCATTGACTTTGACTGACTGTCTCTGTTCTAGAGCAGTTTGTAATGTTACTTTGGCAAAGCAGGCTTATAACCTGTCAGGTTACATAATAGCTTTCTCCTTTTTTGACTCTGGCTTTCTGTTCCCTCAAAGGTCGGCTCTAAGACATTGCAACTAAGGCTCTAAGGCTTGCAACGGTCAACTGCACAAATTTGATGTGAAAAAAACACCAACATCAACTGAAATGGATTGATTACTGTCAGACTATTTTGATACTGTTAAAGCTGTGGTTTGGGGGCCACAGGATATTCCTTGTATTTCAAGAATTTCTTCAGTTAATTTTCTTTGAAGGTAAAAGTTGGATTACAACGGTGGAAAGTGAGAAAGCATTCTTTGTAGAGAAGCTGATTTTTAAAATCACAGACGTAGATGTGAGTTAAGGGCTCAATTTGAGTCTTGCAGCTTAGAAAGGCAAATTGCATGGTTTTGTTTCGAAATGATTCAAATGATTTTGACCTTGAAACGTTTGCGATGCAAAAACAGCCGCGTGAAAACATTCAGTTCAATTCATAAGTTAAGGGTGCCAACGTGCCAGCCGAATCACAGGACGTGTAATGGAGCACTCTCTCGTTAGAGCTCGTTAAAATCACTGAGGTCGTTAGGGCCCTGAGGCTCGTTAGGGCCGGTAGAGATGAATGGGGAGGCCTGGTTGAGGGAGGCGTGGAGGCTGCTGGGAGCCAGCCAAGACAGTCTCTCTCACTGAACCCTTTGTCAGACCTGTCAAAGCCTTCTCATCACACTCAGCTGTTCACTGTAAAACACACTGATCATTATGAACAGGCCAGAGACAGAGAATAACAATGAATGTGGCAAATCAATATTCTCTTGTTCATTTCAAAAAGGAATGAACAGAAAGTTCTCTTCATGCTCTATATATCACATCTTGAAGATATGTTTGTTTTGCATTTGGCTGTATGTGCTTACTTGTGTGGGGATAGGCGCTTGCATGATTATGGTATCATGCAGGTAATTTATGAAAATCAATACATGTTTCCCTTTTCATGCCAGAAGCTGCAGAGTTGAGGAGAATGGTACAGCTGTAGAGACATTCAGAGAAGAAAAATTATAATGCAACACCTTCATTCAACCATAAAGAAACTCCACCCCCTCCTCTCCATCATCCCTGACAGCCTCTGCACCTCACACACTGTAATCCTGTGAAGCCCTACCTTGCTACC
This sequence comes from Argyrosomus regius, assembly GCA_946959425.1. NCBI lineage: Eukaryota > Metazoa > Chordata > Actinopteri > Sciaenidae > Argyrosomus > Argyrosomus regius. The sequence goes on from OX336882.1 coordinate 3,452,987, forward strand.
TGTCAAGTGTTTAAATAACTTGACATTACAACATCTTTCAGTGCAATGCAAGGACAATCCAAACATGAGCAAAAACCTTCAAATTATGACACGTGGGATACTAATTTCATATTAAATCATGTTTGGAAACCATTCTGAACAGACAGCTGGAAGTTATTACAATATTAGCATATTGCAGATATATCTATATAGGTGTGAATGTCGGCCGATAAGTAACAAGGAATGTACAGAAATGTAAAATATATGTATGAGGTGATTTAGAAAATGTGCTGTTTGTTCATTAGAGAGAGGAACCATGTAGTCAGAGTGAGTTCTCTGTGGTCAATATGAGCGACTCCTTTCACATTGCACATTGTCATTTGAGTCATTTGATCCATTGCTAATATAAAACATTCATAAATGCAGCTTTAATGTCTGATTCTTTCCTTCAATTTGAATTGTTCCTGGTATGAAACTGTAATATCCCTGTCCACAACACAGAGTCATTGTGGAGGTCAACAGCAATGCCATGAAAGCCACAAGTTGTTGCAACCACTATTAAATTATCCTCAATATTAAATTAGATTCAGATAAAGCTGTGGTTCCTCGTGTGTTCTTCCAAATCTGAAATTAGGACATATTTAGTCTCTGTTTGGGTTTCATCACGGTCCGCCATCAAAGCCAAGGTCCGCTCCCCCTAAACTCTGCATGCATATCTCTCTGAGTGCTGTAGGGTCACAGTAACAGTTGCTGTCACTTACACTAAGTGGTCAGATGGCGCACCTTCAGCATCCATCAACAGCCCTTTCACACGATTGCAGCAGTGCAGATAATAATGACTTTCAGCCCAGAAAGAAAGAGCTAAGTGACATCTTCATACCTATAAGAGCCCGGGTGATTGATGGCTGCTTGTGAACATGCCATCCAATAAAAGATAATGTAGATAGCTTCTGTCTTTTCTCTGTGTAAATCTCTCTACATTTTGTGATTCATGCCTGAATATTTACGTTTATGTATGAAACACTGCTTTGTCCTGAAAGCTATGTAGAGCTGAAACAGCAACATCACATCAAAATCATAGTTAGACCAGTAGCACTGCTCAGCCTGTAAAAATGGTTGTATGGTGTCATCTGTGGCTCTGAAGGAGCTTTAGAAAGTCTGTCCGTCGTTTTGAAAACAAGTCTGTGCTCCAAACTTGAGGCATGGAGTTGTCTCAAAAAGAACATAGTTTATGTTCTGTGTCGTGTCATATTATGGAAGTGGAGGATCAGCTTGACACCTCCTCTTGACACGCCTTTTTTGGAAAGTCCTCAACTTTGGAAATGCAATCTATCACACTGGTCCTTTAAGGTTGGTCTGTACAATCCACAATGAGCATTTTGGCATTTAGCATGTAGTCCGACCCAGCATGCACCTGTTAGCCACACAACTTCTTGGGTGTGTTGGGTCACATGCTCACCAAGTGTTGCATTGACTCAGTGATCAGATATCAAGATAGATGCAACCTTTTTTTCAGGATGCAGTCACCATTTCCATACAACTAATGACATGATCCTTAACTTCAATGCATTGTTACACATTGTTGCATAACTGCTGTACCTCTGCGAAGATACACACTTCTTTTCAGTGGAAGCTGAGTTTGGGACTACAGATCCTTAGATCAAAAAAATCCAAATGATGGTAGCTGCGTCTGAAACTATAGTTGAGGAACTTCATCTCTCATCTTTCATTCCTGCTGTGATTCAGTAGCATGATATGTAGAAACTTACATGAATGTGTACATTCATGGATATCCCTGTCTGACATATTACATGACATCCATAAGTATTGTTTTACACAAAACATGGTGCAGACATCCTACTGGGCAGATGTTTCACTAATAGGGCTTCTATGATCTCTGGCCTTGCAGCGCAGAAATACAACAACACACAGATGGTTTCCTCTTTCCCCCCATCACTATGTTTAGATTGGAATTAGCTGCTGCACTTCATCAATTATGCAGCGAGGCAGCCTCTCTCCTCATCTGCATGCTGATCCTTTTCCCTTTGAAACAAAGTGCCAGCCGATGTGCCGGGAGAATCGTTTTACTCAGCATGGTGGAGGAAATCATGACTCCACTTATCTTCATACAGCATGATGCTTTTTCTAAAAAAAAAAAAAAAAAAAAGAAAGAAAGAAAAGAAAACAAGTCAAATACTCTGTATACTTCAAAATATTAATGTAATATCAAACAAAATTCAAGTTTCAATTTCTCCCTTGTTAGTTCATCTTTCCGTGCGGCAAGTCCTCCAACTGAAACCACAAAACAGCATGTTACTGTTACAAAAATGATTAATATGAGTGTTTTTTAATCTGAAGTTAAATTATTTGACTAATATTAGAATAAAATGGTGGTCGTGGTCAGAGGAAACCGATGTTGACTGCTAGGAGGCGACAGTCCAACCCAACCTTCCTCTAAAAACATAACAACACAAGACCCTAACCCTATCTCACACCTACCCAGCTGATGACACTTGTCATCCTGTTATAATGTTGCAGCTATATGAGGGTTTAACCACTCACCTCACTCCTTAAATATATGGCCGTTGCTGTTTAATGTAGCACCACTGCTCATTTTACCTGTAAATCAATAACCCTAATGTTTTATTTCATGAAAATGTAACAGTTGCTTCTGATATTAGAGGACACTGTGTATTTTGTCTCCACCGAAATCAGACTTGTCATAAAACATGTCTCATCTGTCTGCATATCTTCAAACACTTACCATATGAATATGTTTTGATGGATTCCAGACTGAAGGATGGGGACTAATTGATGGAATCTTGACAGTAATATCATCAGGTAATGTAATGGTGACACAAAAAAAGTGATTTTGTTCAGAATCCCAAGGACATGTTTGCTGCATCAAAAAATCTATTTAACTGACAGGAAGTGACAGAAATGATGTCTTCTGGCCCTTGCAGACACAGGAGAACGGCAGCATTGTGCTCTGAAAGCTGCTATTTTCAACAGCCTGTGCTGCGTGAACAGCCATTGGTGCACTTGCACCCAAAGTTTAAGCAGGTTGAGCTTTGGCTTTTAAATGCCCAGCAGTAAGCGCACCGTAAATTTCATTGTGTCTGAAAGGGTCATTTGAGTTTACCAGCAAACTGGCATTGTATGAATTATTTAGACCAGTGTAAAGGATCTGATATAGTGCCATCAAAATGTGTTATACAGGCTCAGCTTCAGTTATCCACCTTCCTGTAATTTACAGCAGGACCGTAAGCTCTACCTATGTAAGTCAATCTGAATCACTGTGATGGTGTAGTTGACTACAGAGCAGACAAAAGACAGCAGCATTCTCTCTGGTAGAATTGAGACAGATGATAGGGAGCATTTTGTCTCTGTGGGTTATACTTCTATTCCCAACCTCGATAAAGATGAGTTTGATCCTCTTTTTGAAAACTCCCAGCCAGTCGATTATGCATATGAAGCACTGTGAAATTAGCCCTTTTGTTTGGCTCTCTCAATTCTCTTTTAACGTGTGAATTGGCTCGATTGTACAGCAAAAAAATCTGGCTAATCCTTACATCCCTCTCTGCCTGCCTCCACCCGTTTTCTCTCTCACTCTGTCTCTCTTGCTGGATTTCCTCTGTTTTTCTGTCTTGCTGTGGGGGAAACAAAGGGAACAAAAGAATGAGAGGAGACAGTAAGCTTCTCATCCACTGTAGTGAGTGGTGGAGTGGAGCTCTCAATAGAGTGCTGGACAGACTGGGTGGACTGGTGGTGCTCTGAGAACTAGGCCAGTGGACTGTTGACAGTACCCCAGAGTCCAGAATCAGGACCAGATGAAACAGAGGATTACTGGAGGAAACAGAGGAAGGAAAATAGTCAATATATTGCCCAGTATCATGGATAAGGGATCATTGCTGGTGAGATGGATTTAAAACAGGGATCAAGAGGAGGGTAAACACAGTTTACCTACTTTCTATATCTTTCTATATACACACAAAAAAGAAAACCTGAACCTGATTGTGCGTCATACCTCAAATCAAATCAGAAAACACAAGCGTCATACTGATGCCAAAATAACGGCCATAAATCTGGCAATCCTCATAATTTCAGATCTTACCTCATGTGTAATTATCATATCAAAAGTAATCCAGGTGATTGTTTTCTGTACATGGTTTCATTGCAAACAGAAACTGCTATGAGCAAACATATCCTGATCTTTCATTCATTCAGTCTGACACTGTGTTCATGTAAGCCCACTTCTTGTTGTGTAGAGGTGTTATTTAGTTGTGTTTTGCCCTAAGCGATCAGCAGAATGACAAGTTTGTTCTGCCAATCTTCTGCCAAAATATGATTTGATAACTTATGCAGCTGTGTCAGTCTCGTGTGTGTTTATTGCCACTTTTCTGTTGTATTTTTCATAACTAGGTACTTATTCATCTGTGTACCAACATGAAAAATGCTGGCTAACCGCTGATTGGTTGACTGTTTATTCTGGCCGAAACTGCAGCCAGTGGGCACAATACTGGACCTATTTTAATCACTGGACAAATCTGAGATGTGTGTGCAAATCCAGCGATCTGGAACCCACAGGAAACTCACTGTCTCCATGGAAACATTAAACTTCCTGTTTATGTCATCCAAAGCAGGTCCCCTGGTGGCAAAGTGGGCTGATAAAATCCATTCCAAAATTGTCTTTTCTTATTAAAGCTCAAAGTATCCTATTAAGATGATTTTTACTGCATATCTCTAGAACACTGACACTCCAGGCCATTTGTATGCAGATATTAACTGGCAAAAGACCAAAACTATTTTAAAATGCCCAAGAACTGTACAAGATCAGTAGATAAGTTATTCAGAAAATTACAATATATGGCATTCCCTGCTACGACATGTAGTAACTATGAGTCTGTAAATAATGGGGCTGAAAAGAGAACAAAAACACATCAAGACTTAAATTTGTGATTGCTGGTGACCATCAGCTGGGGGTCAGAGCTTATAAACCTTTTTTATGAAACATTACTGAGGATGGAGAGAGGCAGGGATTGGGGAATGAAGCAATGGGATAAAAGAGGGAATGGAAGAACAGAAATAAAGTTTTAATCAACATAGTTCTGTGAAGATCTGGAACTGGAAAGAAGGAAGACTTTTCATGGGTTAGGACTAAAGTTACAAACAGACCAAAAGTGACGATGCTGCCAACCATCTTTTGGGTGTATCCATCGTCCTGTCAGTCTACATGCAGTTTGCTGTTTTTCTCTATTGCTAAACTTATTAAAAACATTGTAGATCTCTGGTGTGATTAGTTTTCAATTTGCGATTCTCAAAGCGCTCTGATTTGAGCTGCCTGTTACAAGCTATTTGCCATTCTTCACCGAAAATGAATATGAGGCGGCAGCTGGCCACATGGAAGGAAGGAGGAAGGAAGGGAGTGTATAAAGGAAGAAGGGAAGGTGAAGTACCAAGGTGAATTGTACAAAGCTCGGAATTTCCCTCATTTAATGCCGTAAATGGAAGACAAAAACATTGTTTGCATAATAGTGCACACCCATTGATACAATACACTGAGTGCTTAGAGTCTAATATCCACCATCGCCTTTAAAGTGATGTGAAAAAGATTTTGGGTTGTGTATATTTACACCAGGATGAATCGGGCACAGTGTGTGTGAAGAAGTGGTGATGTAATAGCATACAATCTCAAAGCTTTTTCACACACTCACTGTCTCCCGCTCTGTGTCTCTCACACAGTCATGTATTTGCCCCTCGGCCATCGCGATATTCCATGTGCTACGATCATGTGAGCGCAGTGGTTATGGTCGCGGTCTTTGAGTTCTCTGCCTGAGACAAACACACACAGACACATTTATGGAGCATGCATGCTGAGAGCTTTGTAACCTTCTTAAATGCAAAACTGGTTTCAGAAGAATTCACACAGCAGATCTTTGACCTTGGACAGACAGCCTCTGTCTTTTTACCATTATTGAGTTTCACCACACAGAGCTTTGATGTCTCATCTAATCAAAGAAATATGATGAGAAAAGTACCAAATTAAAGTGTATTAATTATATTTGTATTAGCAACAATAAAACACCAGAGAGGAAGATTTATAACAAGTTCTGTATTTATATCATGATCTCTGGTCCGATGCCATTTCTGGGCTAGCATCTATGTCTAAATTTGATTGGTTGTTCTGAGAACATTGAAGGTTTCTGGGTTTTACCATCTATACTCCATCTACTGAAGCACTTTCTATTTGAATTTAACACCTTGTGACTTTAGTTATGATTCATTTCTCACCATTTTAAAAAAAACACTACAGCTCCCATTAAGTGTTTGGCAGTGCAAAAGCTTGTGTAAGCATAATAGCCGTTACTCTTTTTTCATTGATACTGCTCACTTTCTTTTCATAAGCCATCTGTTCAACTCTTTAGCTGTAATCACTGCTGTCTGGTCCTTTCTGTCTGTTCTGTTTACAAGTACACTGACTTCAGTTTGTCACACTGGTGACGTTTAACCAGTGAAGGTCTTAACCAGCGAAGAAGCGTGTTACTGTGTCCTCTGGAATGGCGTGCATGGCATGCACTGCTCTTGTGCACTGTGTCGTTGTGTTTTTACTAAAAAACACAACGCTTTTTGGCACAAAGTGCAGAGTTGCACTGCTTGTCAATATCACACTGGGCCAATCAAATTGGGCACAGGGTGGGGTTCACAGGTTCATTCTTTGATATAATAGGAACGGTGGGACAAATGCAGATGAGAGGTTGTTAATAGTGGACACAACTCCGAGTCGTTTTTCCCTCCCCATCCAGTATCACAGAAACAGCTGATCATGGTAATGCAAGCAGCCCTGCTCTACAGGCCAGCCAGCTGTTTTGCCCGACACACTTTGCCAAAGTGTTTTTGAAGCAGCTGCACCTGTAGTGATGTCTGAACGGCCTCTAAAGGTGTCAGACAGAGTAACTACATACAAAATCAATCTTTTTGAACAAGAACAGAAGTACACAAACACACACGGTGCATACGTTGCTAGCTAGCTTTCAGCTAATGTTCACTGGTTGAGGGGACTAAACACAGATTGCACCAAATGGTGATAATGTAAGGCGAAAGCTGCTTTCTGTCTAACTACACATTTAGACTACACATTTGTGGGAAATGGGTTGTGGCTTTGTTAATAGCAACAAACTGCATTGATTTTTAAAAATGTATTTACCTTTTCTGCCTCGACAAAAGAAGTGAGAGCAAAGTTAAGTTGCCCTGTAGGATTTTTAGTAATTTGCATACTTACTTACGGTTTTCTTACTTCTGGTGAAGCAAAGTGAGCGGCAGATGTGGTTATAACATATTTTAGTCTTTACTACTTTCTGTGGGATCTTTGTCAATATGCATTGCCAAGAAATGACACATGTAAATATATGTTTCTAACATGATACAGCTGTAATTCTCCTCTACTCCCTCACGCTGAAGCAGGTTCACTTGGTTTGGTAAAAATGATTCAGGTAGTCTGTGTACTGGCTGCAGTTACAGTCCCTCACAGCAGCATATGAAAACAGAGTGTGTGAGGGAAGACCTGAATGTTAAGGAACAGGAAGCAATCACACGCACATCCACACTCAATCATCACTTGGTCACTTGCCACCAGGCTATTTTACCGGATTGAAATGCCCGAAAAATGCTAATGAGATGCAGGGCAGCTCATGTGTGTATTTATGAGTGTGTGCGTGTGTGTGTGTGTGTGTGTGTGTGTGTGTGTGTGTGTGTGCGTGCAAGTAGGAGGGCGTCACTTTGCGTTATCTCCCATCCACACTACTTAAGCTCCGTAGGGCACTTCAAACAGCCTGCAATGGGAGGGAGCAGGGTGTGTGTGTGTGTGTGTGTGTGTGTGTGTGTGTGTGTGTGGATGGTGGAGGGGGTAGCTTTTGGTACCGAGGGGAAATAGGACTGTGATTTCAGACCAAATTAACCCACATCAAACAGGCCAGATCAAAGAGTACACAGCCCTTACTGTCTGTGCCAGTCTGACATCACGACAGGATGCCCCACCCCCAGCACACACACACATACACACACATCCACGCATACACACATATTTCCTTCCTACTGTCTTCCTTTGCTTTCATTTTTTAATAATTCCTTATGTTTCTTTGTTTATAATGGCAGATTTAACATATCTTTGTGTTTTTCTGCACCTAATATTTGCACCTGATATAAATACAACCACCAACCCCCATCCAGATTTGCAAGCATTTAACAGGGTTATAGGTTAACCTGGATCAAGTGTAATGTAATATGTGCTGAGGCTGTGTGTGTGTGATATAGCAGTCATCCAGTCTAAAGGAAGGGTGGGAGGTTGGGGAGCTGCATCCATTAGAGACACGGCTTCGGCTTTGAATTGTGTTAGAAATCCTGGCTGCTCCTTTGATGCTGTCTGATGCCAGTGGCTGTCAAGTGATTTGTGTGTGTGTATGCATGTGTGTGTGTTTTGGTAGATGAATTAGATGGCTGCATAGGAGGGAGAGGATGAGTGGCTGCTGTTTTGGGGAATGAAGGAAGGAGAGGCAGGGTACCAAAGGAGCAGACAGGGGGAGAGGGCGGTGTGTGAGCTTTTGTGGAAAGAGAATAAGGAATTGGGTTGATGACAGAAGTTGAAGCAGGTAAAGAGACACATTATAAACATATAGAGGTACATGAGAGAACAAAGAGGGTTTTCAGAAATGTTCAGGAGGATGACTATTGTCATTATTATTGAATGCTGTTATTGAACTAATAGCCATTAATGTTTTTTTTAGTGGAATCTAAGATTTTACTTACTGCATATACATAGAATAAAAAATAAAAGATTATTTTAGAATTGTTATGATGTTATATATTATAATTTTGTTTTCTTATTACTGATGTTTTTACACATTAGCAGCATTTAAATGTTGTCACTAGATCATGTAGAGCACATTTTTATTGCTACAACTAATCATTATTTTTCATTTTTATGCCATTTTTTTTATTAATCTGTCAACTCACTTTTCAATTAATCAGTTGGCCTGTACAGGAAAATCCAGAAACAGGGGGAAAAAAACACATATTTATAGAGCCCAGGGTGACATTATGATATTGCTTGTTTGACCAACACTCACACCAAAGCTATTCAATTAATAACAAGATACAATGGAGAAACGCAACAAATCCTAATTTTAAAAGGTGCATCCATAGAATGTTTTATAATGACATTTTTGCTCAGAGATCCTCAACAGACGTAAGATATAGAAAAATAGTCTGCTTGGAATAATAGTCTCTATCTGATGTGTGTTTTTCTCTCAGAAATGTTCACTGACCACTTAAAGTCACTGAAATTACTTCTTCTCATTGGAGAATTCAGAATATAAATCTTGTAAATATGAAAACAGTGTTCAAACTGCTGGACACAAAATGTCTCATACTTCAGTGAAAAGTCCATTCTCAGTTTGTGAGACTTCAAGGCTTCAACTTTCCACCTTACATTTGTGTAAGTTGCACATTTGACCATGACTGACTCCAAATGTCACAAAATCATGGAGGTACATACATGTCTTCAACTGAGATCTAAAGTGAGCGCAGAGAAACTGTCCACCTTCAGAATATGAATGTGAAAACAGCCGCCTGTCATCATTCTACACAGTGAAACATCACAGTCTAGGAACAAGAAAAAAAAAACCCAACACAGTAGATTGAGTAGGATGTGGATCAATCAACTGTTTAACTACTTTACAGCATATACTGTACAGCAGTTGGATCTGTAACAATGTGTCATATTTTAGTGAAATCTTAATCTACAGAGTAACTTATAACTACTGGAATATATTTGAGTTGAAGTATAAAGGAGCATAAACTTGAAATACTCAAATAAAATACCTCAAAATTGTTCTTAAATACACTACTGAAGTAAATGTACTGTCCAACATTGCTGTTATTAATGTCACTCTGCCATGTCTGCCAACTAATGCATTTGTATTTCTTATGATTTTGCTTTGCCAAGAACTATTTTTGCCTTCCATGTTTGTAAATCACTTTGGTACTATAAATCAGAATTGACCAAGATCACAGAGGAAGTGAGAGAGACACAGAGTGAGAGAGGCAGAAGGAAAGGGGAGAAAAGGAGGTGGATAAAATGGTGGCGGTGGTGTGACCTTAAAATGTTTTGAACGTCTGATCTGATTGCTTAGAGGCATTAAAGTGGTACAACATGCATCTGCTCAGAGCAACTACCCTTGATTTAATTAATCCAAACCAGTGTGATTCTTATTTACATCTGAAGTACATCTATCTCTTTCCTGACGGTATGGGCATAGATACGTTGGGTTATCAATATATAATGTGAATATTAATGTATATTGTTGTCTGTGTTTTGCCAGTGCTCCTATCCTGTGTGGGAGGACTTCAGCGCCAAGGCCACAAAGCTGCATTCCCAGCTCCGGTAAGTTTCTTTGACAACATAACAAAATAAAACAATAAATACATAAACAGTCGTGATGCTACAGTGGATGAAATTATTCTTAAAAAGAAAGCCAGACTTCAGAAACTGTCTGAATGATGTTTTTTTTTCTCTTGGCAGATACTGATGCCAGTATTTTTAGAATCCCTTGAGTTGGCAAGAATTCCCATGATTCCCATGCTGTCAGTTCAGTGATTTGCAGAGAATTTTAGTTTTGGGATAAATGCCTGCATTTAATTCGACTTTCTTACCAATGTAGAAAAAAGCATACAAAAAAGGTATCTCTGTGTGCAGAGACTAAACGCCTAAAGAGGTGGATATAATAAGTCAAATTTGCTACCAAGTCAATGCCATCGCCTCATTACCAGTGCAAAACCTGATCATTACATATGCAAATAAGGAAAGAGGTGCTCATTAAATAAAGCTTAACCATAATACCATTTTATCTAAAGTACTGAGTGTTTCTGTTCATCTAGAACCACTGTCCTGGCGGCTGTGGCCTTCCTGGATGCCTTTCAGAAGGTAGCAGACATGGCTACCAACACCAGAGGTAGGATAACAGCTTTGTGTGTGTGTGTGTGTGTGTGTGTGTTGATGTGTGAGTGTGTCAAAGAAAGAACCAGTTCCCAGCTCAGAAAACTGTAATCTGTGTGCATTGGTATGTTCCTCTTTGCCAATGTTGTGTTGGGTTTTGCTCTTCTGAAGCATCTACAAACACTGCTAGGAATCTTATTATGTTGTTGAGATATTATCAACCAGCCTACTAAATTCTCTTTTGATTGATGAAAGCGTTTCCAGCAGCCTAAAGGCACACTTTGTCCCACACTTCAAAGCAATTACCCTGTACTGGTGTTTACAGAGACAAGAATGACAAAAGTATCTTGGCAAGGTCAGTAAAAGGTATTTTTGGGGCAGGACATGTTTTGTTAGACTTCCCAATGCAATAGGAAGATCAGTTTTGCAATGTGTTGTAAACAACCAAGCGCCATTCTGATCACTACTATCAGAGGACAGTCTCACGCCCTCGACACAACAGATCAAAAATGTTGAAAATGCACTGTACTGCTGTGTACACGTGGCAAGTTGCCTCACTTCTAAGTTTAGAAAATATCAATATTATAGGCTTTCATGACATTTCAGTAATGTGTTTTCTACCCTGTCCGTCCTGCTGTGTCTGCATCCCGGATTGGTTAAGATTTCTGAGGACATTTTGAGTGCAAAGCTGTGCATTTTTTCAGTCCTAAAAACTCATGGTCAATGGATTGTATTTTGTGTTTTTTGGCTTGACACTCTTGATATTCTGTGTAGGCTTAAAGCTCGGCGCTAGTTTTAATGTGTGTGGGCTGAGGGCTGAGAAGGTCAGACAAACACTCACCGCCCACTGAAGTCCATCTAAATACTACGGCACCACTGAGAGTAGAGAGGGAAACGGGAAAGACTACTGAGGCTGTAATACAGGGAATTTCTCCACCTCTTGTGACTTATTAGGTGCAGCTGCCAGACAGTGTATGCGATGGTAATGTGTGTGTGTGACCCCAGGTGGGATCCTACAGAGGAGGATGCAGGAAGAAGCTCGTGCTGCTTTTATAGGCCAGACAGGAACTCACCAAGTTCTGTCAGCTGCTACCACTGCCACACACACGCAAAAGGAAAAATATAACATAAATGATGCTGGCACGAAGATGCAGACTGTGCATCAGACGCTCTTTGTACTTTCTGTGCTGATGAGTCATTCCTGTTGGAGTCCATTTGTCAGATTGCTGTACAATTGCTGCTCTTTCTCAGTGTGTGATGTTCTCTAATAGATTTGTTAAATGGATGAAGGCAGAAGACGGCACCAATAATGATGCTCTCTGTCTTCCTGCCATTCGCTATATCAATGTGCCACTTATTACAGAGTGTGTGTATGTGTGTGAATCAAGCCCGAAGGGTACTGATGATCCCGTGCTCTGCTCTTGTACCGACACTTCCATTTATGAGCCTGCATTGGCTGTGTTTCCATTCAGCATGTCAACCAAATTTTATGTGAACCGAGGCGTTTTCATCAGCCTGGGGAAAATGAAAAAAACTGGCTCCCTGAATATTATCAGGAAGTCATGTTGGCCCGATGTTTACAGTCTGCAGGCTCTGCATAACCACTAATGTTATTGAATCAGGTTGAATATGCCAAGTCAGTGTATTGCTGCATGTGACAAACTCATTTCTATTCAATATGCTACTGCCGTAGCTCTAGAGATCACAGTGTCGGTTGGCCCATCACTTTCACATTTTGGATGAATTGCGACAAAATTTGGTAGAGACATAAATGGTTCATCCATCCATGTTCCATAACTGCTTATCCTTATCAGGGCTGTGGGGTGTTTGAGCTGGACAAATCGCTGGTTCATCACAAGGCCGACACATAAAGACAAAGTCACCTTTTAATCCATCCATCCATTCAACCCATAAACCTGCATGCCTTTGACTGTGGGGGGAAGCTGGAGTACCCAGTGTACACCAATGCAGGATGGTTCCCAGGGGATAAATCCTACTCCCTTTGGTGAACCCTAACATTTCCTGTAGTGTACCATGGAGTTGACATGATTTGATGTTGACGTGATTTTTACTACTATCGTATGGATTGCCAGGACATTTGGTCACACATGAGTGTTCCCCCCAGGATGAATTTTAATAGCTTCTGTGATCTCTTAAAGTACCAGTATGTTGGATTTAACGGCCTCTAGCAGTGTAGTTGCTGATTACAACCCCTCATCTCACCCTCTCCTTCCTAGTGTGAAGGAGAACCTATGGTGGACATTTAATGCATTAAAAACGCAAAAGGCCCTAACTAGAGCCAGTGTTTAGTTTGTTCCTTCTGGGCTACTGTAGAAACATGGCAGTTCAATATGAAAGACTCTTATTATCTTCTCGGCTTATTATTGTCTGTATATGCAGACCAATAAAATCGTACACAGTCTTTATTTGCTACCATCATCAGCTCAATACACTGGTTCATGGCCAAATACCTGAAAAACTGAAGACGTCTCCGTCAGCCTCAACTGTACTTAGCGCTAATTAGCATTCCAACAATCTAAACTTATATGATGAACATGGTATAAATGCTTAACACCAGCATGCTAACATTGTTATGTGAGCATCTTAGAACACTAACATTAGCATTAAGCTCAAAGCACCCTGCAGCCTCCGTGAGTCATTGCTACGCCTGCATACTCTTAGCATTATGTATCATTATAACTTGATACATCATAATTAGCAAAAAAAGGTACTTGCAGGCTGCCGTAATTTGAGCTCAGTGTGTCTCTCTCGTGTTCAATCATCTTCCCAGGAGTCAAATGGGGATATGAACCGGAGGAATGAAAGAACATTTTAAACACAAGTTAGGAAATATGAATACCTGCAACTTTCAGAAGAGAGCTCCTCCTGAGATGAAGAACATGTTGGGAGAAAGGGACAGAAAATCCTGGACTTGTGTTATGTTATAGTAATTCATTAAATAAATTCATTTAAAATTCTGAACAAAGCTGTATTCTTCATCTTATACTGTGTAAAGTGGCCAATGGGAAATGCAAAAGTGGGACTATTGGCTTTGTTCTGCTGGATCATGGCCAGGCCTCGTTTTCTGCTGGGTCCCCTCAGACACCAGATTAAGTTTTCCTTTCAAGCTGATAAAGTTAAAGAAGGCAGCAAAGAAGGTGAGAGAAACAGTTTTTCTTGTGTTTGTGATGGTGTGTGTGTGTGTGTGTGTGTGTGAGAGAGAGAGAGAGATTTAGCAAGTGGGTGAAATCCAGCAGGAGGAAATGTGCAAGTGTTAGTGAGTTCCCTGGTGAGAGGTGAATTTGAGTGCACTTTCAGATGTGCTCTTCACTTCCCTCTTATAGCCCAAACATTCACTTTCCCTAGGGCAAACTGGCTGTGTATGTATGCCTGTGTGTGTGTGTGTGTGTGTGTGTGTGTGTGTGTGTGTGATAGCATATGCAGTGTACACAACAGGCCTGCTTCCCTAATGTGGGTTAACGACTCCATCCTTACCTCGGTGTTAGTGAGGAAACACACACACACACACACACACACGCACACACACACACACACACACACTCCAGGCACTTACAGCATTATTTGTGAAAGGAAGCTTCTTTTAGTCTTTAAAATCTCATCATGCAAACATTGTATACTTCATTTTGAAGTGATTTCTTCACGTCACTTTCCTTTTGGCTGGGAACAGTTTGAGACATTTATACTAAAAAGCTGAAACCACAGAGAGGCCAAATTCAGTTGCTTGTTTTAAGCAAGTCATTTCTAAACAGCTGTGGTTTATTGACCCTACTTTTGATGGAGAGTTAGACCACAGACTCAGATGATCTTATTCATCTTGTCATCTTGTTTATCTTGACATAACGACTGTGATGCAACCAAAGTGCAGGAGCTTCAGACTACTGCACTAGATAAGGTCTACGTAGGCAAAGATATGCAGAGGAAACCGTAGTTGAAGGAAATCTTTGTAAAATTGCTCATTTGTGCGTCATGAGTCATCTGTTGTGCATTCTTTGTCTGATCATATCTGACACTTTATGTCCTTCTTCCTCTTCAGTCATGTAATGGTGCCATTGCAGTGATATCCAGAATATTTCACAGCGAGGAAAACATGACAATTTGATGATGTGTGAGCTACTGAATCATCGTAAACTTGCAGTTTATCCTTATTTGTCCCTTGAAGTAGAAGTCTTATGCCTCTAATATTAAATTCATCTCCTTTGATGGAAGTGAGACTTTCATTTTTTTTTTATTGCTGCTCAGTTTTTGTTGATGTGTGTGTATGATAAGTGATTTTTTAGTCGCTGATAAAAGTCTAATACAGAAATGTTGTCTGGTTTGATGGTCAGCAAGAATGTAACAAGCTGCTTACAAAAAGAAGTCACAGCTGTGTGTTGTGTGTTTTGAGAAACGTAAAGATGAACGTCTGGGGAAAAAAAAGTAAAGAAAATACTTGTAACTTCTGCTCCTGATCATTATTTAGAGGCAGGCTGTAGGACAGTGTTGTATCTGTTTCTGTGCACCGTACATGCTGTACTTATCAATGCTACTGCTGTGTTCTAGTCTGACTCTTTGAGTTCTGAGGAGCTTTTACAAAAAATGCTGTTTTACTCATCAGCTCCTCTCTCGCTCTGTTCCCATGATGATAATGGTTATGTTGTTGTCTATGATGATGATGATGGTGATGATGATTATGATGCATCTCTTTATCCAACTTGCTCCCTCTCCATCTCTCTCTCCTTTTTCATCTCCACACTCTGTCTCCGCAGAAGCAGCAGTAAAACCTGGGTCAATCCCAGGACTCTCACTATGCACACGAGAACATCAGTAAAGTGCTACTGTGTGTGTGTGTGTGTGTGAGAGAGAGAGAGAGAGAGAGAGAGAGAGAGAGAGAGAGAGGATGAGTATGCTGATCTGATGGTACAGAATGTCTTCCGGTTTTATTGCCAGGCTGCCTGTCTGCTTCTGAATACAAGGTTTCATAATGAATATCATAAATCTTATTGATTACACTCACACACATGCATACGTTCATGGGTACATGCATGCTCTCATGCGTATAGACAGAGCTGAAATCCCTCTTCATTCTTTGGACTTGTAAAGCAGTAAAAAGGCAGTAATAAAATAAAGAGGTCCTGTGTAAGAGTACATAACACAGGTTTGGTTGCATTTTAAACATGGATTTGTAAAAATGTAATTAAGGGATCAGACCATGTCCAAATTCAAACAACAGCAACTTGTAAGTTAGTACCATTACTTACAAGTTTACAAGCTTCCCCAATGAATTATTTATTTTATCTGTAGCACAATGGCTAACTGACATGTACCGTATTTTAAGAATGAAACTAGAATATACCTTTTTGCAACTGGTCATACAAGATAAGTAGTAGGTGGCACCAGTTGTGATCATAGTTGCGATCAGGTCGTTGTAAAAGAGGGCGCAACAAGATGAAATAATTACATAAGTGCCAGTTGAACCTCAAAAGGTGAAAAACTATGTAGAAACATGACAGACATGCTGTGTGACATCCCTGTTTGTATTCATTTGTTACGGTCTTCTCGTCACTTCGCACAGATCTGATGTTTAAGTCTGCGGCTTCATCTTCATCTCTTCAGTGGATGTTTTAGTCATATTCTATATGTCCATCATGATGTATTATTTAAGCCTGTTTCCACTTTTCATTGTCGCACTGTAGCAACTTTTCCAACTCAGCCAAGGAGAAAGACTTTTTTATGACATTTTTTCAGATATTTGGCATGTCCACTCAGATTTCTTCAGTTCAAATTGAATTAAAGGCACATAAAAATTGATTGCAGAGTCATCTGGCTAAATAAATCTTAGTAATTCAATGATAACTCCTGTTTTGCACGATCAACAATATTGGCTTGCAGTTGCAGTTTTAGAATGATCCAGTCTTGAAAGTGTTTCAAAGTTTCTGAGGTGTAAAAACATCATCGCTGTGTGTGAGGAAGCCAAAAGCATCTATCACATTGCTTCATACCTTTTCTGGCTGATGATGCCACACAGGCAGACCGTCTTAATGCTTTTTCTATTACACCCCATACAGTTAATGATGGAAAATGATCTCCATCTGTATATAAAAAGAACAAGAGTGGCTGTTTTTCTAGTAAACAAGAAGTGGACAGAAACAGGGCTAAGGTTCATTTCAACTGCAGATGGTGGAAAGGAGAGAAAAGGAGCTGGAAAACTCATTTCCAGCATGTTTATCTTCTTCAGTGAAGCCAAAGGAAGGGAGCTAGGGGGCAGGAAGCAGTGAAGTTTATGGGAAATGTGGTCTTGATTTGGAGAAACACCACCACTAATAATACCACTGCTGTGACATAGAGGCTGCCAACGATCCAATGACCGTGGTCTCATGCATTTACTGTAATGGTACCAAGGTAGGAATTTTAATTTAATTTATTGGTGTTTAAACCTACTACACACAGCCATTTAAAACTTGACACAAAGAAGAAGAGCACATTGATTTGCTGTAAACAGAGAACCTCAGATTTGAGGCACAGTGGCGCTGTGTGTAGAAATGACAGTTCATGTGTTTAAATGGTAGTGAAATGATGCAGACCAACAGTTGGGGATTGTTCCAGATCTCAGACTAATGGAGTGATGACTGTATGAAAAGACAGAGAGGTCCATGCTTGAGAGAGATTGAGTGTAGCAAGCACTAAGGACAGAAAACGGACTGTTGTGGGGAATTGTGAGGAAGTCTATAGTGGCAGGCCGGTACCGTCGCTGTGGATACGAGCATCAGTCAATGGCTCGCAACTTTTTTTTCAGACGTACCCCCACAGCACTGTCAGATTAGCTCAAGTAACACTTCATCAGCACCACCAGCATCTTAACTAACATGTATGAAGTAAACATTATTACATTTGATACACAATTTACCTGTCAATCATTAGATACTTTAGCTATTTCAACCATTGGTTTTAGTGATTTTAACTATTTAGCTAACTCAAATGTTAACTATTTATCCATTACTTTTAGCTATTACTTTAGATAACTATTTGTACTTTTTAACCAATATCTTTTAGCTAACTATTTAGACTTCTCTGTTCACATGCTAATTAGCTTTCACTCACTCTCTCAATGTGGTGTTCTGCTGATACAATCATAGACAGTATAAAACATGAATGTTGTATCCGTGACGTCACCCATAGGTTTCTGAAGAGCCGTTGTGAAGCTGAAGTGTGGTGGCTCTGGCCGTCTTCATCTTGGTAGTCCTGCCTCTGCTACCTCCTGGCTAACCCAAAAATGGGTAAAGATGTGGATTGTGGGTGGAGCTGAGGTGGGCTGAATGAAGCTTGGGTGCTCAAACAAGCCACCTGTCAAGCTCTTAATTCTGTATAACTTTAATAATATAATTTGAATAGGTGAGTGCTACAAAAATTCACCCTCAGTACTGTGGACATGTTTATTTCTGTTGTGAAGTTGGACATTTTAACGTAGGGACTTATGGAGATTGACTTGTTCTGTAGACAGCCTCAAGTGGCCGTTTGAGGAACTGCAGTTTTTAGCATTTAGCATTCATTTTACAGCAACAGAGGTTGTTGCTTGGATACAGCTGACACAATATATGCATATAAAGTATACACATAATATATATTATATTATATTAGTTGAGCTACTACACTAAGATAGCTAGTATGTGTGTGTTTGTGTTTGTGTGTTTGTGAGTGTGTATGAGAGAGAAAGAAAGACAGAGAAAGTGCTGTGATATATTGTTGAAGAAGGGGTTAGTAAAACAATAGGCGGTAAACAAGAGTAAACAAAACTGGGTGAAAAAAACAATATAATAACTAAATGCACTAAAACAAGCAAAAGTTGCTGTGTGTTTGCCTTTGCTTCCAAGCTTGTCTGGTGAGTTTGTATGTGTGTGTTCATTCAGTGTAATAAAAAAAGTATTCAACACTCCCTCATTAACTAGCTGACTGCCTGGCAGAGCACTCCATGCTGGCTGCACTGATGACTCCCTGGGTGGGAGGAAGAGAGGTACCACTCAGATGTGAGGCCATTTAAGTTAATACATTTGCACACACATGCAAACACACACACACACACACACACACACACACAAACACACACATGCAACTCAGCAAGAGTGCTTTCCCTTATTCAGCTTGCAGCATGGCACCCCCTGCAAGGACCACCTGCTAGTTAATAACAATACACACACACACACGGACAGACACTCCCCCACTGCACACACACACACGCAATTCTGACATGCCTGCGTATAAGCTCACAGGCATTTGTGTGTAAACATGTAGGCACTGCTCAGAGCATGCCAAGCAATTGTGACCACACACACGCACATCCACAAAGGCATGGTTCAGCCTGGTGAAATGACATGCAATGGGAACTTATAGGCAGTGAGGATTGTCCTAGAAGGTTTATAAGTTTGTACCTTCTGTGTGTGTGATGCATGCGTGTCTCCCCCTTTTTCTCGCTCTGACTCTGACATGGATCTGCGGTCCCTTCAGCCAATTGCAGACAAGAGGGATCACATTTACGAGCATGGTTGCCAGGCAACAAGGAGAAAGAGAGAGAGAGAGAGTGAGTGAGTGAGTGTGTGAGAAAGAGATGGAAGTGGTGGCAGAGAAAAAATAGCCATGTTGTTGCCAAGAGGAGAGGAGAAATCTGAGCAAGATGGCTTAATTGCATTTCACAGATAGCATGCCATTCACGGTCAACTGGTGATACATTTGACCTGATGCGGTTGATCATGCAACCAAAGCAGTTGAACTGGGTTTTTGTACCATACATAAATGGTTTAGCACGAGGATTCATCAGCTACTGACCTAATAACCCCAATAAATATAATTTGACCTATAATCACAATTTAAGTCTCTGCCTTTGTCCAGATTTGTCTCTTTTGGATGTCCAGTGGGTCAGTCAGAGAATCAGACAGGTTTCAACAGTTTAGCTTATCTAAACCATGTTATTTGGAGATAAAGATAGAAAGTGAGTGCCATTATTCAGCAGTTAGGCATTATTAGCAACTGATAGTGTTAAACTGTGGGTTCAGATGGAATGCAAAGCAGAAAATTTGCGCATATCCCCGGGCTTCGTGAATCTGCTTCATAAGTGTGCAGAGATGAGAGGATAAAGGAGAAGGACTGGAGGGAAATAACAGAAATAACCGGCGATTCTGAGTTCAGTTAGAGGCTAAGCTGCCGTACAAACACACAGGCACACTCCCATAGAGACAGTCGGTGCGTCCATTGCTAGCTAGCGTTCCATAACGTTCAGTGGGTACATTCGCTGTTTGTAAAGATTTAACACACTGCAACGGTCAGATCTGAGTGAATGACTCAAGGCGGTCTTTGCTTTCTGTCTACACACACCTTAAGGGATTATAATTTAAAATTCTGTAAGTAAGTAGTAGTAAAAAGTAATTCTTTGCTACTTCAACTTGGAACACCAAAGCTGTCGATGGTCATTGTACCTCCAAACTGTAGGCTTTTTAAGATTTAAGTACACCTAATGTGATTTTAACTTGTTTTGTCCAACCAACATGCAAATTGAACTTAGTCATTAGTATGAAAGTTTGGTTTTGGTTTGATACCTTTCTTTCTTTCTTTCTTTCTTTCTTTCTTTCTTTCTTTCTTTCTTTCTTTCTTTCTTTCTGTAAGAAGGCCTAGAGTCCTGTTGTTGGCTACAAAAAAACAAAAAAAAACATCAACAACATTATTGTCTTTAATTAAGCCTCAGCTACAGTGTGTATCTATTTCCCTCCCCCACCTCTCTCTCCTCCCTTCATGGTGCTTTTCTTTCTCTCATCCAACTCTTCAGTGCTTCCTCTACCCTTATCACTCACCCCAAATGCTACTCCTCTCTTCCCTCCTCCCTTGTTCCCCTCTGCTCCCTCTTACTTCCCAACACGTTTCTCCCACTTAAACCAGCCTCCCATCATTCCTATTCCTCCTTTGCCCTCCTCTTTCCTCCATCCCTCTCTCTGTCGCTGGCAGCTCTCTAAGGACATTTCCTGATGTCACAGTGCAGTATTGTCCCAGAGGTCAACAACACAAGACATGCTCTGTTGCACACACACACACACACACACACACACACACACACACACACACACACACACACACACACACACACACACATATGCACTTCACTCACTCAGTAAGCATGGGAAGCTGAGCTCAGTGAGTCTTGCTGCTTCAAGGCCAAGGCCTGTTTAATGAGACAAGAGGCTGGAGTGAGAACTGGTATGCATGTAAGAGTGAGAGAGAGAAAGAGAGAGAGTGTGTGTGTGTTATGGTGGGTAGTCAGTGATATATTTCTTAAATATGTTGGTTATTGCAGCACAGAGTTTTTTTTGTAATTCAGATGTAATGTTTTTATCATGTAAGATTTAGGAACTCTTATCGAATTTGCTGCACTTTGAGAGAACTGGGTATATTGGTGTGTGTGTGCTCAGACTTAGCGAGTGTTAATCCGCAGCATTAACAGCCATCAGCCAGGCGTGATAACTGGTGTGTCTGCTGCTGGCTCAGCTGTATACACACACACCCTTGTACTGCTATTCTTCTGAGGACCCTCCATCGACTACCTCTGACTACATTATTCTGTAAATACTTTCAATGTACAGGGATCCTCCACCCAAAATCTTTTGAGCATCACATAATGACATATAATTTAGAAAGAGTTGCAGTTTTAAGTCTTTTCACAAGTCAAAACACAACTCAGTGCTCTGTAATGTTTCGAGGAAAAGGAGTTTATAGCTGTGGATATTGGACTGGACTTATCTTTAGTTGCCACAATCATGAGGTAAACAATAAGAAATACGCACAAATACAAATGAATGATCAGGAATATGTGCTTGCATGTATTTGGCCACTGCACTGTCTTGTGGGATGATGTCACATTGCCTTCCAATGATCAACGGTCTGCCTGTTTTTGCCTGAGGAGCTGGCCAGATTTCATGAAGGAAAATAACTGTCATTGTCCATAGAAATGTCCAAAATACTATTCAAGGCTGTAACTATTGATTATTTTCACCTGCCAGATCTGAGTAAGTCTAATTTTGTCTGACAGAGAATGCAAGACCGAAGAAAATCTTTTTTTTTTTAAGAAAACGGCATTAAATTCTCACATAAGAGAGCAAATGTTTTCAGCATTTTGGCTTGATAAATGAGTTTTTTAATGAATTTACATGTTGTTGATTGCACGACACTGTGTCTTTGTTCCTCCTTTCATCCCTGAAGCTACAGAAGTAGCATCTTCAGCCATATTTTGGCATATTTGAAAAACATTCCTATCTTCTTTCGTCATGTTTGTTAAGTATGTGTCACATAGCGCTGCTTCCATTTGTCCTTGATGATGCACACTCGTGTCTATTTGCACACAGGTAGGTGTGTGTGAATTTCATCTTCATCCATTCATTTTTTAAACTCTGCAGCTCTGCCAGTGGGTGCGTTGCCATGGCAACAGTGGCACACATACACATGCACACACACATACACAAATGTCCTCCACAATTTTAAAAAAATATTTTATTCACAATTCTAGTATATGGACATAAAGTTCATTCTTAACTGAAGGCCATCTTGTGAGATGCAGTTGAAAGTTTGTTAAAAGATGGTTAAGTGGAGATGAAATCAGTTTATTCATTTCAAGCTGTTGATGGGAAAGCTGACTCGTCATTCGTTGTAGTCTGTCAACAGTTCTCTTGAAAGTCACTGAAAGCTTTGTTAGAGAGAGACTCGGTGAGAGAGCGACATTAGCAGTAACAGCAGAACAGTGTTTCCCAGAGCTACATGACCTCCTGCCAGCCAGTCTGCTCAAAACTAAAGTGTTCTCAGAGACACGCTGTCACCTCCTGACCGTGTGTGAGTGTGTGCATGTGTGTGTGTGTGTGTGTTAGAGAGATGCACAGAGAAGAGAGAGAGAGAGAGAGAGAGAGGTGGCTGATTTGATGCTTACCTGACTTTGCTGTATGTGTGTTAGTATGTTAACTTAACTATCTGTACAAATCTGTGTCATGACCCATTGTTCTCCCATCCTGCTAATTCTGCTCCAATCCAGGTCTCTGCAATGTTTGATCAAAGGGGCTCGGGGTGTGTGGGGGTCAGGGTTGCAGAGGAGAGACAGAGGAGTGTACATGATGCCAAGACTACATTACCCACAATGCTATATTTAGACCACTGCAGTGTGTGACTCAGCACAGCCAAACCTAACGGTGATCTGACAGCACAGCTCGTGCTTGTTATGCCGCTACACTATATGTAGAATTTTAGGAATATTTAATTTATTTTCAGAAAGACTGAGCTGAGGAAGCATGATGAAAACTACAAGTCAACCCAAAAAAAAAAAAATTGTGTCGGTGTTGGTCTGTCAGACAAAGAGATGTATTAGCCTAAGATTATAAGGCATTATAATTACAATGAGGTTTAATATCCATTCATAAGCATATTATGAATGTGTGTATAATCCTGACACACCCAGATGCACAAACCACCTCTCTTGCCCTTAAGCAGCTCAAATGATGCCTCCTTGCTGCATGTTACAGTGGATACCATCTGTAGAATGCATGGCTCCCGATGTGCGTGTTAACACGTGAATGCTATTAAGACTGTGAGAATGTGTGTTCTTATTGTACATGAACATAAGCATATGTTTCAGTAGGTATGTAGGGAGATACGCATGTGTGCTCAGTGTGTAATTGGTGACACGAAGAGCAGATGAGCAGTGAATTCCAAACACCTTTCCATGCAGGTCATGTTCATGTATGCAAGTCGTGTTTTCAAGCCTCTTTGTGTTCTCTGCATGCAAACCGATGTATAAAGAAGCCATGACAAGCAGTCGCCCTGAGGGCTTTTTGTAATGTGTGTGTGAGAGTTTCTTCCCGAGCTATTCGTCCCAGAGTTCGTGTTAAGAAGTACCAGTTAACTCGACTGTTATATCTTCATCATTATTCCCTCACTGCTGTCTAACAACACAAATTTTGTTCGGATAGTCTGATCAAAGGCCTCATTTAAGCAAGTACCAACCTTGCGAGTGTCTTTAAGTAAATTAAGTAAGACCTCCAGGGTTGATTTCCTCACCCGTAACTCCCTAATGCTTGGAAGAAACATGTTTTATAGTTTAAGCTGCTGGCTTTAGCTAACTCCAGTCTGTATTTCCTAAAATGCCAAACTGTTTTTTTAATGTGATTTTCTTGAAGTTCCTTGCAAATTAGAGGGACTTCATCCAGATACGAATACATATTCCTAGTTTCAAGACCATTTTTGGAGATTTTCTATGGTAAAACTGTGCAGAGAGCAGGCCAAATTATGTCACCCTACTGGCAAAAGTTTTTTTGTTATTTTAAGGAAAAAGAAAACAGGACTCTGGACCAGACCGCATGACTCATTTGATAGATATTTCAACAGTGTATGGATAAGAATACTTGACTTGTCTCTGGTGTTAACCCGCCGTTCTTTGTGTATGATTGTTGCAAGTGCAAAGTGAGGGAAATTTCCCAGCGGTCACAATATTGTTCAGATGACCATCTCAACACATGATACTGTGGAATCACACACACACACACACACACACACACACACACACACACACACACTAACAGAGTGACAAAAATATGTTACAGAGATAAGCTTTCACTTGAACATAATACAGAGTGGCTATCCAAGTATTTGCCAGAGTGCTATAAGATCATGTGTCATGTAGCCTCGAGAGGTTAGGAAGTGCAGACAGCTCAGAACATCAGCCACTCAGTAGCCGGCACTGAGAGAAGCACGGCTGCCTACACTGGCATCAAACAGTGACTTTGTTTAAACAGGAGTGTTTAGTGTTCTGCATTCCTATCAGATTACCATCAATAGCCGTGATTTTCTGGTCTGAATGTAGAATCTTTTGATGTTGCTCTGGTGTTACAGTAGAAAATGATATTAGACTTCAAACTTCAACATTTATACTGATGAGAGGAAAGATGTCGGATCGATATCAGGTTGCTAAGGTGCACAAATGTATTTTCAATTGATTTTCCTTTTCATTGATTCCAGTTCAGTGTCAGGTTGCTGGATTAGAGGAAAGCGAATTTGAAACAGTAATGCACCGTATGATGATGTTGTGATATTGCTTTTTCAGGATAAAGGATCTGATGGTTTTAAATGCATTAGTGAGGTCAGCAACCCCGGAGCTGGTAGGAGCTCCTGCTCAAGAACACTTCAACATGGTGGCTGTTTGTCCACAAACCTGATCTGAATGCTCTTCTTTTACAATATGATTCTTTAGTGCAGTTTTTAACCCATTCTGACATCCTTTATCTATGAACAGTGTGGATTAAAAGAGCCACACTAATGTATCCTATGGAGCCCAAAATGTAATAAAAGTTATCAGACAAGTCAAAAATATAACTGATTACATCAATAAACAATATATTTAGTTCAATATACTGCAAGGAGTCTTTAACTGCTTATGTGACAGGCTCAGCCTGATGTCTCTATATGACCAAAACAAACAAACAAGACCATCAGCGAGAAGATTGGCTATGTAGTCATTCTTAATTCCTGACACACATTTAGAGAAATTATTTATTTTTTAACAATAACCAAAGACTGCAAAGCACCTTCAACAAGGACACAGACATGATTTCACTCTGTAAGACCAAAGGTCCAAACCTCCCAGTCTTTTATTCACACAGTAGCCTATGATTTGTGTTCATGGTTAGAGGCTACGGCAGGGAAAATCAGGCCAGAATTGTAAATCTATCATCTTGCCTTCTGCTTTACAACACACATTTCTTTCACTTACTGGTAAACAGAGACAGATCCAGGGGAAAGCCTTTTAAGTCCCTCTGAACTTTCCTTTCCTTTCTTCTTCTCTTTTTCCATTGTTTCCATTGTTTCATGCGTAATGACAGTGCAAGCTTCACTTTCTGTGTTGGTATTTTTAGCAGCAGAAACTGTCCTTTGCCAACAACCCCCATTTTTGAGTAAATATGCCCTGTCTGGAGGCCTGTAGTTCAGCCCTGCGTCTGTCTCTGGGGATAGAGTGTGTATCTGTATTTCAGTTTGTATATTCGTGTGTGTCTTTGTGTGTGTGTGTTAGTGTGTATGTGTGGAGGAGAGATTTAAAGCCTCTGTAATCAAAGCCAGAGAATGTGCATGCTTTCCCAGGCCCAGCTGACTCCACTCTAAACCATTACACCAGCACACTGACTGTTCTGCAGTATCCTGCATCTTAATGGGTCCAAGGCGCTGGCCTTTGGAGTATGTGTGTGTACATCTGTGCATGTAAGGAAGTTGTCCGGCAGAGTTGTTTTCCAGCTGGTCTCTGTATTCCTCGGAGCAGTGATGTTTTCTTGGAGGTAGTATTCAGGAGCACCATCAGATTTCAGGATCTCAGAGTTTATAACTCTGAATGCTTCCACCAAAGAGTGATAGAAATGACCTTCATTCAAAATAGTGGCTGATGTTGAGGTGATGTTATTGGACAGAAAGCTGCACTAAGTGGATGTAAGTTTAGCTGCATGTGAGAAAGAAGAGAATGCCTGCACTCCTATTATTCTGTTTTATGGGTTCTACATTTTAAAGTCGGTGCTTTGAGCTGTCAACTTGTTTGGATGGTTATTCCCACATGACGGAGAAGCACCACATCTCTTCCTTAGACAGGAATCTGTGAGTATTAAAGAGAGATATAGAGGAAGGGATGAGATAGAAAACTAAGACATGGAGCTGGCAGAGTTTAACATGCTGTTAAAGTGCACATGCACGTACAGTCTTCTGGCTCTGACCTTTGACCTCTTTCTGTCCAACACAGAGCCACCTTTTTTCCATTCCTCCCGTCACTGTGAACAAGATGACTTTTATGGTAACAGTAGATTCCCTCCTCACTGGAGTTATCATTCTGCTTCTCTCTTAATCAATTTGCCATCTTATTGCCACTCCCCTAAGAGTGGATAATATGGATCAAATCTTCTCTCAGTATATACACTATATTAATTTTGTCTTATTGCAAAATCAATGTATGATTTGATTTAGTTCCTCTCTAGATATTCAAATCTGTTTGTAGCAAAATAACCAGAAAAATGTCTGTTTGATGATGATGTTAGGAGTCCCACAAAATTACGTCATGCCTGCAGCACTCTATTGCATTAGACTGCATTACACAGTTGTGTTATTTTGTCTACCTCCTGTGGATCCATATCCTCCCAAAGAACAGTCTGCTTTGCTGCTGCCAAGCAGACTTTCCCAGAAAGACTGATTCTATATTGTTTAATTGTTGTAATTTGAGTTTATATGGTCTAAATGGTCAGTACTAGGATGAATTTACAATTTTTAATGATGTGATATATAATACCCTTAATTGAACTTTAAACGACATTAGACTTAATCAGTAGTGATGAGCTTAGACTTTTCCTATAAAGTTCTGGATCTGTTATAATGAGCCATACATTTCTGGCAGTCCTATCCTGTTATTATCATAAGCTGATAAGATGATGATGTGAACAATGTTGGGAAAAGTTACTTTTATCACAATTAACACAACAGAAATTTAATATGAGCTGCCAGCACTCTATCATCTCTTTTAAAATAGTGAGCCAATATCAAACATACAGCACAAAAACAAAATGAAAGAAACGGTGTAATAATTTTATGAAATACCTAATTACAAATAACATGAAGAAAAAAGCTTGAAGTACTAATTACCTTAAAGGGTAATTTGAGTACTCTGAGGCATTAATAGTAGATAATCAGTGCTGAAAAAGCTATAATCACTACACAGCCCACACTACACTGAGACTGATGAGCTCTGGCTCGGCTCACAGAAAATGAAAAGTTTTGACCAAGGCAGGTTCCTCATTCTCAGATATGTGTTTATGCTGTATTTAAATACATCTTTTACGTTACACAAACATTTTAATATTCAAGTTTGGTTTCATTTCTTTTAGCATGTGACCTGTGTGATCTTTTCTCAAAATAAGAGTTGGATATCTGTGGAAGTAGAAGAGTAGACAAACAATGTCATCAGACATCAAACAACTTCACACAGAGAGAAATGTGAATGTCCACCTCACATGATCTGTCTCTTCTTCTCCATGACTGAAACAAATTTAGTCTGTAATGTATCTATTTTGTGAAAACAGCAGATGAACCCGGTGTTCGCTGAGCACACTATTTTACCCCATAAATAAAATTAGGTTGGTCAGATGAAGAGATTCTTTTTCTTTTTGTTGTGGCCACACCACATCATAATGATTTATTAATGGCGTGCAGTGTTTGAGACGACAGGGGACGGAACTGACTGGCCGTGGAAATCAACCAGACTGGACTAGAACATCGATTGTTCAGGTTCATCACAGCGGACACTCATCTGGGTCACTCTCTCCAGCGTGATGGGTCGCTGAGGACAGTGTCTGATGAGCAGGAGCAGCACAGTAAACAGCAGCAGGGCTTATTGCCAAGAATGTGAATGCAAAATATGACAGATAAGCAAACAAATGATGTTTTTTTTTCTCAAAATTGTTTAAACATTTCTATGCAAAGGGAGATAACTTTGATGTCTATGTCCCTCTGGGAAAAAAACAGGAAACAGGGGGCAAACAGTAACACTTTTTTTCAACATTTGGAATATTTGGAATTCACCATAAATATGAGAATAAAATATGTCAATTAAAAAGTTAAAACAGTCTGTTGACGGGTGTAAGGAAACAGATCACTTGTGTTGTAACTTTTCTAGCCTTGAAAGTGTGTGTCAGCTCAGCTGTCATTGGCAATCTTATCCTCATGCCACCATGGCAACAGCAGTTAGGGGTGGAGAGACGTGTTTTGACAGGAAGTGACCTCGCCATGACCTTCTGATGTCATGGGTCCAGAGCAGAGATCACAGGTCAAAGCTGGCATGTTGTGGTTTGCGCGTGTGTGAATGTCAACCTCTGTCGACTGGAGGAATGTCTGAACTTGTAGTTCAAGTTCTTTTGAGGCTTGAAATGTTTCAGCTGGACTTTTGCAGTTTGATTTGGAGGTAAAATCTACATCACCTTCACAGTCAATCGTCTTTTTAAAACAATTTTTTACAGCCACAGCCAAACTGATAAAAAGTAGTATGAAAAGATGATAATAACCTTGTTTTGCATACTTATTATCTATCTAAGTGCATACAACACTGCATGGTGTGTTGGAGAAGAGTTGTGGGAATGTTGATGCAGTGTTAGGATTAGGAGAAATGGCACAATACACAATATAGGTTTTAGGGTCACTCACTGTACTCAAACAAACCCTGGCTAAGCAGAAGGCAGGCATGTAAACAGACTCACCATGGGCTCATTTAAAATTGATGCTCTGGCTGTAGGAACACACAAGTAAACAATTACAGTCTCATGAAGCTGTGATATGTTGGTTAACTGTGAGAAGCAGACATGATTATAATTTCTCCTATTATCTAAAAAATGATATGATATATTTCCCTTAATAACAACTCAAGTGTCATCAGTCACATTATTACTTGCTCACCACATTTTTAAGCGACATCATTGATCAGTAAACCTAATGAGTCTTTACACTCTTACCAGTAGTTTTCTCCTCAATCAAAATCCTTCCAAACCACGGCCTCTTGTGGCTTATTGCTTAAGTATAACGTTTCGTGCTGTAATGCATTCCTTCAGCATGCGGTATTTGAGGTCTGCTGCACAGGACTTATCCTGGAATACACTTCAGTGTGTGTAGAAGCTGTTGTATCAGAGACTGATGGCTTGTTTTGGTCAGGGTGACTGGCTGCCTGGTTGTCTGGGAAGCACAATTTTGACTTGGTTTCATAGTGAGAGGAGAATCTAGGCCTCATGAATTATTCTCCTTTATCCAGCGCTGCTATACTTCTGCAGTCTCTCTGCCTTTTTGCCTGTCTTCCCCTCTTTAATCTGTCTACTCATCACCTCCTTTTTTGCCCCTTCTTTGTTTCATCCCTGCCTATCTTTCTTTTGGTCTAACCCTCTCCCATCGTCTTATTGTTGCTGTGTCACCGCAGAGATGCCAGTGTCAGGGGAACAGATGGGCGGTTGCCGCAGACGTCTGTAACCTTGGCAACCGCAACCTCACCTGCTCTGGCATTAACCCTCCCTCCTTGTTATGCCACCCGAGACACAAAAGCACCGTCATCCGTGACTCCATGTTCCTCCTCGTTCTCATATTACCTATTACATGCTTCTCCTCTTTCTGATGTCGTCTTCCTCTTTCCCCATTCATCTTTTCCTCTTCCACCTCAAGTATTTGATGGTTATGAGTGTATGTACCACACACAGATCTTTTCATGTCTGACGTTGTGTCCCTGCATTGATAGTGCAGTTTGTGGGACACTGTGATTGTTCATCCTGATCATAATTATTTGTGTGTGTGTGTGTGTGTGTGTGTGTGTGTTATATGTTAAAACTGACCCCCCTGATACATGACACTGAATATTAATTACCATCTGCTGATGGCTCCAGGTGGATTTACAGAGATATAATCAACAGCAGCACCTGACTGACCTAACTGTCTATTCATTTTATTATATTTTTAAGACATTCCATCTAGTATAATATAATAATCCGTCATCCATCATTGCTTGTGTCACACACAACTGTGACTGAATCCTTGTCATGTATTCTGGTTTATATATGAACAAACTCCCTGCATAAAGAATGTCCTTGACATAATTGTTGTCAAGGACAGAGGTTCACATATTTATTCATCTGTGAGAGTGCATAAACGCTGTGTTTTCATGTTCAATCTGCCTTTTTGATGTTCATTCAAACCTTACAGCAAACACGACAGATGTTGTCTTAGTTAATGAGAGCAGCAGACAGGTGTTTGTTTTGGAAGTGGGCTCCTCATTAATGCTCCAAAGTAACTGCTTTTAGCTGACTCTGCCTCATAGCTTGGATATGAATACACACTGCTTGTGTTAATATATGACAAAGTTATGTTGATTGTAGAGCAATAAATTGACCATACCGGCATCCTTGAAATTGTCATAATAAGTAAATAAACGGGTTGTAAAGGTAGATTGTGAATATTCACTGTTGTTGGTGTGACTGTAGCCTTAAGTGTAACAGTGTCA
This sequence comes from Argyrosomus regius, assembly GCA_946959425.1. NCBI lineage: Eukaryota > Metazoa > Chordata > Actinopteri > Sciaenidae > Argyrosomus > Argyrosomus regius. The sequence goes on from OX336882.1 coordinate 3,484,021, forward strand.
CAGATGCTCAGACAGTAGATTACATTGTCTGGTGTTTATAGTAACAGAAATGAAAGCGTTAAAATGTGTTTGTGTGCACATTACCACAAATTGTCCCCCTCTGATTTGAGACGAAATGAAGACATTGTGTAATAAAGTTTAAGCTATGAAAAGATGAAAGATGAGAAGATGATTATGTCAATACTTTCCGAACAGAACCATAACAGCGAGTCAGAGAGACAAGTCAAGGAGAAACATTCTAACCCTAGAGGCTAATATGCTAACATACTACTGCTGACAGATATTAAAACAGTTAATAGCTCACCTCCAGTTCTGGTTGAAGTATAGACAACCTGGATTTGACCACGTCTCCACAAACATTTCCCATCCAGACTCATAGCCTCCTGCTTTTGTTTTTTCCTCACTGCAGAGCATTATTGCAGCAAGTTGTTGCACCACGTCGGTCTCCATTTTGTTTACATCTGCTTCTGCACGACATCCACAAGATCACGTGAGCCGGTATTTTCAAGATGAGAGAGAAGAAAATCTGTGAAGTTTCTTCCTGTGTGCGTGATTTCAGATCAGTCAGATTTTAAAAACTCCTGGCTTTAGAAATCATGACTATTTTTTGACTTTTTGAATATTGATCTTTTCCTTCTCACACGCATACAAACTTAAACACACATGTTGCATGCATTGTGCCAAGTCAAATGGGCGTCTGCTCATCACTTTTGCAGTTGCTTGCATTGCGCAGCAAATGGAGAGACAGGGGCTGACGAATCCCTCTGCAAGATTATAGATAATAGTTGCCATGGAGATGCACCGGTGGGAAGGCCACAGATGCCCCAGGCAAAGAAACAGAGAGAGACAGAGAGAGAGAGAGAGAGAGAGAGATGTTATATACAGAGAGACGTTTAAGAGGAGAGGGAGAGAACAGTATATGACAGCATACAGTGTGTGTGTGTGTGTGTGGTGTAAATATAATATGTTATCATAAAGTACCTGTTAGACTGCAGACTGTTTAAAGAGGCTCAGTTGAGGTTGGTGGTTTGTTTTTTTTTATCTACGTTGAATGACTGTGGACTCCTCTCTGCATGACAGTGACATTGTACATGCACTTTAGTAAAACAGCGGCTATCTTGACAATGTGGTTATGTAATTATATCCAGCATGGTGTTTGTGTGTGTGCCTGTGCGTGTGTGTATGTGTTGGTTTATCTGTTCCTGTTCCCACTCTCTGTGCTCTAAGCCCTCTTCCGGTTTTCACAGTTAGGTTACTATAAGTGTGTGTGTGCATGTGTGTTTGTGTGGTAGACCCTCTTTGGCCTTCAGTCTCTCTCTCTCTCTCTCTCTCTCTCTCTGGCAGTGCAGTTCAGACATTCGTTTCCGTAGCAGCAGACAATTTGACCTTAGCAACAAACATTCTGATTCTCACCTTAGCAACAGGCAAAGATCTGCGCTGTCATGGAAACCGTAACAAACCTGTCAGTTAAGTCAGTTGCTAGGTGACGATGAAAAGTAGTTACTTTGCCGTTCACTGGGCAAACTAACACTTTGCCCGGTTTGTGACTAAACATGATCAGATGTGTTCATGATTTAAACTGAAACTGATGTACGTGTGTTATTCAGTTTAATGATTTAGAACATGACCTCTATACTTTACACATTATCCTGCAATTATCATCCTTTGTAATCAGGTGTGTTATGATTGGTGCTCGCCTATCTGCAGTTGTATTAGTAATATTTCAGATGACACTTCTTTTGGTCTGACCAAAGATGCATACTGTACAATTAATAGATAACATTTTATAATGAAATAATGGGCTTCAGTTTTTCAATTTTTCATGATGGATCTTTAATTATATTACATCTGTGAAACTACAGTACAGTGCCAGTATTCAGGACCTCGTCCAGGGTGGTTCCCTCTCTCTCTCTCTCTCTCTCACACACACACACACATACACACTTTCACAGTCAGCTTTGCAGCCAGGAAGTAGATCAAAAGCAGGAAAGGGAGAGAGAGTGATGGGGAGAGGAAGGAAAAACAGTAAAGTCATATTTCCCAGGAGGGAGTTCCTTCTTCTCTCTACAGGAGGGACAGACAGACAGACAGAAAGGGGGTGTGTTGGGTGAAGGGTTTATCTCAGAATACTGGTACATTTAAGTGTAAAAACTGTATTAACCAAAAATATATATCATTTTGTGCTGTTATGGCAAAAAAAAAAAAAAATCCCATAGACCTTTTCTGCTCCTCTTGTCACTTCCATAAATTTTGTTGAACTGTCTTGATTTCATCTGATTATTTTCTGCTTGACCTCCTGACATTACATGAATGGACAGATCCAGTTGAAGACTGCCTTACAGTATAGGTATCCTATTGACAATTGCACCAGCATCAAGTGGACCGGAGGGAAATGTTCCTGCATTGGCATCCATATGAACCACTAGGTGGGCCAGCCCATCTGGCACCAGATTGCCAGTCTGAGCCTGACTGTAGGTTCATCAAAGCTTTTTCACCGGAACCAGGAAACTGCGCTGAAAAGAGTCCTGATAGTGAACTTAAAAAAAGAAAAAGAAAAACACTGCTGGCCTTAAAATCAAAACAACAAGCTGAAAGATGCAAAAATGCTCTGTAGAGCTGAGGGAACAGTAGAGTTGTGTTATTCCATGTGACACCTTTCACATCATAATTTGATCCACTGTTAATATAATAAGTAATAATAATAATAATAAGTGCAGTTTTAAGGAACAGCTGTCACATAATGTTACAAATGTTTTTAGCCAATAGATTTATTTTGATATTTCTATCTTACTTCGAGAGTTCCACGATTATAATTTGTGATACTTGACGATAGCAGCTGTGATGATTGATGAATGGGCTAAATAGAGAAAGTGGTTGCTGTAATGTTTCTTTGAGACTGCACTAGATGTTGAATCCAACACATCTGTCATGATGTGCATTTCTCTTTTACTCTACTCTTCCAAATAAAATGCAGAAGCATGTTGATTTACATTGGAACCAAATTAACACTGACTTACACACACACACTCATGTATTATATATGCACACGTACACACACACACACACACACACACACGGTAGCTGTATTCCAGATGTGAGTAGTGTGTGTTCTGTGCCGCCCTCATCTAGTTGTTGATCTCCTATGGAGTCTGAGAGGCATGGTAATAACAGACAAACAGGAAGAGGACCATCATAAATGTAGAGATCAAACACTCACACACACACACACACACACACACACACACACACACACTTGGCTGTAACTCCAGTCTCATGGTTCTCCCGCCAGCAGTGAGCTCATTAAAATGTGCAAGGCGACCCCTCTCGTCTTCATGCTCTCTCATCTCTCCTCCATCTCTTCCTCTCTCATTTCTTTCCACTCTTCCTCTTCCTTCGATACAAACATCACACACTCTCTCTCCATCAGTTATGTGACTACGCTTCTCTCCACGTCAGTTTCATGTTTCATGATCAACTTATTGATTTTGGTATTAGATCACACTGTCAACACACAGTTCATAATACTGCTTCATTTCCCAACTGATACACTTAATATGTGTGAGTGTGTGTGTGTGTGTGTGTGTGTGTGTGTGTGAATGTGTGTGTTTGGGGGAGGGTTGCTCTCCTTTAATGAATGGTTGCCGGGTAGAACAGGAGGCGTGAGGGAGGAATTTGTTAATTATGAATGGAGCACTTCTCTCTGGATGTGAATAACACACAGTGTAAGTGTGTGTGTGTGTGTGTGTGTGTGTATGTGTGGCTTGGCATTTGCAAGTGTATGGGTATGTAGTAACATATGTGAGTATGTACCATATGATTGTATTGAGAGGGTTGCTGGTTTGAATCTGCAGCCTGGCTGGTGAGAAAATTAAACACTATTAATTACCATTGAGGTGCTCATGAGCAAGGCATCCCAGGCAAATCAGTTTTGAAGTAGAATCAGAAGACATCCCACACAAGAGCTGAGTTTCATATTAGTTAATGTTTCAGCATGTAAAAGGTAAAGGTTTAGCGACATGACAAACATTAAAAAAGCAATTATTATGCATTCAAAAAGCTGTTTTGTTCTTTTAAATATATACCCTGTTTGAAAACTATATCAATTATGTGTATGTTTTACTCAGCTCAGCATTCCTATAGGAAAAAAACAATGTTCCATTAAGGTGTGAATACTGTGGTAGTGGATTAGCTTGTAGCATGCCTGACTTCATGCAGGAAACTGGAGTCTGCATTTCAGCATAAACATAAACTTACAAACTAACATAACATTTGCCTTTTTATGAACCAAAACCTGACTGTTCCCAAACTTTCCTTCTTTTATTTGCCTAACCCTTGTTGGCTAACCAAACCCTAACCTCAACCATCAGTTTATTCATCATAACCATGACCTTTCTTTTGACCACACCAAATGCAGTTGTAAAAAGGTGAGAATGTATTAAAAGTACACTGTGAATTTAGGTCAATTACATTTCTTGCTGTCATGCCATAAATATGGTTGAGGTGGACTGACACACTGTCTAAAGAGGAAAGCAAGACCAGTGTCTCTGTGAGGCTGCACATACACAGCAGTGATTTGAGCTCAATGTAAACCTCAGCATACTAACATACTTAGAATGTGAGGATGTAGCTGTCGACATAATTCATTCTGTTTGAAATGGGGTAAAGCGTGGCTACAAATCTTCCGTGTGTGTGTTTTATGGGGTGAAAATAAAGTTCTATCTGAAAATGCGAATGCAAATAAAGTATTTTTTCTTTTTAAGAACGGTCTCATTTACAAGTTTAATATTGTCAGACAGCTAAAGGGCATATGAAGAACGTTGACCGTTTAGTTACGTTCCTCAACGTCGTGGTCACTGCACATGTCAGATGTTAAAGAAAAAGTTACATGATTTTAAAATTGTGAATTGAATCATTTTGCAGAAGTTACCATCTCCTTTTCCCAAACTGGATTTTTCAATTTTGGATGAAAATATTAATCTGGTGTATAACATTTTTAAATAACGCCCTTCCTCCCTCTGCACTCCCTGCATTTTACTGTGTAAGCCTGTCTAAGCTCTTATTATAAACAGTGTCTCTTGAGGAAATCCCATTTGGCTGCTGTTTAATCTGAATTTTCCAGTGTGTACATTTCAGTGGCAGCAGTGATTATGGTATTCTCTAGGCACCGTATACTGTATAAGCCTTACCTTTGCTGGTAAGTCTTTAAGTACATGGCACAAGAGTGAAGCTGTAATCAAGTTTTCTTGCCGGCTCTCCACCTGTACAGCGGCGACAGCAGCTCTTAGCACCTTGTTTGGAAGTTAGCAGTGTCTGCCATCAGTTAAACTGACTTTAACTCCGGGGTCAGCTTTTTCCACATGGACCTACTCTGCCTTAAAATAGACTGGTGTTTACAGTTGCAGGTTAGCAGCTCACGAAACTGGGTCTCTGAGCGGTTGGCTCTCACACAAACACACACTTGCGAGACACTACTTTATTTGGACGAAGCGGGTGTGTGTAGAGTATCTACGAGAAGCAGAGCAGTGTCTTGTGTAAATACTGGCTGAATGTAAAAGGACAAAAGCTTGATAGTTGTTCATCTGTTTGAAGAATACAACGCATTTTACCAGTATTTACTTCACACAGCACACTAATAGCTGTAATGTAAATATTCATCACGGCTTTGAGTGGTTCTGTGGACCAAAAAAGGGCCTTCTGTGGTAAATGTGCAATGAGACTCTTTGGTAGCATCTGTATGTGTGTGATTCATCTTATGAAGCTGGCTGTTTTGTGTTTCCAGGGGCAACCAGAGACATCGGTTCAGCTCTGACCAGGATGTGCATGAGGCATCGCAGCATTGAGGCCAAACTACGTCAGTTCACCAAGTAAGCTACCTCCTTCCTTTCCTTTGCTGACCTTATGCTGTAGCCCATCAGGGCAAGTCAAACCTCACGTTTCCAGGGTTATGATTTGACAAATGTGAAGATATCTTGTCAGCTGTATGGATTCCATGAGGATCATTGCTCTGTCTGTACATATTTAAATGACTGTAAATGAGTACAACCATTGGCACTCAACCCAGACCACTCTGGAAACCTCACCAAGAGTCCATTTTCAACCATTGTTGATGTTTGCCTTTTCCTTCGTTCTACATACTCTCTAATGACTTTTCCATGGCAAAAGCTATTACATTGATGGTAGTGATGATGATGATGATGATGATGATGATGATGACCTATGAGCATGATAATTAACAGAAGTTCCTTTGAAGACTGAATCAGTCTAAAGCTATTGTGTATCTTTGCACATGTTCCAATAATTCTACATCTCATTTTCTGTATGTGTTTGCATTTTTATCACATGTATGCATGTGTGGTCAGGGAGGGGGACAGTGTTCCAGATACTAAAATGATGAAGTGGAACAACACATGGAGGGAATTTATATAATGATCTCATTCCAGAAATATACTGTAGCATCTCATTTTTAGCAGAGCTTGGTGGTTGGAATACCACCAGTCAGTCTCCTGTCAGGACACCACACAATGTAAATATTAGTCCTAGGATTGGTTTTGAATTAAATAAAGCCATAGTTGGCATTGTGTCTGAGCTCTCTCTTCTGTACCTTCCTCTTAAATCCCCGTCTCTCCTACAGTGCTTTGATGGAGAGTCTCATCACTCCCCTCCAGGACAAAATTGAGGACTGGAAGAAGACAGCCAACCAGCTGGATAAGGATCATGCCAAAGGTAAACAGGCCATGATGCTAATTCATTAAACTAATGTATTGCTTAGTAGTGTATTGTACCAGTAAGACAATGAAATATGATCCAGTAAGTCAAATTTGATCCATATTTCCATGATTTTGAAGGCTTATCAGATTCCAAACTGCACAGCTGCACATCTCGAGGTAACCTATAATCTACTGGGAAGTTGCACTCGCAAGTACTTGATTTGCTAGCTCAGTTTCCAGCCCATGTTTTCGTTTGATGTTGCAAAAGCTGCACCAGGGTCAGCATGAATGATGATGATAATGAATTAAAAGCTGGGTTTTTAATGCTGTGCTGTTTTCAGCCTGATGACAGCCTGAGGATGCTTTCACACCTGTATTTAGTCCAGACCATGTTAAAAATCATATTTGTTGTTGTTTCATGTTCAAATTGACTTAGAACAAATAAACCAAGAGCTGTAAGCATGTAAGCAAGTCATGTAGACAGACATATAAATCCATTAGTTAGTTAGTTTGGGGACTGTAAAGATTTTTGTCATGTTTTTATATAAATTTATTGCTTTCAAATCCACTGTACTGATACCGTGGACTGACTCAAACCAAAGATATTGTTCAGTGCCACTAAGGATTAGTGTTTTCGTCCGATCAATGTAAGGTCTGTATCAGTGATCTCTTGGTTACGCAGTTTCTGGAAGAGTTTCTATTTAAGTTTATATTGGAGATGTAAGATAATATGACTTGACACAGAGAGCTTTACATTCCTGTCACTAAAGCATCTCTGTTCTATCCTGGTTCAAGAGTACAAGAGGTCACGGCACGAGATCAAGAAGAAGTCATCTGACACCATGAAACTACAGAAGAAGGCTCGTAAAGGTAACAGTCAGCAGTCTTAACAGTCGAGCTCATGCTCCTCTCACATTTGACAGAAGAGACAGAAGGTCGTATTAGAGGTCAAGGTCACTCAGACACCATCGATTTTAACTTATGTCAGGGGTGTTTCTGTTTAACATGTATGCTCCAGCTGTGGATACATTTGTACATTTGGTTCCTTTTTAACCTCTGTTATCTCTATGATCTCGACACAGTTGCCAGTGAATAGTAAATCAACACCAACAACAATAATCCTCTGGCCAAAACTGGATCAAATGTGAATTTATGATTTGTATCTGATTAAGGGGGATGATAAAGGCATTGTGAAACAGACTCAAAAGACAGTCATCAAATTCAATGCCAACACACACATACAGAAACCTGACTGAGGTCAAGAACCACAGACTTTGTGCAGTCTAGGTCAAATGAATTGTAGGTTTATATCGACATCTAGTGGAGCTCAAGAGTATTACAGGTCTTTTCTCATTTGTCCTGAAACGCTTCACTCTGTGATGCAACAACCAATAATTAGTGCTTTCTTTCTGGAACAGCTTCAATTCAGTTGCCAGGCAGATTAATACATAAATGCAAAATCTCTGTAAAGTAAATTTTTATATCTTATTATTATATCTTTTGTTAAAAGCAACTGTATGACTACAACTCTGAGTTCATGTGCTTAGAATTAGGTACGTAGAATTGTAGTATGTAAAACATTTGTAATAAATAAAATGCAATTTAAAAAAATAACCAAACATTATTAACAAAAACAACAACAACATTAATTGGTGACAGTGAAACAGTGTAGTGTCCTTTGCTGTTATGTTTGCGAGTGTCTGGTTAGCCCTGTCAGTGCTGATGCTTGGTGGTATTATAATTTCTGGATTTAGTTTTTGGTTGCAGCAGTGTTATTTTGCTCTAACCTGTGGCACTGTGGCTGTCTTGTGATGGCTTCCTTGTACTAACCTTAACAATGAGTTCTGCTGCTCTCTCTCTCTCTCCCCCTCCTTTCTCTCTCTGTCCCCTCTTTCTCTTTCCTTATTTTGCTTCCTTTTTGCTGTCTCCCCTTCCTCTCTCTGTCTCTCCCTCCCTGTGGCATTTTGTCCCCCTGTAATAGAGATGCAGGGTAAGTATCAGCCTATCGCTCGCTACAGCTCTGCCGCATCACTTCCTTTTTTTACTCACATTCCCAACCTTCTCCTCCTCCTGCAGATTACCATTCACGCATGTATGTAGTGGAGGCTAAAACCCAGCTGAACTCAATTTATCCACCATATTACTTTGCGGTTATTACTAAATTTGTGATACAAGGTTTTCATGGGAACATTTCTGCGTATTACAGTAGTTATGAAAGTTAACTTCAGGGCAACAGAGAGCACCTTGTGATCAGGGCTGGTTTAACCAACCAAAGGGACCTATTTTCCCCAATTTCTGTTCAGATATTGCAGTAATTTGTAAAAAGTTATGAGTTTGTGGTAATTTAAGCACACACCTATTTTGTGAAATGCGCCACATGAGCACAATTTATACCTCAACAATAAATGCCATAAAAATGTTATTTAAGGGCCCCTTCATAGGGGGGATGTGATGGCAGTTTACTCCGAATTTCATGATGTGCCTGAAGCAATAGATGATGAGAATTATAATTTTGTGCCAAGTGATCAGTCAGATATTTCAGAAGTATGATTTGAAAATGACATGACAAAGTACTGTATGACAGTGGTAGCTGAGAGGACATGAGCTGTGGACAGCCATTTTAAAAATGATAATCTATGAATGATTGAAAAAAATAAGACGATGTTCTGAAAAGTTTGCAAGCCTATTTGTTACCTAAGGAACAGGCCTAAGAATGTTTTGCAGTTATTATAATTTGACATTTAAGGGTTAAACATGCTTTTGTGGTGCATATAATATTAACATATCAATTTGCAGTTAATTACCACAAACTAATTGCCACACGTTGAGCTATGAGCTCAGTCTACCATCAAGCTGACAACATGACAGCTCCATTTAATGCACCAAGACGTTTCTGAGATCATAGTTTTCTTTTGTTGGTCTCACTGACAGGAGGTTATGTAATAGATATAAAAATTAACTTGTCTTTTTCTCCATTGTATATGTATACAGTATATGTATGAAAGTAGCTACTGTGACTGTGAAGAAAACTAGTTGCTACACTAGAATTCCTAACAGCGCTACACTTCAGGTTTAGTCTCCTGATGACAGACAGACGAGTTCAGCTTCTATACTTTCATAGTTGTTCGAGAAGTTGGAGTCGTGTAGTTTCAGCCGCGACAACGCATGATGTAATTTAACTTCTTCTTCCTTGACTCCTGCATGACTTCTGTAGCTGCTACTATTAACTTTGTAGTCACACAGCAGGGTTTCTGCTCTCTGTTGTTCTTCTATCTGCTAGTGCAGACATCTCCACCGACCGGTTTGCATGCTGTAACACTACAAAGAGTTATTTCATGTCTTGCATTCGATCCATTTCATGTTTTTTTTCTGTTAACAGTAGGTAGGATTCAGATTGTCTACACCATACTTATGCACCTATATTTTACCTTTTGTCACTGCTGTGCAATCACAGCAAGTAGTAAAGTTTGAAGGCAGAAACACATTATTTGTGCTTTGGCTCTGTACTGCCATTATGTTGGATGTGGACTGACACAGAGACAGAGGAGGAAAATTGCACACTCTCACACACTGTGATCAACTTTTTATGCATACATTTAGCCAAGTCTAAGTTGACGCAGTGAGAAACCACAGAAAAACAAAGACTGCGTGTGTTCCAAAAAAAGTGGTTACTGTGATAAAGTGAGAACAAAAGGCATATGTTGTTATATTCATGGAAGTATCCACAAGACTGAACTATCTTGCAGTCAAATTTCAGCCCACATTTAAGACAAAAGACAGAAATAAGACCCCTCTAGTTGTTTTCCTAATGAAGCATTCATACCAGTTTATGATTTAAAGCTGCTGTAATGAATATTTTTATATCAACAATGCATCAACTGACTATGTGTAATGTAAAAAAGCTTGCTCGTAAGAGACTGACGCTGCAGTTCCCTTCAGCTCAATGGATTAGTTTTTATGGCCTGCAACTTTACTGCTTTGGTTCACTCTCGCTGCTCTCATCAGTGCTGGTTTTGGCCAAAACAGACACTGTATTCAGTGAAAAGGCTCTAAAAATACCATTGTATGCTACCTGTCCATCAACAGGCAACAGACATGAGGTGAACATTTAGTTAATATAATATAATGATGCACTTACTGTATAGGTTGATGTAAAAATTTAAGTTAAGAGCCAAAACATCAAATGAGGTGTTGCTGTTTACTTTGTCTCACTCTGTCTGTGTTTCATAGTGTATGCCAGTAGTTTGATGGAGCAGTGCTTTATGGGAAACAGAGGCTGGTGGAGGGATATCTCATCAAGCCCACATAGAGTTAATGCTTGTTTGTTTCTACTGCTGTAAAAACCCACACACACCTTTTCACTTACACTATCGGCACCTCCATCAAAATTTCCTACTTCTGTTTCATCCACCTCCTCTGGTGAAACTCTTTCTATCATGACCCTCTCCCTGACCTGCCTGTCTCGCTGTGTTTTACCTCATTTTTGTTTCTCTCACCACCGATGTACCCTCCACACCTCAGGGCGAGGGGACCTGCAGCCTCAGCTGGACAGTGCCATGCAGGATGTGACTGACATGTGCCTGTTGATGGAGGAGACAGAGAAGCAGGCAGTGCGCCGAGCCCTCGTGGAGGAGAGGGGTCGCTTCTGCACCTTCATCGGCTTCCTTCAGCCTGTCGTGGTGAGGCGACACAGATGGAGGGGTGATGATAGAGTGGAGGGGAGGAAGGGTAGACAGGGAGGCAAGAGGCATCTGACCTGCTGCACAGTGTGACCTGATAGTCTTCTATTATTGCTGAGCAGCTCCATCGGTAGAGATGAAGGTCCAGTGCCTTCTCAAAACGTCTCAAGGGCTGTTGGTTGTGTGATGCCAAAATACAAAAAAGACAATATGACTACACTTGATTTCCACTGGAATGCTGTAATTTATGCATTTGAATGTGTCCATCACATGTTAAAAAGGGATGTGACTATCAAATCTTCACAATATGATTTTTGTTACCCAAATATCACACTGAAAGAACATTACAATATTGCATTAAACTTTCTATTAAGTTATTAAGTAATTTTACACTATGTTTCCCTGGACTTTAAACAAACCTCAATTAAAATGTGATTTGATTTGAAGCATTATTTTATGCCAGCAGGATAGTACCAAGCTACTATGGCTGCCTGTTGCTTTGCACCCTGATGTGCCTCTGCAGGAGACAAACTCGCTTATCGGGTGATGAGAGCAGTGTGTCCCAAAGCTGAAATGAAACCTCCACCATGTGCAAAGCCAAATAAGGAAGAACAGGATGTGTGCAATTTTATTTTGAGCCAGTCACATAAAATAGACACTCTTTCTCTCTTGCTGAACTTTACAGTCCACCAACTGGTCATGTTTTGGTCGGTCAACAGGTTAATGTTAGCATTACTTTGGTACCTAGAGCGATACAAGGAGCCTGGGTAGCTGGTATGAAAGAATAAAGGTTTCCATCTCATGATAACTGTGAATAAAGGCAAGAGCTGTGCTGTGTTCATGGTGCAGTTTAAAAATGACATTAGTGATGATGCAGGTTTCATTATGGGATATTATAAAACTGGTAAAACACTACTATTCAATACAAGTGGAAGCCCAGGACTATGTTGTTTATTATCATTCATTAATCATTCCTGTTGAGAATATGAACCCCAGGAAGAGTAGTTGTTGCAAAGAGAACAGCCAATGTAGATCCCGATAAACAAGAAATAAAAGTGATTCATGACACACAAATGTGTGTGTGTGTGTGTGTTTTATATCAGTGTATATCATGATATGGCAAATTTAGGGGAAATCAAATATAGAACCTTCAAGTTGATGTTCAAGTAGTGAACATCCAATCAGCTGTTTTTGGGAAAAATGAAAAAAAAAAACTAAAATCCTGTTGTTTTCTAGATGAATGTATCCAATCACACCATTGTCCTTTTTTCTAATGATGCAAAATAACAGAATTTCATCGTCCTTGCTTGCAGCCATCGTGGTTGCAGTTTAATAAACAGTCTAATAAAATTAGGAAGTTAGAGTCCTTCCTTTCTATCTTGTTTTAATCTCCTTGTTTAATCTTTTATTTTTAGAACGGAGAGATCGCCATGTTGGGAGAGATCACCCACCTCCAGGCCATCATCGATGACCTCACTGTGCTGACGACCGATCCTCACAAACTGCCACCAGCGAGTGAACAGGTGAAACGCACACACAACATGCAGGCCACACATAAAGAGAGACACAAATGACAAACACACTTTTAAACTCACTCTGTTTATCTTCTCTCAGGTGATTAAAGATCTGAAGGGGTCCGATTACAGCTGGTCCTATCAGACGCCTCCTTCATCTCCAAGCAGCTCTGGCTCCCGCAAGAGCAGCATGTGCAGGTACTCACACACACATACACACACATACACACACGCAGACATAACCAACACCTTGTCTTATAATATCAGAAAGAGGAGCCTTTGCTGATGTTTATGTTTCACTGTGTCCGTCCATCATTACTGTGTGTCCAGTCATCTTCAGTTTAGTCGACTCTCTAAATAAATGAATCACAGCCTTCAGACAGAGAAACTTTCTATCGAAGTATGAATGAAAGATCATTTTGAATTTTGACATAAATCGTAGATATCTGATCAGTGACTCGTCATTTCTTCTTGGGCAGTCCTTCGTGAAGGCAAGTCCCAAGTTACAATGTTACACAAACACTTGTAATGTCAACATTTTGGACATTTTATATTTAATATTTAAACTGGAAACATAACAAGAACAGAGTCCTCATGTCCCAAGTCATTTACTGTCCGTCAATTCAAGTTTCAAGTCAGTAAAACAGTGACTCCAGTCAAGTCACTGTTAGGTATCATCAGCATATGTAAAGTCTCTGCTGTCTTTAGCTCTAAATGCATACAATACTCAAATTCAGAAACAAGAAGAATACTCTAATCTAAAATGGATTCTGTAGTTCTTTGTCTGAAACAAAAATCACTTGGTGTATGTGTGAGTGTGTGTGTGAGTCTCTGTCATGTATAATTGTAGTAGCAGTTGCCCTTCAGGCAAAGCTCTACAGCATGCAGGTTCACAGCCTTTTTGCCTGCAGTGTTTATTGTGTGTGTTTGTGTGTGCCTCGGATCCTCATAACCTTACACACTGTATCCCCCCTCCTCCCCCTTTTCTCTCCTCCTCTCCCCCTTTTCCCTCACCACCATCACTCTCTGTACTTGTCTCTCTCTTCACTTGTTTGCCTTCTACTTTTGCGTGTGTGTGTGTTGTTTGTGTGCACTCCTGTGATTTGCCCTCTTTCTCTCCTGCGGGGTGTTTGGCTACCTGGTCTTCTTTTAATTTCTGGGTCTCTGCTTTTAACTGTGCGTTTTTTCACTAACCTGATAAACCAACTACAACTTGCTGTCAACTACACCTGAACTTCACCTCATTGCGTAAACCATTTGCAAAAACCTCCAATGCGTCCCCCAACCATCCATTTACCACCTTCACCAATAACCGACCCTCATAACCCTGTCATCATGCTCTCTACCCCTGAATACACTCCTTGCTCCATATTTACCATCACCTTCATCCTCCCTTCATACTCCTCACCCTTCTATCACTCCACCCTGCCCCCTCCTGCTCCTCTGCACCCTTCCCTTCCACCCCTCCTGCAGCAGCGTCAACAGCGCCCACAGTAGTGCCTCACGTTCGTCAGGGGGAGGCGGTAGTGGTGGTATTGGTGGCAGTGGTGGAGGCTCCCAGCCCCACTCACCCACCTCATCCTCCTCCTCCTCCTATCGCTACCGCAGCAGCCTGCCGCACCAGCCTCCGCCACCGGGGGGCATCGCCGCCCACCGTCTCAGCAGCGTCTCCTCCCACGATTCAGGCTTCGTGTCCCAGGATGCAAACATCTATTCCAAGCCCCCGTCACCCATGCCCTCAGACATCACTAGCCAGGTACGAATACTAACACACTGAAATAGACATACATGTTGCCATGGTAACAAGCCTTAAAATGTTGATATTCAGCCTTGATCCACTGAATTATCCTCATAAATCAACATTTGATTTTCCAAATTGATTTACTTTGGAAATCAACCAGAATGATCTCAGCTCACTGGGATTTTTTGCTTGTTATTGGAAGAGAATGAAAACAGATATTTAAGCTTCACACACACACACGATGCTCACATGAACATATGGACTCTTGATCAGTTTTGCCAAATCAGTAAACAAAGTTTTGTGTTTTCTCTGTTTTTCTGCTGTAGAAGTCATCCAGCTCAGCATCATCAGAGGCCTCAGAAACATGCCAGTCAGTCAGTGAATGCAGCTCCCCGACCACTGTAAGTACTCTTATACAGAGTGTACAACATGGAGTACTCAGCAATAAAACAAACCAACAAACAAATAGAGAAGAACAGGCACATGTATCATTATAGTCAGAGCTTTGAAAATGGTAATTTCATAACAGAGGCCATTCATTCTTAAATCTTGAATGAAATATTTATATTTTCTTTATATAAAATAGATCATTTGTATATTAAAACTGTCTAGTTACCGTATGTAGAGGGGAATTTCATTCACAACAGAAGATAACTGTACACAACATTCCCATATTTACCAGCCCAAGTCTGTGACACTGATGCAATCAAGACGTCAGAGAGAAAATCAAACATTGCAATCTGTAAATGGAGTTCCTGCTAAGCCTCTGTTTCATTTTGAAGTTTTTTACTTTCAGTTCAGAATTTGTGTCCAAACTCAACATACGGAGCAAAAAAAGGTAAAAGTAACAATTGGCTCTGTTGCAGGCTCACTTTGTCACCTAAAGGTTATATTCCTCCATTCATCAGCGTCCACAGAAAGAAAGTTTGTTTTATTTGAAATGTTTTCTAGCAGGGTCAAGCAGGGTTCTGTTCTGCAATAAGTCAGTAATCCATTAAGTAAATCAGTCCCTGTGGTTTTATAAATCCATTAAAACATCTTGCAGATATTAAAACTTATTTCAACAAAATATTTTTTTACAGAAACATTTTCATTTTTTAAACACTGTTTACTGGTGGAGTGATGAATAAAAACACAACAGAATATCTGGAGCCATTGTTAAAAGAACTGTGATGATTGAGGTGGTATAAAGTCATTATAGAAGAGAAATGTACAACACATGCTGTTTGAAATGATACGTTACATTCTCCGAGGTAGCAAGAGCTGTATTTTTTAAGCTGCTTTATTTTAATGGATTTTTGAACACAGTTGGAGACTCTTACTGCTGGATGGTCTGGCAAACCTGCCACACAACAGACAACAGAGCTAAAGGGGCTACCAGCTGAGAACGCTTTTTGGTACTCCTGTAGCATCACATGAAACACCATCGACTTACTTAACGAGAGTACAATGAGTGAAAATGCACCTCAGGCGTTGTACCATTAATGTGTTTCAATGCTTGCCAGGTGAAATTTATGTTATTGCAGGAATTACACTCTATTTTTTAAGGCACATTGTGCAAAGTGGCATCTTCATCTTTTCAAAGGGAATATTTTCCTCACCTGCTCATGTTTTGTGTTGGTGTTTAGATGGAGGCACACTCACATAAACCTTTCCAGAATAACATATTCTGTGAATTTATGTTTGAGAGCTTGTCTCTTTCCCTTTCATTTTACAGTCTTTAACCAGTATGCACATCTGTTTGCAGAGAAAAAATACAATTCCAGTGATGCTTGTGGGGCAAAGTAAATATTCATGTCTGATTTTAAGCAGCATCTGTCATCCACAACAGCTTGCATATATGACCGCTCTCCCTTTCAGCTGCTAAACAGCCTTTACAGCCATCTGACGGCAGTATATTTGGGATGCATCTCTAGATTGAATGGCACACATTGTCAAGATGGATTGCATACCACACATCCACTGGTTACTTGGTTACTAAACCTTGTGCATCCAACAACAAACGTATTGCTTATGTCTGGGTATTTTTATTTCAATTATCAGGAAGTGCGAGTTGGTCCCATTTTCTGGACACATTGAAAAATCATGAGAAACTTCTCACCTCTACATCTTTTTTTTGTGTCCAAACAGCACTGAGTAACCGGTGCAACAGCTGTTACACAGTGTGGTTCAATAGTAATATCTGTTCTTTGTGTCAATTTATATAATTTTTGTAACTATGTGAAGTAGTAAACAGGCCAGTCTAGGTAGTGTTGAAGTTTGTTGATTTAGACAGTGCCAACTCTATTTGAATGCAGCTGTAATAATAATTTAACTCGCAATACAGCATACATGTTACCTTCTCATGGCCAGTTCATTTGATTTTGAATGTGGAATAGGCTCATTGTTGCCCCTTGTGGCTGATAGAGGGAAAAAAACTTCCACCACCTGTAGGTGCAATGGGTCAGCACTCAGGGTGTGCCTCAGGGGACAGTAATGCACCAGTTACTGCAGCAGAATGAGGCGAAGAAGGTGGTTAACGTTCCCAGCAGCGCACAGCTGCTTCCCTAAGCTTTTCTATAGAGACCATCCAAGACTGTCTTCTGCACTTTGGATGAGACTGTATGTAACAGGGTTACATCAGTGCTAAAAATTTCTATGATGCAGTTTTATAGAAGCACATTTGATAGTTACCAAAAGTAAAAGTTACCACTCGCTATACAGTGTTGCAGTAATGCAGAATTAGTGTCAAACCAAATCAGAATTACAATTCAAGTCTTGTAAATGCACGCTTGGGGCTGCTTTAACACATCACATCCTTTCTAACATAAATGTACATAAACTGTAGGCTTTCTAGGTGTCACTGACTTAGTTCTTGACTAATTAGACTTAGTTTGCATATAGATTGATGCATGAACAGCAGTAACTCATTCTGTTTTGTAGATCTTTTCTGTGTCAGATCTGTTCCTGCTCTGGTCTGAGGACTCTTTTTCTTTCTCTGATGACGTGACTATGTCTCTCATCCTGCAGTTTGGCACGTCCTTCGCTACCTTCCGCCCCGCTCTCTCTCACTCTGGCTCCACCAGGCCTCTCTCTGTCATTCTTCCTGTTCCTGAGTTCCCACCCTATAACTGCCCCCCTGGATCCAGCTCCTCCTCTCCCACATCAAAGGTTCCTATCTGGAAGGTTTGTTCTCCATTCGCTTCCATTTCTTCAGTTGCACATTTTCTTCCGTTTCTGTTTAATAAGTTTCAGTTAATGCATAGGCTTTATTTTCTTTTCATTTTCATCACCTGATTAACTCATAACCACATTGCTTTGCTTCCTTAATGTGTTCATCCCCACTTGCTGTGTGTGTGCATGAATATTTTTTTTGGCCTCCCCTGTCTCACTCACTGGTTTTGCAATCTTCTGGAGATTGGACAAAACTAAGCAGGGTGTGGAGAGCTGACCAATCAAACTCACTATAAACTCTATGAAACACTCAAAAAAGGCCCCTACCCACATACTTCCAGACATAATCCACCCATGAAGGCCCCCTCTCTGCACTCAGATGAAGGGCATCAAACTGCTGGATAGTGGACAAGTCTCTCGTACAAATTGTACCTGCTACTTCCTGTTTAATAATTTGACACACCTCTTCAGGATTGGTCCAAAGCAGGTCAGTATGAGCAGCCGGTGGCTGCGGCAGCAGTCCAGAGGAGAAAGGAACCTCTTGATAGACTGAGGGAGAACGAGGCATCACCAGGCTCCCAGGGATATGCCGGACCATCACACCCTGATGACGCGCAGAGATCCAGGATGAACCCGGCTACTATTGCTGCCAAGGTAAAGCTGGGTGATGTTGACAAGCTGAAGGTATAAGAGAACTACTGTGGGACAAACAAAGGAAATAGGTTAGGTTAGATGTGTGGATAATACATGAAAGTGTAATATTTTTATTATAATAACTTTATTTGTATAGAATTTTTCTGTACAGGTAACAAAAACTTTTACAATAATCAAAATATAACATGCAAACAAATCAAAATAAGATAAAAAATAAAAACAATAAAAGCTCTTTTTCTGAGATGTGAGATAAAACAGGGAACTGACTCAGCAAGCTTGATCTCCTCTGGCAGTTCCACAGTGTAGGGGCCCTGACAGCAAAGGCTGTGTCTCCTTTGGTTTTCAGCCTAGACCTTGCAATGGTAGCAACACCAGAGGATCTCAGTCTACACCATGGCTAGTAGGGTAATAAAGCAAGTCCTTGTCTGGCCTTGAAAGTAATTAGAATGATCTTAAAATCAATCCTGAGATAAACAGGCAGATTTCTGACTGAGACAGGTATGTAGGGAGTTACAGTAGTTGAGACTGGAGGAAATGAAAGTATGGATGAGTTTTTTCAGATCTGTAGCCAAAATAAAATACTTAACCTTGGCTACATTTCTCAAGTGATAAAAACATGACTGAACAACTTTCTCTGCACGGGGCTCAAAACACAAGTCCTGATCAAAACAACGCCAAGTTTTCTAACTAAGGACTTAGTATTGGTTGCTGGTAGACCGATATTATGTGACCTCTGTTTGTCGGGGGATCAATGAGTACATCTAAATTTTGATGAGGGTTGCTATGTTATAGTGGTTGCTGGGTCTGATTGGAATATAGAGCTGTGTGTCATCAGCGTAACAGTGAAACTGGACATTATATTTGCAGATGACCAATAAAATGGGAGTCAAAATTGAACTGAGCCAGCCATAGTCACGAGCTTGTTATGATCAACTGATGAACGCAGTCCAAAAGAAGCTTTTGCTTTTTTACTATTTTGTTTTCTTTTGGAGATGAGACAACAGACACAGTCACAGCATATGAACCAACCTAAATGGAATATTATTTTTATTATTGCTATTTTGTGCTTGGATACATGCCACAGTTTTGGAAGTAACAGACATTTGTTTCTTCTGGTCCAACTGGCAAGCAATTATCCACATTATTACAATAATAAGAGGATTAAATTAGATTAGATAAAAAGTTTATTAAGTGCGTATTAAGTGAGTATTAATCACATTTACTGTATGATTTACTCATGGATGTGTAAGCTCACACATCCCACACATGTAATTAATAAAACAATAGTCTAAATTTAGTTTTGAAACAACTGGCTGATTAAACGTGATTTCAATGCGCCCTCTTTCTGTGTGTCCGCAGCATGGAGATGAGGTTTCTCCAGCAGCCAGTGACTTGGCCATGGTGTTGACCAGAGGACTGAGCATGGAGCAGCAGAAAAGCAGCAGAGACTCCCTGCAGTACTCCAGTGGCTACAGCACAGAGACCACGACCCCGTCCTGCTCTGAGGACACGATTCCTTCACAAGGTGAAACTCTAATCTGCTGTTTTCTACTACGCTGTAGTTTTAATCTTGTTCATCATTCATTTATAATATTTCTCCCAGCCACATTAATCACCCTATATTTAGTAAAATCTCAGGAAAGACAATCTGTCAAAGGATGGTGTTGTGAATTTTTCAAACTGAAATATCAACATATACAAGCTGCATAATTAGCTTTAATTAACTTTATCACTTTCACAAGACCCCCTGTCATTAGAGTGTAGTGTTACCAAAAACCAAGCCAATTATCTATTTAATCATCCAAGCAGCAAACACACTATACTGCAAGTGCATTATGACAGTTTCCTTGACAACAGCTGGGAGATGACAATATAAAAATAAAACTGAATAAAAATAAATGTGTTCCTGAATTGCTGTGATGGATTATCCTTTATCCAAATACCCTACCCGTATAACAGCTCTTTGTCAATCCAATATTGTGATCACGGTGCAACGTCTTTCCTTTCTTTTGTGATGACAATCAAAAATGTCATATCCTTTTTTTTACCTTCCCTCTCACCCATTAGGTTCAGATTATGATTGCTACTCAGTGAATGGTGATGCTGAAGGTCCCGATGGACAGACAGAGTTCGACAAGTCCTCCACCATTCCTCGACACTCTAACATTGCCCAGAACTACCGACGCATGATCCAGACCAAGAGGCCAGCCAGCACAGCCGGACTACCCAGTGGGGTTCTTGGTCCCGGGGGTCATGGCATACCAGGACAACCTGGTGGAGCTGGTGGAGGTGGAGCAGGTACTCCAGGCACTGCCACCATCCGCCGAACGCCATCTACTAAACCAGGCGTGAGGCGCACACTGTCCAACGCAGGGCCAATTCCCATCCGACCACCTATTGTGCCTGTCAAGACACCCACTGTTCCCGGAGACTCGCATTCACCTGGCGCTGGTGGTGGTGGGTATGCAGGTGGGGGGCACGCAAGTGGTGTGCCTGTGCGTGTGGGCAGTGAAGAGTGTGTGTTCTTCACTGGAGTCGAGGATGCACAGGGAGCTCTTGATTATGTGAAGGCGTCACCGAAGCGCCTCAGTCTGCCTAACACTGCCTGGGGATCAGGAGCAGCGTTAGAGGTCTATGCCCAGCAGCATGGAGGCCTTGCAATGGGAACAGGCTCAGGGGCTGGATCAGAGGAGGATCAGATGATCGCCGCCAATCGGCACAGCCTAGTGGAGAAGATCGGCGAGTTGGTAGCGAGTGCACACGCCCTTGGAGAGGGGCAATTTCCTTTCCCCGCCCTCCCTGATGACCCAACACTGCCGCCAACTGGCCCCGGCGACACTCAGACAGGGACAGAGGGGGCAGAAGGGTCCGGTGACATGTTGACCACCATCAGGAGAGGAGTCCGCCTTCGCAAGACCGTCTCCAATGACCGCTCGGCACCTCGCATCTTGTGATTGGAGGAGAAGCAGGAAGAGGATGATACTTGTCAGCCAATAGGGAATCAGGTGTTGGTGTGGTGCAACCCAACCGCCTAGTACAAAAACTTAACCATGTAGGGGAAGCTATAATATAACAGAAGATGAATAAAAACAAAAACATACACAAAAAACAAGTTTAAAGACATCATTAGAGTAAATGATATATAATATAATGATAATAATAACATTAATAATGTTAACCCATGCTGACAATTAAAAGTTAAATACTGAATATTGACAGGCTCCTAGCTGGCCACTATAACTAGTGTGTGTTGGACGCATGTTTGTCTTCTCTACACCTTCACCCAGGGACGGAAAGACTCGTGGGAAAAACAGATAAGATCAAAAAAATGGCAAAGAAAGAGAGAAAGACTGGGTTCTGTTTGCCAACTTAAACCCTTCCCCATCCTCTTCTCCAACTAACCGACTGTCTAATCCCAGATGAGAGACTGAAGACTGAAGGAAGGGCCAGTGGGGACAAGAGAGAGGGGGGGGCAGAGTGCCATGTGAACAGCTGGATTTGAACCCAGGCTGTCTCAGCAGCAACATACTGTACTTATTAGCCCACTGAACTGAAGCTTTGGTATTAGCACGGGGAGCTAACAAACCAGAGGTCTCCTCTGGTTCATCCTAATGTAAAAGAGTCTTTAAAAAAAATGCTGTTGGCATTGAACCGTGTTAGTACCCCTTCCCCTCTCTCTCTCTGTGTAGTGTGTGCGTGCATTCATGTGTATGCATGTGGGCAAATGTGAAGCGCGAGTATGTGTGTGTGTGTGCACATGTGATTGATTGATGCGTGTATGTGTGTGCGAGGGGGGTGGGTAGAGCTCTGCTGCAGGACAGCTGGTTACCCAATGAGGGCAGGGCTTTTCTCCTGTGTGTTGTGCGTGTATTTTCTTGTTTATATCGTGACGTCATTTACCTTGTTACCACTGTACGAGAAGTTACGAGAAGTAATCCAGGCGTATAGATATATTCATATATATTTTCTAGAACCAGAGAGAAAATGTTAAATCAGAAATGGAGCAATAAATGTGTTTTATTTTCTTGTTTCCAAGAAGAGGATCGATGGAGAATTGTAGGTTCTCCTTTGTCACATTCAGGCAATCATCAGGAATGCTAAATTACACATTGACTGTGATTCCATTTTGGCGTGTCTCTCTCCCTGTCCCTGTCTCTTTCTGGTGGAGGAAATGGATGAAAAAACAAAAACAAACTGTAAGCACTTTGATAGGTGTAGAGTGTGTACAATAGCCACTAGGTGTTGCTGTAGTCATACTGTATGATAGGGAGAGTGAAAGTGAGAGAGATAGTTGCCAATTGGACTGCGTCCTGAGGAAATGATTTAATTTGTAGAAGAAGAAGACGGAAAGGGGCAAAGAGGAAGTGAAAAAGACGGGTGGAATTGGAGTGATTGGTCAAATAAGAGATGGGATAAGAAAGTAGAGCAAAATATTCATCTAAAAAATGATTGGATGTCAGTGCTCTTCAGGGTTCTACAAGCCATCGCCTGCTGTGGATAGTGAAGCTTTTTATGATGCGGTTATGCTGGTATCTGAACACATAATGCAAAAAATACACTGCACAGATAGGTCAGACTATTTTTGCTTTAAAGGGTTCTTCAAAGTGACAAACAATTTTCTCACTAGCCATGCAAACAGTTTATCTGTCAAATATCTGTCTCAACATTATGAATATTACGCTTAAAAAGCTCAGCAACTACATGTCTTCCAAGAGACAACGGCTCCATCACTCTGGATCATCTACAGATCTTATTTTAATTAGACTACTTTCCTCCTGTGATGATAATACCTGAAAACTGTTGACAGAGCATCCGAAAGATTATTCAGGGTAACAAGTACGCTGTTTCAGAAAAGACACATGAATAATAACAACAGAAATTTGTTGATTTTCATTTTTTCATAATATGAGAATGACGATTGAATTCTATTTACATCCATTGTATCAGCATGTACAGGCATTGCAAACATACAGTATGCATGTTTATTTGTGGTACTCATCATCATACATCAGATTTGAAATGCATTTGCACATGTAGATCATGTTCAATGGATAGAGTGTTGTGAATGTGCTCTAGAGTTTCAAACACTGAATGTCTCTTCCAAATGTCCAAAATACTGTAGCCTGTATTACAAAGTCATTTTCACTCATGTTCAAGTGCAAATACATATCAGCACACCCGCTTATCTGCAAATATATTCTGACCTATAAATACTGTATGTTTTTGCATTATGAGAAAGAAAAGCTAAGCCTTGAACATAGCTGAACAACAGTTCTTTGCCCCAAATTCGCTCAGAGTTAAAACCTTTACTATCTAAAGGACAATTTTCACTAGGCTATGCCGGTATGGTTCAGCTCAGTTCAGCGCAGATAACCCAGTTCAGCTCAGGCCATGGCTGCATGAAAGGATTATTTATGGACATTAAGATGTGAGAAAAGGTGTTGCCTGTTTGATACGCTCGCTGATGGCAAAGAAGCAGGAGGGTTTAAATGAGACTTTTTAAGCTGACAGAGAGAGGAAAATATGTGTGGAATGAGCATTTCACTGCCTGTTCAAACAGTATTTACTCTATGTGCTGTACTTGTAAATGAGAATCAGGCGCACAGATTTGGTATAAAGGTTTGTTAGAAAATATTACATGAAATATTTGGTTTTGTTTTTCTTTTCATTCTGCAGTACTGTTTGAATATTTAGTCTTACTTTTAATTAATGTAAAAAGAAGAAAAAACTCCAGTTGTAACACAAACTACTAAGCTGTGTAACATATGGATGTAGGATGTGTGGGCCGAGAGTGAGTGTGTCCTTGTTTGGCTGTTGAACTGTAGGCTAGTGAACTCTTCATCATCATGTCTGTACGCTCTTCTAGCAGTGACCTGAACATAGCCGGTGACATCAGTGCTCTTACATACTCTTTTTGTCGACTTATTTCTTTTATTATTTTTTTAATGAACAGAGCACTGTTTTAAACATGTTTGTGGCTTTTTAAAAAGAAAAAATATGATGATTTAATTTAAAGAGATAGAGAGGAGAATGTTTGCAATTTTTAAACATTGTCACCTTCTGCCAGCACACTTCTTTTTTTTTTGTTGAACTTTGAAACAGTGCTTTGGCAAGGGGATGTTTCTTTTTTTGCTTTCTTTGGTTTTGTTTTTTTGTCCGGGGGGGAACTACTGTATGTGTGTTGTCACATGTGGATTCTGTGTGTTGTATCAGCTGAATCTGACTGGGTGAGAGGGTGGAAGGGGAGAGCAGCGGGCTTGGACTCCATCCCCCCCCCCCCCCCCAAAAAAAACAAAAACACATTTTGGGTGAGAAAATGTTCATCTGAAGAGTTTGTGTAGGACCGCCCGTCGAGGTCACACTGTACATGAATATACGTGTGTCTGCTGAATGTACTGCGAGGTCAAAGGGGACATCGAACTGTACTTTTTTGACATGCTTGAACTATTGCAATGTCAGAACTTTGTTCTTGTACGATGGAATGAAGTTGAAACAGTAGGAAAGCAATACAGAGATAGTGTGCATGTACGTACATTCACAATGATGTTCCAGTGTGGGTGCGTTAAAGGAAAATACCACTGTTTTGTCCACTCTAGGATACTTGTGTTCCCCCATCTAAAAGCTATTCCACTTTGTATGGCTCTGATGGTATGATTTGGAGTTTAGAGACCCTATACTATACATCCAAGGACACTACTAGAGCCGATTCCATTTGTCTGAATGTGTATGAGCTCTATGTTTAGTGCAAACTGAAACAACTGAATTCACTGCCACTTATTTACAGAAAGTTATTGCTTGATTAAAGGGATTGTAATGCCCTGCAGAACAAACATGCTGCTTAATTCCAAATGATGATGGATGAGTGTGAGATGAGAGGACGACACAACACTGCTGTTTTCCTTTAAAATGCCCAGTTAACAGCACAAAGAGTTACTTAACTAAACAATAATGTCTTTTTTTAACATGCTGAATTAACTGTGTACTGAACTAACTGTCTGAACAAGCTGAAATAACTACTCTGCTACAGAAGTGTCAATATGCCCATGAGTGTATGTGTATATGGGTAGAAATAGGCCTGAAGGCACATGGGCATAGCAAGAGCTACAGTGAAAACAGGACATTCTGCAGGAACACACATAGACACATAGCCAGATTTACATGCGTGCAGGCATGCGTGCGTACACACAAACACACACACACGATACGCACACAATACAATTCCTTCTTCCTCAACTGAAGAACCTACACAGTCCTAACTACAGCATGTCCGAAAGGAACTAGCACTGTAAAAAGTAACATTTTTATTTAACATTAATTTCTTAATTTGATCGAGTTAACAGGTTGAAAATGATCCCATCTAAACTTTCAGTGACATTATTACATTTGAATTTCTTTTGCTGTTAGCTGTCTTGATGCCTAGCAAGGCTAGTGTGTGAGCTAGACAACATATAGATTCATATAAACATGGAACATGGTACATTTCTTTCTTGTTACAGGTAGTTACAGTATGCACACTTGATTAAAAGAAATAATGACTTCAGAAAATACTGTGTTTCTATACATACAGCTAGCCTGACAGACTATATTGCTGTTGAGTGTTATGTACACATCAAGGACTGATATGAGCCTCTAGACTGTCAAGTGTTAAAGGAAATTATTGATATTTTGGGAAATTCATTTATTCGCAAGGTATAAATGACAAGATTTATCCTGCTCTCATTACGATTAATATGAAACTGTAGCCAGGAGACAATTAGCCTAGCCTTGCATCAAACAACTAGCCTGGCTTTGTCAAAAGTAAATAATCCACCTGCCAGCATCTCTAAAGTTGTCAAATTAACATGCTATATATTCACATAATTCACTTGAATTCCTTAAAAACCAAAGTGTAAAAACATTGTGCTGGATTATTTTTTTAGCAAGGTGGACGGACTTCCAGGAGTCTCTGCTGTTTGCCTGGCACCCGTTGACAAGACTCTATGAATAGGAGAAATAAAGAAAAAGCAAAAAAGCTAATTTTCCAAAATGTTGAACTTTTCCTTTAACAACTAGTGAAAGCTCAATGATTAGTTTGGTGATTCGTTTCTTGAGGTGGTGGGACGACAGTAGGATTGAGAACTAAACACTCAACAGCACCGTTGTCTGAAAAGCTTGGAGGTATATTTGAACAAGTAACAAGTAACGAGTATGGAGAAAGACAAAGAAAACTGAATTCAAATATTCTGATCCCACACTTTTTGCACCTGTGTATCCCTCTCTTCTTTTCCTCTCTATTATCTTCCTCTTCCCCTCGACCAGTAGATGCCATCTAGCTGACAAGTTAGAAAACAACACTTGTCGTGATGAGAGTCCCACCGGCCGTTCATGGTCTTTTTGTTTCTCACAGCCCATCAAAACTAATGAAAAATAATTCTGATGAAGTCTTTATTTTCACTACAGTCCACAGTGAGTATGAGCTCAGCTGTGTTTCTCTCTCTGTCCATCTTCTTCCTTCACACTCTTCCCTCTCCTCTCTGTGTGTGTCTGTATACTGTGTGTCAGTATGCATGTCTGCCACGTTGCACATGTGGGTGTGTGGTTATGGCTAACGGGTGGTATCATCATGGGTCCTGGGTGTGTTGTTCAAAGAAGGGCTGGAAGCATTAGCTAGGGTAAACTTCTCCCCGCTGTACACAGTAACATACGCTGGTAGCAAGTAGCTGGAGGTCCGACGCTCTATCTCAGTGCTAGATTACATTTTAATTAATTTTGATCAGGCTTTTTAAGGCATCTTTTTGGCATCATCTCACAGACTGCTTATATTACTTTGATCGTTTCTTAGTGAGCTTCTGTCATAGAAACCTACAAGATGGAAGTGGGAGGCATAATTCAACATGCTGTGAACCTTTTCACACACATTGCCATCACAAGAAATCTGCTGGTGTGTAAATCACAGGGTTGGAAGACCACAAAAACACTATCTTAATCCATAAAGAGCATCAGTACTTCAGTTAAATCGAGCTAAATTGGCTAAAGTAAAAAACCGCTCAAAGGGAGATGAGGCAACTTAGGCTGAACAGCTGCCACAGTGGCCACAAGTGACAATGACGGCATAATGGTAAATTTCAAAATGTAATGTAACATTAGCACAAGAAGGGTTGTTCTTCAAAAGATACATATCCCTATTTTAAATAGAAGAAAACAAGATGATAATATCAAAGTTCTTTCAAAATATACACTACAAAATCACTTTAAAAAAAGTATTGTGAAAGGACTCCCAAGAATGTCTGCTTCTTCTTTTCAAGCCAAGACAAACTCACATTACTCAATTAGTAATCAGCTACTCTCCAACCAATGTTTGATTGATTGATTGATTCCTTCTGTAGACTTACAGGGATCAAGGAGGACATTCAACATCTTGTCTTGTCATTTTGCTATTGTTAGATGTGACATAATGGAACTAAAAGTAGGCTTAAACAGAAACTCGGGCTGTCTGTTGATGGTTGACAACCATAAAACATTCAGCTGCGGCCAATTTCTAACTTCTCGGAGCCAGTAAACTTGTTAACCGTCCGCATCTCAGCTGAGTTTCCCTGGTTACTCAGACTTATAAGAAATTGGCAGACTTCCACTTTGAGCATTTGCTCACAGCATGAAGACGACATTAGAAATCTATGTGGAAATTTTGTGGAAAACAGCCTTATTTGTGGCACCCTTCGAATATGTATACACTGTAAACTTGAAGTTGAATAAGCTTTTCAAATGTTACCCACTTATTGACTGAAATGAGCAATGAAGTTCTTTATCTGACCTATACAAATGAGAAGGACCCGGCGATGGCAAGTTGCCAAGTTGAAGGACAGATTGTGTATTCATGATCAGACCAAAAGAAGCATTGTGAGACAAGTATTTGCTTTATGCACAACCCACTCCTTTAGCCATCTGCACAGGTTATATGTGCATGTATGTGTGTGTTGCACACAGATACGTGGTTAAGACCCCTACTGTTCCTCCCTCCCACCTCCTACTCACAATCTGTCAGTCCTTCCTGCTGTCTAATACTAACCAAACCCACTACACATTCACAAACACACACACTTTCACACACTTGTCTGAAACAAACATGACTTAGGTATATTTTCTGAAGCTTCATGATGATCCACTAAAGTCCTGCAGAGGATCATGATGAAACGTGGTGCAACTTCCTGTCACACAGCCATGCAGAACATAGTGGCCAAAGTGGTCTCTTGGTGCCACCGCCACCTTAACTTAACTGAATGTCTTGCTGTCAGTACTCCAGTTTTCAGTAGTGTCTCTCGCTCGCTCGCTCTCTTTCTCTTCTTCGTCCTTTACAGCCGCCATATGAACTCTACAATGAAAACTCTCTACAACTCACCATTAAGGCGTTGATATTATTTCTATGGGACAATTTTGTTCAAAGGATACCATTGTGACAGAGTCAACACCTGCTTCATCTTTCTGTACAAACGGATCTTTTGCTCCTCTCTTCCCTCCCGAGTAGCCCTGCAGGCACTGTGGTCTTTGTCCTTCCTCTCTTCTTTCTGTCCCCTTCTTCTGCTCTTCTTCTTTAATTTATTGTGGATTGATTTCAAAAAGGTTGTTTCGCCTCTGTCGCTGATGATAAGGTTTTCTTTTCTGTCTTCCTTTTTGTAAAATTGACCCTTTTTTGTTAATTAGTCACTGCTAATGTAACAAAACGCACTGTGATGATTCCAGTATTAATAAAAGTTGTACTTAAACTGTGAATTGCTGTGTAAAGTGGGTTTTATTAATCAAGAAAGGAACAAGGTCACAGTCCTGAACCAACCCACGCAGCTCAGTAGATACACAGAGAGAGAAGTGAATGAACAGAGGCCAAGTGTTGTCAATGAACCAACAGCAAAACACTGATACCTCGATGTAGTCGTTAAGGAATATTACATATAAACAGAAGAGCTGTAAAGTTATCATACTTTAAATAAAAAGACACTTGTTTAAACTGTTGTTAATATTGAAGCAGTAAATAAAGATATGGCCCAATATAACTCTATGAGTCAGTGATGACCACAAATGAGGTGAATAACAACCATACATTTTTTTATGAAATAACAATTTGGTGTATGTTTTTTAGTTAATTTACCTGCAGGAGAAAATTAATAGGTGTGAATACAAAAATGTAATATTGCAGACATCTTTTCAGAATATTATTTAACAAAAACGTCTTTAACAAAAACAATTTCCTCATGAATAGTGAAAAGGCTGAACATCCATTTGTTCGCACAAAAAGCAAATTCTGTATTTGCTCAGTTCATTTTACTAAATAAATTATCCAATTATTCTCAAACATTTGCTGTAAAATCCACGTTGCCAAAACACCCTCACATTTTTGGGATTATTTCTTATGATTTTAAAGGGAACGAAGCAACAGCTGAAGGAATTCCATTAATTCCTGAAAGAAAAGATTCAACAATTTATCTTTCACACTTGAAAGCACTGAAGCTCGCGCAGGTCTGCAGTTCACTGAGCGTAGGTCAGATGAAATTAATGTTGCTGTATGCCAGGATTATATAACAGAATTTAGCTGGAATAATCTGTTGATAAATCAATTTGTAGGCATGATGTTTTCAGCTTGTGTTACTCAGTAACTTAATAAATTAATATGTTTTATGGAGACTGGCTGTCTTGTTCACGTTCAGTTTGCAGTGTAGACTTTATAACTCAGATGACCTAATATTTAACATTAAACAAGTCAGTAAACATGGCTCTAGTCACTTTAAAGACATGTACCCGTGCATCCAACCAAGAGGTTTAAAGACAACTTTGCTCTAAAGGGTCAAAAGGAAGGAAGGAAAAGTCTTGTTCAATTATATGTAGGAAGTAACCAACTACACAGAGACAGATTAGGATGACAATGCTAGACAAAACTATTCCTGCTCACTCCTTGTGGATATGATAGTTTTCCTAAGTGAAAGCTTCAGATGATTAGCTTTTTTCCAGGTCACTGCCCATGCTGAAGAGTTGTAGATCATTCATGTAGGTGGCCATGAGGGAAAAGAGGAGAAATTAGATGTCCTGTATTATGTGCTGGTAGGGGGCGCCCAAGACCTTGCCCATGCAAAAACCAGCAAGACGGAGCAGTGATATTACACGCTGCTTATATACGGACAGGCCATTTCCATCCAGATATGTCAGACACACCTGAGCTGTTTAGGAGGGAGTCAGACAGGCAGTCATAGCTACACTTTCTCCAGCCAGCATGTCAGCTGATGTCCTCAGGATGCCTGAGTTTCTGGTCATCCTGAAATGAATTGACTTTGTGAGCTTATGTGTGAACACAATTATTAGAAGGATGAATGTAAAAACCTCAGTAATAATTGAGACAATAATTCCTGAGGCATGGAGTAGCACTTAATCCATAAAAACTGACAAAACATTTTTCATTATCTTTCATTTTATCTGCTTCTCGAGATTTATATTCAAGTTTTCAACAAAAACCAGCAAAAACCAGCAAAAACCAAAAAAAAACGCCATCAACTCTTGTCAGCCTGTCTTGATTAAACCACATTGACAGAACAAGGACAGACTTCTTTTACTTAATACCTACTCCCATGTTACCAGCATAGAACCACACAAAGAAACTTTAATTAAAAATAAGTGGGCCACAATTAATCTGAGGGAGACACGCTTCATTCAAACTCACAGCAGCTTGAGACTGTAAGCCTGATGTAAGACACTATACTGTCTTGCTTGCGTGTGTGTGTGTGTGTGTGTGTGTGTGTGTGTGTGTGTGTGTGTGTGTGTGTGTGCGTGTGTGTGTGCGTGCACTCAGCTGAAATGGTTGAGAAGTGAGTGGGAGTGTGTCTCTGCTGCTCTGTCCTTCTCATGTTGAACCTCTTATTAAATGATGTGGTTTAGTATTAGCTAGCTGCAAAGTGACATATACTGAAAATACTCAATGTGTTGGTTTATGAACAGAAAAGTAGCACACAGACTGGCCATAGGTGACACACTATGCTTTTCAATTATGCTGCAGTATCAACAGTTCATTTTATTATTACTATTATACCTTATTTTCTCTGCACTGAGCCGTTCAAACAGATATGTGAATGTTTCTCTTCACTCTTCCTTTCTGTGTCCGTTTGAACCAAAGTCTGTATCCATAGAAATGAGTGGCAAGGACAGAGAACCCTTTAATTCAACTTAAATTCAATTCAAATTCAATTATATATTTCTGTGAATATGCTGCTGACACTTAAATGTATAGATATAATCGTCATATAAAATAGGAAATAAGTGGCTTAGCATTCAAAAATGTCCTCTAATTAACGGCAGATGAAGAGGTTCAACAAGTATGATGTGCTATGACTTCATTATCATCCAAAAACTAGAACAAACAAACAAGAAAAAGAAAAAAGACACAAAAGAGCCACGCTCTTTTACTGTGTGACATAATGTCTTCATTATATGACCAATTATTCTGAAAGCTTATTCTCAAACTTTATATGACTTTCTACTTTTACTGCACTATATCTCAGAGGCAAATGTGCTTTTTACTCCACATTTGTCTGACAGCTTTAGTTACTTGCTGTTTTTCAGATTCCAATTTTTTATACCGTTCCTGTTTACGATTCTCAAACTTCTTATGATAAACATCTAAAAAAAATTATCTGAATAAACCTTGGATTAGCTGAAAAAGAAAAGCCGAAAGCTCAACTTTGGAGTTCATGAAAAGTTGACTTTTTAGAGATAGTTCTCACAGGACAGTGAGGCTATTCAGCAGTATATAAATTAGTTCAAATGAGCTCAACCTTAAACACCTACAGCAGTACAATGCAACATACACATTAATACACATTACAGTGATCATTTCTCTGCAAAATTAATACTTTTCGATTTGCTACTTTAAATTAATTTAGCTGTTTAACTTACATACATTTAAGAAATGTTTTGAATGTAGGACTTTTACTTGTGTGTAAGGCCACAAAATCACCTTAAACATCTGGTGAGCCCACATCTGGACCCCTTACATTCGCCTACCAACCAGGCATTGGACAGATCCCTCTCACACCTGGAAAACAATTTTTTTTTTTTTTTTGCTTTTCAGTGCTTTTAACACAATACAGCCATCACTGCTAAGGGGGAAGCTAAAAGGGGCTGGAGTTGACTGCCACATTGCTGCGCGGACTGCTGACTACCTCACCAACAGACCATAGTATGTGGGGCTTCATGACTGCATGACATGTATCAAAAGGAAATGAGCAGGAGTACAGGGGGATCATCACAAACTTCATTGACTGGTGCGATCTCAACCACCTTCACATCAACGCCAGCAAGACGAAGAAGATGGTGATCAACGTTCAGAGGAAGACACCTCAGACCACACTGGTGAACATCCAGGGAGTGGATATGGAGATGGTGGGAGCATACAAATACCTAAGTGTTCACCTCAGCAACAAACTGGACTGGTCGGACAACACAGACGTCCTGTACAAGAAGGATCAAAGTCATCTCCATGTACTGAGGACACTGAGGTCCTTTGGAGTGTGCAGGACTCTGATAAAAACCTTCTATGACACTGAGGTGGCATCTGCATTATTCTATGCAGTCGTCTGCTCAGGAGGAGGAAGCACGGAGAGAGACAGAAAAAGACTCAACAAACTGGTCAAGAGGGCCAGCTCTGTCCTGGACTGCCCCCTAGACTCCATATCTTATCTTATCTTAGACTTCCTCTTGCCACAGACATGCATAGCTTCCCTGTACCAATAGCTATATAGACAAACATATTAATAGGAAAAAATGTAATGTTGGTTTGGGTCTTCTCATAGAATTTAATGATGGTAATAACACCACCTTTATCCTTTCAAAATATGGTACAACTTGGGATTCATGCCTGAATAAGTTCTTAAAAACATATTCACGCCTTTATCTCCAGAAAGTTAGACTGCTTATCAGGTCTACCCAAAAAGCCTGTTAGACAGCTACAGCTCATGAAAGCCAAACAGAACCCTCCAGTCGTGCTTTCATTGTGTCACTGAACTGATTTAAAAATAGTGCAGCTCATTTCCTCACTGGTTAAGGGCAAAAATACATCTCATAGTTGCTTTTACAATATGAGCCCCCTCGGTCATCAGACACTGGCGTCTAAGATAAAACACTGTGAATGAGCGTGGAGTTGCACATGTTTGTAACAAACTTCTATCTGACACTCTGACTGGAGCCACTTTTAAATCAGAAAGATTTTATGTTTACTGCAACAGTTTCTTAAACTTTGTGTTTATTTTTTTATTTCTTCCTTCTATTCTGCATCTGTCCACATTATTTTCTTGTGTTTTGATTTTGCAGTTTGAAAAGCACAGTGAGTGAAATATGAATATACGGGAGGCTAAATAAACTTGCCTCGCCTTCTGTCTATTTCTCACACACCTCATTGTTCTAGACATGGTAAGTGAAGTGCAATATGCATGTATGACGTTCATTTTGTCTCCTTGAAGATCAAAGATGTCCCTTTAGCTGACAGAACACCCAATGAGAGCAAGCATAAAACTGGAGAAAAGGGCTCTTTGTTCAGTGATGAATAATGATACCACATAAAGTGTAGATGCAACACGTGAAGCCTGGTCCTGCTGACACAATTTATCATGATTATTATCATACTTTACATACTCTAAATGCCCTTCTCTTGTTCTGGTGAGCAGTAATATCACCTGATGTGTGTAATTTAATGACTATGATATATGTGAAATCTGTCTATGAGCAAAAAAAGTACAATTTTATATATTATACATTTAATTTGTCTTTGATGAAGACCTGAGGGAAATATTACTTGTGTAAATTTATGGATAGAGAGCCACACTTCATTACTCATGGATTTTACAATTATTTAAGCAAAACACTTCTAAACACTTCTTCCCCAGATTATTGAGTATCATACCAACTGCTGTGCCACAATCTGACAATATATTGTTATTATTATTAATATTATTAATGTCAAATATTGAAAAGCCTTGAGTATAGGTTAATTTTATAATATACAACTAAAGCCTAAAGCTGCCTTCAGACTGACATCAGCTCTGGAAAAAACAAAGCCCTCTCATTCATTTGAATGAGGCCAGTCCAGGCAAGGTGACCTCAGCTAAGCCTGTGAGGGTTCAGGACTTAGGCCTTAGGGGGACATTGGGATTGGACATAATATGCCCCCACCATACAGGCCCCTGCATTGTTTTAATATGGCTAATTTCATTCTGAACAGCCATTACCAGAACAATGATCAACACAGTATTACCAGAGACTACTCTATGATCAAGGTGACAGGTGCTCAGTGCAGGTTAAATAACTAACAACCGTTGGTGGAAGAGGTATTCAGAACCTTCCTGTTTAGGTTAAAGTAGCCAATGTGAAGTAAATGTCTTGCATTCAAAATTTTACTACGATAACAGGGTTTTTATTAACAACAACTTATGTCAAAAGTAAAAGTACTGTTTATGCACCAGAATGGGCCCTGGTAGTGTTATATA
The DNA here is from genome assembly GCA_946959425.1 of Argyrosomus regius. Classification (NCBI taxonomy): domain Eukaryota; kingdom Metazoa; phylum Chordata; class Actinopteri; family Sciaenidae; genus Argyrosomus; species Argyrosomus regius. The sequence continues at coordinate 3,518,962 of OX336882.1, forward strand.
AATATAAATGAACATTTTGATTTTAACAACATTTTGTGGTGAACAGTAGACTCACATTATAAGACAGCACGGAAAATGTTCCATGGGCTTCATTGGTGTCCCCTGCTGCTGCTGCTGCTGCTGCTGGTGGCTGAGCCAGAGATGGGAAAGCTTGGAAGGAGTGTTGACTTGAATCATGGAGTTGATTAGCTGTGGTTTGGCCTGGCAGAGTTTGGTCTAACAGATGTTATGGTCCATTGATTAAATTTAGACATTTTAGCCATATAACCACCATCCTGCCAACACACAGTGCAGTACCTCCATCCTAACCAAGTCCAGCCTGAACATGAGCCACTTGGTCCACCTGCATGTTGCTCCGGTCAGGTTTTGACTTCACTCCTTGAGTCTCGCACTTTGTATTTTATTTAAGTACTAAACTTTGTTTCATTTCATATTTTCTTAGTGTTATTCTGGTATCTGTTATCTCTTGTTTACCCTTTACCCTATGTAATCAGATTTCTGTAGTTTCATATTTTGAATAGGCATACTTTAATATTTTCCTAGATCTGCAACTTTTTATTATTTTCTTTGTTTAGCACTATGCAATACTGGTTTTGATAATCAAACTTTGGTGTGCATCGGTGTAAGAGCAGCTACTTTTGAATGTGGGGCATGAAGCTAGTTATCACAGTGAGCAGATAATGATAAAGTAGAAGAGGCCAGCTGTGTAAATCAGTGAACAGGTAGCACACATGTAGCCTCTCCATCTAATCTGTGCATTATTATTACCAACTGTCACAGTCTATTACAAGGTGTGTGGGAGAGTCTGTCTATCAGCACATCTGTTCCAGCTGTTTTGCAGAACATGAAAAGAATTTTCAGATTTATGAACATTGTCCTGAAAACTCGTGACAAAGTCCTGAGCATGCATGGAGGATATTAGAGACTACCAAGTAGCAATAATGAGTGGTCAAAGAGTTGGATGGTGCAGTTCAAATGGAGAATGTGATGGAGGAGATACAGTACATCACATTGCTAGCAAACAAACCGTACTCTCACAGTTCAAAGTGTGAATGAAAAAAGAACTGTTTGGTACATGGCTGCTCATGGAGCATGCCAAATGCAAATAATGGTTAAATGATCTCATCTTACCATGATCTTTACACCCCAAACAAACACATTAAACACCAGTTATTGGCATTTCATCTGCAGAGTCCTTATATATCCTGCTTCTGCTTGAATTCCCATGACAATTTGATATTGAGAGACCCTCGATATCAGACTGAGATGATACAGTTTCATATATTATCAATTGCATAATCTGACAGATCTGGGTATGAATGTGGCCTCGAGAAAATATTAAACATGTTTTATGGATTGCTTCTCTTCATATCCAATACCATCTTGGCACAGTCTCTGACACTGTTGTTTCCTTTCTTTCTTTTTCTTTCTTCCCCTCCTTTCTTTTCTTTCCTCTCTTTCCTTCCATCCTTCCTCTCTTTCTTTCTTCTGTCTGTCACATTAAATATCTTGCAAATGTTACCGTGAGCCACTGTGATGCATATCAACTACATATGAACCTCTTAAAAAATCTATTTAGGACCTTTTTTTTAAAAAAAGGATTTTGACTTCAAAAGTGGACACAGCATCAGGACAAGTTGACAGCAGACAGAGAAAAAGAGAGTGAAGAGAGAGAGAGAGAGAGAGAGAAAGAAAATAAAGAGTGCTAGTTTTACTTATGATGAAATGCAATTCTAATCATGGAGCAGCAAGGCCATGGAGTGACATGTTTTGATTATCACACTGATAGGTGGCCTACTGTGAGACCTCACAATGCATCAGGAAGATCTCATGTTTAAATGTATATATTATTGAAAATAGAGGAAGGGCGTGGGGGAGAGAGAAAGGGAGGAATCAGTGGAGAGAATAACAAAGCAAGGTTGCCGGAGATGAAAAGGATGTCTGGAGTTTGGGTGTCTGAGAGGATGACAGAAAAACGTCGGCCTTCTCTGCATTTTGTGGCTCTCATCATATCCTAACATGGCTGTCAGGCTTCAGGGAGAATGGCAGCTCCTTCGTCTGAAGCTGCTGAAAGCCAAATCAGAAATCACAGAATACCTCATATCTCACAGCAAAAACCATCAAGAGCGTCTCGTCTGCATACCGAGTGGCCTCGAGGAGGAGTGGCGATGGAAGAAGAGGAAGAAAGAGAAGCTTGACGGAGGAAAGCCTGTCAGTATGTGACGTGTTGTATGCTCTCAAAGCATGTCCGCAATACAACAGACAAAGGGAAAAACAATACAACGAGAAAGTAAATCTGTAAAAAGTGACACTGAGATGAAAGACATGACAACAAACTCACGAATATGCATACATTTTAGAATATAAACTGTCCAGTGTTCACTCACACATCAGGGATTTGACAGAATCTTTGAAATTATGAGTTACATGTTGGCCTTGGAAGGACATCTCTGGGTCAGTTTGTCAGACTACATTTTCATCAGCCACACCAGAACTTCTGTCAACATCTATCAATAAACATGAGGGCAGTTAAGCCAGATCATCCACTTTACTATTTAAAACATCCATAATATCACTTATAATCCTAAATTCACACAATTACAGTAGGTAGGAGTGGTAGAGTTGAAAAATGAACGTCTGTAAACTCTGATGGATGTTTTCAAAGGACAGTTGGGGTAATAATTTTACTCTATGTCTTTGTTTTCTCTTCCAGATACTGACTGCTCATGCTTCATGCCCTGCAGGACCTATCTTTATCAATGTTACTGTTCCGAGCTATTTATTGATGTAAGTACCACGTTGGCATCATTGATGGAAATGATGGTGAGACCTACCTACGTTGCAACAAACTGTAGTTCCCCTCTAAAGTTAGAAACCTTAAGATTAATATGAAATTAAACCATGTCGATCTGAACCCGGGTGGTGCTTTGTTATTGGACTTCTGTGCTAGCCACAGTTTGTCCATAACGAACACCATGTTCAAGCATAAGGGTGTTCATCAGTGCACGTGGCACCAGGACACCCTAGGCCGGAGGTCAATGATGGACTTTGTGGTCATGTCATCTGACCTCCGGCCATATGTCTTGGACACTTGGGTAAGGAGAGGGGCTGAGCTGTCAACCGATGGTGAGTTGGATCCGCTGGCAGGGGAGGAAGCTGGACAGACTTGGCAGACCCAAGCGCATCGTGAGGGTCTGCTGGGAACGCCTGGCGGAATCCCCTGTCAGGGAGGTCTTCAATTCCCACCTCCGGGAGAGCTTTGACCAGATCCCGAGGGAAGCTGGAGATATTGACTCCGAGTGGACCATGTTCTCCACTTCCATTGTGGACGCGGCTGTTCGGAGCTGTTGCCGTAAGGTCCTTGGTGCCTGTCGCGGCGGCAATCCCGAACCCGGTGGTGGACGCCGGAAGTAAGGGATGCTGTCAAGCTGAAGAAGGAGTCCTATCGAGCCTGGTTGGTTCGGGGGACTCCTGAGGCAGCTGGCGGGTACCGACAGGCCAAGCGGACGGATCTCCTCAATCCCACTGACACACCTTCCCTAGAGGAAGCAGAGGCTGGGGACTCAGAGGTCGACTCATTCATTACCCAAGCCGAAGTCACTGAGGTAGTTTGGAAGCTGCCCAGTGGCAAGGCTCCGGGAGTGGATGAGATCCGCCCTGAGTACCTCAAGTCTCTGGATGTTGTAGGGCTGTCCTGGTTGACACGTCTCTGCAACATTGCGTGGCAGTCGGGTACAGTGCCTCTGGAATGGCAGACCGGGGTGGTGGTCCCTCTTTTTAAAAAGGGGGACCGGAGGGTGTGTTCCAACTATCGGGGAATCACACTCCTCAGCCTCCCGGGGAAAGTCTATTCCAGGGTACTGGAGAGGAGAGTTCGGCCGATAGTCGAACCTCGGATTCAGGAGGAACAATGCGGTTTTCATCCTGGCCGTGGAACACTGGAATAGCTCTATACCCTCCACAGGGTGCTCGAGGGTTCATGGGAGTTTGCCCAACCAGTCCACATGTGTTTTGTGGACTTGGAGAAGGCTTTCGACCATGTCTTGGCATTCTGTGGGAGGTGCTCCAGGAGTATGGGGTCGGAGGCCCATTGCTAAGGGCTGTGCGGTCCCTGTACGACCAGAGCAGGAGTTTGGTTCGCATTGCCGGCAGTAAGTCAGACCTGTTCCCGGTGCATGCTGGACTCCGGCAGGGCTGCCCTTTGTCACCGGTTCTGGTCATTATTTTTATGGACAGAATTTCTAGGCGCAGCCGGGGGCCGGAGGGGGTCCAGTTCGGGAGCAACTGGATTTCATCTCTGCTCTTTGCGGATGATGTGGTCTTGTTGGCTCCTTCGAGCCAGGACCTCCAGCATGCACTGGGGCGGTTTGCAGCCGAGTGTGAAGCAGCTGGGAGGAGAATCAGCACCTCTAAGTCCGAGACCATGGTTCTCGACCGGAAAAAGGTGGCTTGCCCCCTCCGGGTTGGTGGAGAGCTCCTGCCTCAGGTGGAGGAGTTTAAGTATCTCGGGGTCTTGTTCACGAATGAGGGAAGGATGGAGCGTGAGATTGACAGGCGGATCAGTGCAGCGGCCGGAGTAATGCGGTCATTGTATCGGTCCGTTGTGGTGAAGAAGGAGCTGAGCCGAAAGGTAAAGCTCTCGATTTACCAGTCAATCTACGTTCCTACCCTCATCTATTGTCATGAACTTTGGGTCATGACCGAAAGAACAATATCCCGGATACAAGCGGCTGAAATGAGTTTTCTCCGCAGGGTGGCGGGGCGCGCTCCCTTAGAGATAGGGTGAGGAGCTCTGTCACCCGGGAGGAGCTTGGAGTAGAGCCGCTGCTCCTCCACATCGAGAGGAGCCAGCTGAGGTGGCTCGGGCATCTGTATCGGATGCCCCCTGGACGCCTCCCTCGGGAGGTGTTCCGGGCATGTCCCACCGGGAGGAGAGTGGAGTGACTATGTCGCTCGGCTGGCCTGGGAACGCCTTGGGATCCTCCCGGAAGAGCTAGAGGAAGTGTCCTGTGAGAGGGAGGTCTGGGCGTCCCTGCTCAGGCTGCTGCCCCCGCGACCCGGTCCCGGATAAGTGGCAGAAGATGGATGGATGGATGGATGGATAAACCATGTCTTTGATTTATTTATGATTTGCATTTTTCGACAAGCCATTAGTCCCACTGAAATGGTCTTCACATGCATGAGGTATGACAGGAAACGATGCAGCACGTAATCTACCCTTACTGTATACTCTCCTACAGCCTTCAGAGCTGTATTAAAGGGACAGTTTATTTTTCTTTGAAAAGGGGGTGGTATAAGGTACTTATCCACAGTCAGTATAGTTTACGGGTCAAATGCTCCCAGTTTGGAGAAGCAGACAGAAGTCTCGGCACAGAAGTAGAGCAAAGCACTGCCGTGGACAGGGTCAGCAGAATAACCTTTTAATATTTTGGCCACATAAAAAAGGTGTACCTATTCGCATAAATATTCTTGTGTTACTTTGCCATCAAATCTGTGGCATAATACATTATGCATGACACAGCAGTCCTTTTCTCTACTTCCGTGCAGCAACTCCTGTCTGCCTTCCAAGCTGGTAGTGATTGATATCTACTGTAGGTAACACACTGACTATGTTTAGGTGCATCATACAACCCCACTTCATAAACCTAACTATCTCTTTAAGCTACTACTAATGCAGACCAAACATTTATTAGTCCACATTAAAAGCATTCAACTGGCAGATTACAGGCTGGCTTTTATTGTGAAGCTGTCTCAGGAAACACACTGGATTTTGTCACTGACAGTGACAGGGACAAGAATTTTTAGGTATTTCAGGCAGCAATAGAACAGTCAGGATGAGCCAAAGTGAGCTGTTAATGAGGAGCTACAGGTAACAGGTTGCACATCTCCCACTCCTCAGCAAGATAACCTGCGTTACTGTGCCCTGCTGAAAGCTACAAGCACCACAGTCAGCATGAAATCAGTATGTGGTTGTTCATGATATGATGAGAAAAGTACAATTATTGACTGACTTAGTGCAGCAATATTTGTTGTGCTGCACATTTGCTTTTATTTTGTAATTCTGACAAAGCAGTCCTCATGAAGTGAAAACGGAAGTGTTTTTATCACATATGTCTGGTGCTATATGTCATCTATACACACATCTGGCCCAGCAATGACAAAAAAGTAATTTTTGAGGTATTCGTTATGATATTTAAGTTTTTTCATTTTCTGATATATGATATAAAGTTGTTAATGACTCATCCTGCACTCGGGGGCGTCTACTAACTTTGGGTTCAATGAAAAGGTTTCTCACTTGATGATTCTCTTATGAGTTGAATGATTCTGTTTTAGACAGTCTTTGAATGACTCTTAAGGCTGCCACATTGGCCTCACTGATTACTGTACAAAGGCACAACTTTATAACTTTATTCAGTGATCTTGGTGAAACTGGATCATATTTTATACAGAATATATCTTCTGGTTTTCCCTCTGATGTCCTGTGGCTGCTCAGCTCAGCTGCTCAGAGTTTCCTGATGGACAAATAGCTTTAGCCTAACTAAATATAGCCAATATAGCCTAACCAAATTAATATCCATAAAAAGTCCCCTCCCCATCTGGCTGTTTTTACAGGAAACATGTAAATAGGCAGAAGCAAACAGCACTCTGCTTTACGTTTCATGGGAACTTTAAACTGCACTTATGTTACCAACAGTAATCACAGGTGCCACCAAATCAACCAAGGCAAGGAATTAACCAAGAATGCTCACCATAACACACCAAAACACACCAATATTAACAGTAACATCACATTAGCACTAGTGTGATAAATATATGATAGGTATAGCTTAAACTGCATCTGGCAAGTAGTAATTATAACCAGGCAATAACTGTACTGGGGCAGTACATTTATGTTTAAGTATTAATGACTAACCTGACACACCTCTGAGGATTTGTTGTAGTGAAGCAGTGGTGTTAGAAGGTGTTGTAGCTACAACAGAAACTAATTAGAATTATTGCACAACTCAACACTTGTGGACCAGAAATGGAAGTGAAATGATCTGTCTTGACTCGCACATTCACTAATGAGATACACTACAGTTCTGGACAAAAACCCAGCAGCAGGACTGGACTACCCCCAGATTTCCCACACCATCAGTCCCATGTTTGTAGCACCTGGCACATTTTATCATTACTTTGCACTCATTTACATTTACAAAAACTGGTTGATAAGACTGGACATTTAGTCAATAACTCAATAGAGTGCAAGGAAAGGTCATAAATCAGTGAAAAATACAAAACAACTTTCAGACTGTGCTTTCTAGCCTCATCAATACGCACCAATCACTACTCCCCTGTCTGGTTATAGTTGGGCTCATCAGTGTTTTAATTGCATGTGGTCGAGAGCCACTGGTTTCCATAATCAAATAACGTAGGTCCTGGTTAATTTGCAAAATAATGAAGCCGCTCTGCAACAGATGTGATTGGGTTACCTGATGAATAAGAGAAAATCATTTTTAGTCCCTACTGTCATTCCCTCGCAATTTTTTCCCCACGCCCTCTTTCCAGTTTTCCAATAATGCTTTGTCTTCTTTTCCTCAAACTTCTTGCACCCCATCTCTCTCATGGCTCTTCATCAACATATTTTCATGATGGCACTTTCTCTCTTGGTGGCTGCAGTTAGTAAGAAGCCCACAGCAGCACACTCGCTAATTAAACACAGCTAATGAACGACAGCATTAGCATATCAATAAAGGCTCCCGCTCTCTCTGCCCGGCTGCTTGGCTGCTGAGCTGTCTGTGATGCTGCGTCCATGGCCAGCCACACAGAGCCGGGCTGCTCAGAGGAGCAAAAGGGCAACGCAGACCAATAGCAAACATACAGGTTGTATCAAGCAGAGGATTCGCCACACTGATTAGAAAATAATCTGTTCCATAATCATGTATTAAATACTGATCTTTACAATCTCTAAATTATCAGTTTAAAATAGTCACAGTCAAATAGTCTACAGTGAAATTCCTTTAAGGACTGTAATTATTGTTAGTGATTGATGCCGTGATGTATGACGTGACCTTCCCTAATCTCTCTCTAACATATTTCTGCTTCATGCAGATGAGCAATATTTCGATGTACTGAATATCTTATCTGACATCACTGCTGTTGTGTCTATGGTAATTAAAAAATTAAGTATTGTATTTCATACAGATAATTTATCTCTACCGGGCTGTGCCGTACAAGCTAACTGGAAAACAGGAAAACAGCAAAACAAAACGTGCTGTTTTGCACCTGTTATCTTGACCCCATTAACATCTAGTATTACCATTGGATCTGTATCTGAAGATCTGGATATGAATGTTTGCATTCACACTCGGTATTAACAAGCTTTCTCAATATCTTAAATCTGCTCACATTTTAATCTTATCAGAATATGCAAATTAGATAGATGAAGCATACAGACTTGACAGGTGATGCGCGGCAAGGGTGACATGTCAGACAATGAGGTCTGTATGCTACTTCAGTAGTCTTTCTAGCAAGAGTACCTTTTAGCTTTTTCCACCAAATACTGGAGATACTTCCAGGAACTACAGAATGTGAAGCTAAACTAGGCGCTAAAAGTCTGCTTTTGGTATCTCTGTTTAAAATACTACTGCAGCTACTAATGCAGCTGAAGAACTGTGAAGATTAGACTGATTAGTTTGATAGCAGATTTGAAAATGATGCGGAGATTTGACAAGAAAACAATAACACAGATGAATTTTAGCAGCCTTTCATCTCACACCATGACCCTCAGTCCAGACACCCCTCAGGGTTGTGTCCTCTCACCCTGGCCCCTCTCCCTTCACAATCATAGCTTAGTCACCATTCTTAAATATGCAGACGACGCAGCAATAATTGGACAATAACAAAGAAAAAAGATAACGTTAACAAGTAGCCCAATAAATCTCTTGGTGCTTAGATAACAACCTCCAGTTTAACACATCCAAAAAGAACTAATACATTTCAGGTTTCCCCAAATATAAACCCATACACGTCTCTGGAGAACTCTTAACCATCACTGACTCAACATTTCGTTGCACACACTTCAGCAACACACCCAAAGAACATCAATACAGACCACATTACAAAAAAAAAAAAAACAGCCCTGCAAAGACTGCTTTATCTAAGACAGCTCAAAAATTCAAAGTAAAACCGAAGCCTCCTCCTTCAGATTTACACAGCCATTAGTGAGAGCATACTCACCTCATCCATAACAGTTTGGTGCGGCAGCATAGACACACACACACAAACACACCCCCAAAAAACTGCAGCACATATTCAGTAAATCATCTGAGATTATTGCCACTCCCTTCCCATCAGTTGAATCACTATATCACAAACACACAATCAAAAGAGCAAAAATAATAAAAGAAAAACTCTGACCCCTCTCACCCTGCTCACCACCTCTCTACTGATGCCCTGTAAGAGGCACTGTAGGTCCCTCACAACCAAAGCATTCGGTTTTAGAAACAGTTTTTTCCCCACAGTATTAAGGACTCTGAACACTTCTCCCTAACCCTGACATAGGTGATGTACCTTTTGCAGTAATCTTGTAAATATTGTGTGTCTATTGTTGTGAGTCATTAGTCATGTGATCATTAATGATTAATTTATTGATTGACTTGTTTCTTATGACCACAACAATTATGTTTTCAATGTTCAACTTTTCTCATCATTCAACACTCTGGTGGCACCCAGTGCTTAACTGTGAGTTTTATGTGATGTGGTCATGTGATCTGTTATGGAATTTTCTATCCTTAGGTTACACGAGGTCACGTGTGGGCCTTGAGGTCCTCGGCAGTACTAATTGTTTGGCTTTGACTGGGAGCAGTAGGTGCCAGTCTATCTCAACACTGTGGTGGCCAGGGTCAAAGAGACTCTTAGACATAATAGATAGCTTGCCGTTGACGTAAACAGACATCTGTGTCTCCAGACTAGAATATGTTGACAATAACACCGTTCTTGCTAAAAACATTCTCTTTGTCTCATTTGGGGCGTATAGTATTTGTGGTGTTATCTTGAGGTTTAAAGTCTATCCACCAGCACGAGTTGGGCAGAATGTGAGACCGACTCAGACACTTCTGATGCACTATGAGAGTGTCTCTAATTCTCCTTGATCAAGCGACAATAAATAATACAGCATAAGATATCAAAGGCTTCTGAACACTTCTTCACTCCTGACCTCACCATTGACCATTGATTCCAGCAATTTCTCCACAACATGATCCATGTCTTGCATGTTGTAGTGGTCACCTATGAGTCTCGTGAAGTGATGCTGTGAATGCATTTTTTTCTATTTTTGCTTTCCTTAATGAGCGAAGATGAAGCTTTCCACCTGCAGCTTCAGATAGCAGGAAGAGGTCGAGTTGCGTGACCTTTCAACATGTTGGGTGGTCACACTGCACAGGTGGCATTTACACATGGCTGAAATCTGATTACTGTCATGGTTTTGGAATCTTAGTTTATTCATTCATTCCTACTGGCTTTGTCATTTGTTCATTTATGTCCTAAATCTGCTGTAATTATAGAATCATCTTATCTGCTCACACTCCCCACTCACCTATTTGTCATTCCCTCATTAGCTCCCTTGTATATACTGTATATATATAGTTCTCTGCCAGATTGTCTTTGTGTCATGTACATTATTTAGATTCTTCCTCAGCCTGGATTTTTACATTGTACATTCGACTTTCTCTTTAACTTTTGCTTTATGCGCATTGGAGTTTTATTGTGTTTTGTGACTGTGTGAGCCAGAACATCTCAAGATGTGATCTGGTCAATGTGTAGTTTTGTACATGCAGTTGAGCCTTTCGTTAGTATATGTTGACCTGAGTCAGATAATGCTGGACTTACACCGAACAATTAAACTGCTGACAAATTTCTGGTATAAAATCATTAAAGTTTTGCTAGTTGTTGCACAATCCCGTCATCTCGACCGTTTGGTGTGAGGTGGTCATAAGACTCAGTCTGAGATGTCAAGTGTTTTTGTCGTCTTGATGGAAAAAAATGAAAAAACATTTTTAGTATGATCTGTGGTTTTTAGTCTAGTGATGTTCAATCACATAAACAGAGTCAACACGTAATAGGTGTACTCTCTCTAGCACCATCAGGAACCACTGGCTACATAGTGGTAAACATGGAGGGGACTTTAGGGAGGCACAAGAACATAAAGTCTTGGTTCTGGAACTTGGACTGTAAAAAGGGAGGGGAAAATGGTGGACTTCTGGAGTGAGCAAGAGTGCCTCTTTGACATGTCCTCCCATTTCTACCGAGAGAGAAGAAGGAAGTGAAGAAATTGCTACAACCCTTGAAGTGTACACATAAACTAATACATTTCCACCAGGTGCAGGTTGGGAAATAATCTCAAAATGAATCTTGTTGCCATCTCTTAAATAGTGAGTGACCCTATGAGCCTTTGCAAAATCTTAAAAACCCTGTGACTTTTTGACACACTTTACGTAGATGTGAGGGTGTCCGACTTTAGTCTTTTAAAATTATTTTCAAAGTTTTCCAGTTTATGGTAGAGATAATAAGATACCTGCATGTAAATGCAAACCGGGTGTAAATGAAATCTTTGTACAGAGTGATGATTATCATTATGAATAGCTTATTTTATTACAGAAAATAGTATTGGATAATTATTACAATAAGAAGATCAAGAAGAAGTCTTTTAGCACTACGTCTGTAGCACTTCCTTACATTGTCCTTACATTGTAGCTTAAAGCAAAAAGCAAAAAATAAAAAAAATAAAAAAATGCAAGAGCTTGCATCACAGAGTGAGTATGTAGTCACTTTCTGATGCAAGCTTTTTCACTATGCCATTTCACAAAGCCATGGAGACTCATTGACTCATGTGATCCATTTCTCTTCACAACCTAATGTCAAGAGCACAGCTGACACTCTGGGGACTAACACTTTGGATCTGACTTTGTACAGTGCTGCTGAGCCTCGGCCTATCGTGATTTGTGTGCCTGATCTGATGTAAGCCTATTCACAGACATCTGTCGTCTCAGACAGAGAGACTTTTCCTTTCTTTGGAGTCTCTGCTTGATATCTCACTTATTCTTTCTTCAGTTACTGTATAATTGTATCTATCTCGTAATGATCCAATGGAATCAAGTCTTGTTTAATATGGTATTAACCAATCAGAGGTGTTACAGTATGTCATTGCAGAACAGAATTTTCTTGCAGACCTCCTCCACAGACAGTATGAAAAATAGATAAATAGCTCACTGCAATGGCAAATTCAGACTCCTTCAATTAAATATTCAACCGAGATAGACTATGATAGATCTCATGCAAGATGCACACGCATGACAGTTTGCAACCCTGCTATCATTCTTTGTAAACAATACAACGTCACCATAGCAACACATAGTCAGCAGGAAACAAACAGACATGGGGAGAACGTGCAAAATCCACATAGAAAGGGCAACAGATTCAAAACTTGAGGCAACAGTGCTAACTCCTGCACCACTGTGCCACCCTCCAAGTGACTCTGGTAAGATAAAGTGATCGTAAGTTATATTCCTCATGAGGCCACTCCGTTACCTTGTCACAAATGCCCAGCATGCTTTAGTGCCCGAGGCTATCTGTTGATAATTCATTGGAGGTTAAGCATAGGGCTGGACTGCTGTGGGTGAGCACAAAGCCAAAGAATAGACATCTATACTAGTTTTTAAGGCTCTTTAACCCAGTTGGTGGTGGTATGAAGGAACAGAAGGCTTTAAAGAAGAAAGGCAAACATATACAGTAGTTTGAGGATTTCAAACTAAATGAAACTTTATCAAGTTTGAGAAGTCCCTCAACAAGCATGGAAGCCAACTGGTGCGATTGGTCAGGACAGAGAGTGTCATTTTATTTTTTCTTCTCTTTCTCTGGTCCCCTTTTCTTAAATCCATAGAGGCTCATGACTGCCAGGACAGAGAACTACAAAGACTCAATGACCCAGCATCCTGTGGAGAGGACGAACAGTTTATTAATCTTTTAGTTGCATGATTCTTGGCGTGAAGCAAGATGGGTACAAAAAAACAAAAAAAAACTGTGATGATAAAACATTGAATTAATTAGCCACTTTAATTGTGTGTTCTCCAACTCCTATTCTCTGCGGGCATAATTAAGATGTGTTTATTTGGACACAGTTTGCTCTTCAAGGAGGTAACACAGCTAATTGGTATTATACTCAAGTCACGCGTACATTGCAATTATATCAACTAGCTGCTGCTGCTGCTGCTGCTGCTGCAGGAGTCACTCTGTAGAGCTGGCATCTCCAATTACTGATTTAAAAGATAAAATTTAGGACATATTCTAATGGATTTGTAAAAGCAATAACATTTAAAGGGAGGGGAGTTGTATACAGTCTCTTGGGAGGAAGGAGGGGCTGGAAAATTCAATTGACTCTTTCACCCTCCCTACTCCCCCAATCAGTTCCACTGATTTTTCCAATGGGGAAGCTTGGGTGGGTGGGTGGGATATTATTTTCTACCTGACGATGTTGCATAATTATACCCTTCATTAACAGATTAAGCCTCGAACGGCAAAAGGCATTTCTCTTGCCAGATGTTCTGCAAAGTTAAATCTTAGCCACACCGTGATTATTTAAGCTATGTGTGACACCTCAGCTTCTGTTTTTCTGCAGCAGATAGAAGATCAACTTTCACTTCCCCTTTCCTGAGATCACAAACATTTATTGCACCTAAAGTTTATTAAAATCCTTGAGGGATGTTTTGTTTTCCAGGTGCTTGGGATCTTAAAAAATTCTCCTAGCCTTAGCTAAAGGCTAGCCTTTGAACAGACCCTAGACATACATTTGGACTGTTTCCTCAAGACAGAGGATTCAGGGCTTACCTCAGTTCTCAAAAGGGCATTAACGTCACAGTGTTCCACAATCTGATGTATTTCTGAATGAAAAGGAATATGTGAGCAGGGAATTGATCAAATCCTTTGATTGGATTGGCGTAGCTTAGCGAATAAATTGATCAAATCCTTTGATTGGATTGGCGTAGCTTAGCAAATACAAAGCCGAGGCACTGAAGTCACTCCTGGACTAGCCAACATTTTCCAGTGCTGTAGTGTGGAATTTATATTTACGATCAGCTCCTGCCTCATAACATCATCACGTCTGCAAGCCACTCCTCTTTTGTGGAGCAGGTTTTACTCCAAAAGTGTTGAATTAAAATGGATGGTGCAATGATGCTAATAAAATAACATGGCTACCTCCATTTTAGATGTTTTTTTTCTGTCAAGGTTCAGCAGAGTTCACCAGAGTTACTCATCACAATAATTTTGTGCCGATTTACTTGGCCCTAAATTCAGTAACTGTTGCCAATTCCGTTGGAATTATTTGATCTTGGCACATAGTTTCTGTGTTCTAAATGTTGGTGTGAGGGGTCTCATTTATAAGCATTGTCCATTGACCACCAAACAACATTTTTTTTAACCTCGACCTCACCAGCCCCTTGACTTCTATGATCCTTATCTTCCTCTCATTATTGCCATGATTTACCTCAACCATTTTTAGGCATCTATAAATGATAATATTTGTGTGGTGCTTTATATTAGTAAAAAGTAGAGTAAAAAGAAGTTAGGAAGATTATATGAGCATACAACTGTAATAATAACTTTATTTATATAGCACTAAAAAACAGAGTTTAGAAAGTACTTTACAGAGCAACAGACCCAACAGAAAGACACACAGGTAAAAAGTAGAAAAGTCAAAAACATAAAACATACAGAACATTATGACAAAGAATACGACTCAAAAAATACCATGTATTTCAGCTGAAAGGTCAGAGATCCTCACACAAAGTGATTTAGAGTCTGACAGAGAAATAAAAGTTATGTACATTTTTACAGTTCCTGCCCTGCATCTGACGTGGTCAGAAACCTTCAACTTGGTTACAAGAATCTAATGTTCAGTGGTTTCTCATCCTAACAAGTGAATCTTTCTATAATGGGAATCTGACTCTTATCTTTAGCCTTGAAGGTTATCACAACAACTCTTCATCCTCCTCTTAGTTTGCTACCCAACTCTCGGGGGGCACTAAGTTGTGAGAAAGAAAGGTTGCAAATTGTAGTTACAAAATACACAGAGCATAGCAAAATACAATTCAGTTAAAGGTTAATAGTGTAATGGATACAATTTGTCACCAGACCTGCAAGTGTGGATCCTATGCACTATTTGATAAATGGGACCCCAGGGTTCTATCTATATGGAGTGAACAATACAACATGCAACAGGAACACTGAATAGACTGTGTTCTAATGCTAATTTATTTTTGTTATTTCTGTTATTATAAATGTTCAGGTGTTTTTACTTTTTGAACAGAAACTGGATGTTCTGGTATAATAAATCATTTTGGGTCAGCTGGTGGAAGGCATTTGGATACAAAAATCCTCAGAACATGGACAAACATGGAGACAGAAACCCAGATATACTTGTCTAATTAATAAAGAAAAAGAAATTTGATTTTGGTAATTTCACTGTCTTTACATAACTTCAGTTGACCTATCTACTTTTGTCAGCGAGAACATCCTCGATCACACATTTCTCACACAAACACACACAGCTCTATTCTCCTCAAGCTACAGCTGTAATTGACACAAATAATACAGTCAAAGCTTCACAATAGAGACAAATAAGCCAACTAATTAGAGCACAAATCCCACAGAAATATCTGCTAAAGAGATAATTTGTCAAAACACAAAATACTTCTTGTCATTTGCTGTTTCTGGCTTGAAAACAAGTTTTTGAGCTATTGTTGCTGAAATGTGTTTTGACTCCCCCTTGATCGCTCGCTGCACCATCTTCAATCACTGAGCAGTTAAAAATACAATTAGGTAGAGAAGGGGGATTGGAAGTAGACCATGCAGTTCCCATGCACAGGGCGATTTTGTTTCAAAACTGATTACTTGTTGCAAGATTTTTTTTTTTTTTTTTAATCCAGAGACCTCAGCACCAGCGTGCATAATGACTGAGTCTTTGGTATTTATAAATACTTTTAGCAAACCCCACAAAAATATAATTGTGTTCAACAAAAGCATATGAATCACAGCATTAAGACAAGGCTTCAAGAGCTTTCTGTTTCATAGAACTGTGAGAGCTATACTTCACTGGATATGAATGTATTTTCTCTTGATGTTCATATACTGTGAGTAATTTAGTCTTCTGAGACAATATTAAAAGAAGCAACACATGGATTTATTATGAGAATTAGAAAATAAAAACCTCTCTAGAATTAGGCCAATAACGTATTGACAAAATGACAAGGCTTCTACTTGAAGAGGGGATTTCTGTTTGCTTGATCTTTGCTTTCAAAAGAGTCTGTGTCTGATTTTAAGGCATTTTGTCAAGTTGCACGCTGAAGACTGTGCAGTGTAGTTTTCAGATAGAGAGGACTTATAAAATAATTATTTCAAATACTTGGAACTGCATGAATAAATATTCTCTAATTAGCCCATAGAGGTCAAGTGAACCAACAGAGATTTTTGGAAGATGCATCTCTGTGTTCGAAACATGGTTGGGGGGATTGCAGAACCACAGTGAAATAGTGATTCTTTTATTTTAAAAATGGATGTAGTCCTCCACTTGAGGCCATTTTAATATTTAATGCAAATTTAATATAACAGACTTTGTTTTTTTTATTTTTTATTTTATACAGATCCACAGTGGAGAATGAAGAAGCTGGTGAACATATCTGAAATGAAGAGACCCGATGTAAGGACATCTAGATAGGGATAGCATCTGTTTAAAGCTTTGAAGGCCACAGTTTGAACATCATAGCTCCTCTCATTTCTCACATATCTTCTGCGTCATCTTCCCACAGCCTTTGTCTTTCCTCAGTTCTTTGGTCGACCCAATTCAACTCCACCCTGTCCCCAACCGCTAGCCGTGATTTTTTTTTTTTTTTGGAAACAGATATCATTCCCCCGATCCGTCTTTGTCTTTGTGATAAAGACTAGAGGATACTGCTGTTTATTACCATGGTAATGAGGAGCCACACTTAGAGAAGATGGGGAATTTTATTAATCGTTGCCATGGCAACTTATCTATTAGCTGTAAGACTTTGAAATACTTGTAAATATATATATTTTTTTGGGGGGGAAATTCAATTCATGTCAAAAACATAACAATGGAAGAGGGGGAGGTGTCTTGCTCATGTTATGATTTATTATTCAGGGGATTTTTCAAAACGCCCTTCTCTTTTTTTCCCCCTCTTATTTTTTATTCTCAGAATGACAGTGTGAGATTAATTGTACTTAACTGGGAGAGCAGAGTGCACGTGTGTGTGTGTGTGTGTGAGAGAGAGAGTGCAGAGGCAGTAATGTGGTTGAAGTCTGAAGACTTCCAAGTGAAGGACAACAAAGATCAGCATCAGTCTTTAGGCCAGGCCCACTCAGCTCTTTAAGAAAAGAGCTTTGCGGCCCCATTGTATGTATCATTCCTTGCACATAATGCTCTTACTCCTCTCTCCAGATAACACCTCTGCTCGTCTTTATCTCCTCCTTATTTCAAACTCCATCCACACTTTCTTGTCCTCTGCCGATCCTTTCTCGAACACTTTGCATCCTTTCCTCTGATCCCACCTCTCCTCCCATCCCTCATAATCTCCTCTCCTCTCTTCTTCGATCGCTTCTTCACTCCGCTACTTTCTTCTCTCATCTGATTTCATTTCCTCTCTTTTTTTTACCTTTCACTTTTCCTCTTCCCCTCCTTTCATCTCCTCTCCTCTACACATTCTTCTGAAGCATTGCATTGCCACATATACACTCCTACTTTTTGCTGATCTTTTTAATCTTCTTAACCCATTTGCATATTCACGCTGTAATTTTCCTCCCAGGTTGCATTTAAATAATACAAATCCAGTCTATATTTGTCAGCTGTGAGACTATCCTATATTTATGAATATAATTGAACACATTCCAGCCGTCAGAAGTTGATGCCAAGGGGGGCGTAAGAACAAGGAGTCACATCTGGAGGCCCACTTTTCTCAACCTCGTTTATTCTCCTCTGAAACCAAAACATCACAGCGAGAGCCACAGTTCGACGCCTCACTGCTCAGGCCTCATTCATGTCTTTACTTTCATTTTGTTGTTGTTGTCTTTTACGTTGTTCCTTTGAATAAGTTCACATTTCCATCACCAACAGAAGTACGCCTTCCTTTCTTCCATGGCTTTGCATGTGTTGACTGTCTTCACTCAAGGTTCATTAATTTGGTTTCAAGGGTGCTTCAACAGAGCGGCATCCTCTTTCTCGCTGTTTCTGTTTTCTTCTGTCTCCCTCTGTAAGTGGGTCAGATTCACAAACCAGTGAACCACTTTTAATACTTCATCTGCGGCTATGAATGAGAGGATTCATCAGCGTGATTAATCAATCCAATAAGTACCCCTTCTCTGATGACATTAGTGATAAAAATTGAATGTTTTCACACCTCATGCATGTGTGTCTGTGTGTACTGTCTGTGTATTCTCTCTCTCTCTCTCTCTCTCTCTCTCTCTCTCTCTCTTTGTGTATGTGTGTTTGTGAAATCTGAGAGGAGGTGGAGAAAGCACAACCCTCAGAGATTGTGATCTGATATGTATCCTTTGAAGCTGTGTTCTTGTAGTAACTGTGGATAATTGATCCATGCCTTTGATTCCAGCTCCATGTTTCTCCATGGCTGAAACCATCATTTCATGGGATGTGTGTGAAATCCATGAATTGAAGTGAGAGGACCTATTAGAAGCTTTGAAGCTGACATGATGATTGCCCTAAAAAGGAGCTTGTTAAGATCATAAATTAAATCTCCAACATTCATGAGTCATTTGTGTACACATGCTCAGGGCTTTGCACAAACATCCCCAAAGTTTTAACTTAATATTTGCAATGCCTGGGATAAGGTAGAATTGACACCAACTCGAAGGTTTCATTTGACTGGCCGGCGTAGTGTGCTTCCTGATGACACAGCATTGTGCTACAGCAGACTGTAGCTCCAGCTTTTTTTTTTGCCAGGGATCTGCACTCTGCTATGTTCGCGTCCATTTGTGGCCAAGTTTTATTCACAGACTGTTACCAAAGAGTAGAATAATTTCCCACTTTCAAGTGGTGCTGTCAGAAATCAGCAGCAGGAGTTTAGCAGCGTCAGTAGTTGTATTTAGGGGACCCAAAATGAAAATATTAATAACAATGCGTCATCAGAGCAGAGCTGGTCTGTGACAGAAATAAAGAGGGAATGGTTTGGCATGTAGTTAGATGCAAAAAAACTCTTTCTAAAGCAAATCAGTCCATGACTAATATGAGAGGCGCTGTCAGTCACTGAGATATTAGGCTGTAGGTGCTGTTACACTGTTGAGTGCATAAGAGGATGATACAGGACAGCACCCTGCATAAAAACCCTCAGCCAGCTGAGAGACTTTTATGAACAAATCCCGAACTGTATGAGTTGCTGTGCAGAAATATGCCAATGAAGATCATAAAATCTAAAACAGCCCTTAGTAAATTGGCAAGCCATTATGATGATGATCTGGTGAAGGGAATATTAATTCAAAATTTTATCGCAGTTCATTTTTTTGTCATATTTAAACTCTAAAGTGATTCAGGTTAAGGCATAAGTCCAGGATAAGTGTCTCTCCCCTGTGGAGAAAGACAGTCTGTCAGTGTTGTATGAGTGGAACACTCGTGAATTTAATTCATACCAAAGAGAATATTTGATGTAGGAGAAAATGCATGAATGCCACAAGTTCTCTTAAATCATTCATATGTGCCACATAGGAACAAATCTGTTGGAGTGGTTCTTGAATGAGGCTCAATGTCAAGGTGTGTTCTTGTGGTGAGATTTCATACAAAGTCAATAATAATAATAATAATAATAATAATAAACTACAATCTATTATTGGTGGCACAAACTTTCAAAAAGTTGAAACGCGTTTTCATTCTTTTGATCTAACTTCCTGTACCTCTACTGTATTGTTGGTAAATGTTCCGTTAGGGAATCACCAGGCCCAGGTGCTTCCAACCAGGATGATCATGGTACCTGTTGCGCTAAGGAAACACAAAAGTCCTCTACCAACACAAAAAAACAAAGAAAACACTCGCTAACCCAGTACATTACCAGACGTTCCTTTCTTATTCAAAAAGCACACATTTGGGGAGAACCAGCGACCCACTCCATCGGTCCAACATTCCTTGCACAAAACCTTTGAAACCTTTGTGTTCAGCATGAATGCACTTTGGGTCTAAAATACAAAACAAAACTAAAAAAAAATGAATAAATAAAAATGTTACAGTGACACACTAATAAAAAAATGCATTGTGCAAACCTGTGCATCCAGACAGCTGATTGGTTGGTCCAACTCCTGTCTGGAGGCAGGTTTGAACAGGGAACAGAAAAGTAAAAAAAGAAATGCAAATATTATACAGCATGCAACGTGCATTGGTTAGCACTGTCGCTTCACACCAAGAAGGTTCCTGGTTCGAACCTCAGCTGGGGCTTTTCTGTGTGGAGTTTGAATGTTCTCCCTGAGTCTGCGTGGGTTCTCTCCTCCCACAGTCCAAGGACATAGGTGAATTGGTGACTCTAAATTGCCCATATGTATGAATGTGAGTGTGAATGATTGTTTTGATCTCTATGTGCCCTGTGATGAACGCGTGTACCTAAGTCAGGTGGGATAGGCTCCAGCCTCCCGCGACCCTGATGAGGATACGGAGATGCGAGGTTACAGCAAATACAGCATTCAAGTACATAAAAAAACAGCAATGTGAATGTCCCAGAATGACTTTTGTCTAAATCTAGTACAGAGAAGTACGTCTCAGCCTTTAGTCCCGACCTGAAGACCCTAACCCCAGTTCATATGAAACAGCCTGGGCTATAAACCAACTCTGCAGCAACGGTGGACAAGGCATGGAAAGAAGAATCAAGCTCATAAAAAAGTATTTTGTGTGTGTGTGTGTGTGTGTGTGTGTGTAGAGAAAGAGAGAAAAGAGAAAGAGAAAAGCAATTCCTCTTTCGGATAATGCTAATTGTTTGTTTCACAGCATAGGACGTAATCTTGCTTTTATACCCTCACACATACACACACATATTCACAGTCAAACACACATACATGCAGACATGTACACATGTTGACAGAAACAAACACGTACATCCACGATAGTACGCACACCTACACACCTACAGTGCACATCGATTCAGTGGGCAGAGTGGAGTAGCCCCTTGACACTGATCTATAGTCAGCGATTCATTACTCCCACTAATGAGTGAGGTGAGATGGCTGCTCTCAGAGCAACTCCCCACTACACCACTGCAATGCTGCAGCAAATTATTTCCAGTGCAACTCTTACAACAACACCGACACACAGACTGAAGCATGGAAAAATCCTTCCATCACCTGCCACGTTGTTTGCTCACTTTATTCCCAACCCCCCTGTCTCTTCTGTCTCCCTGCAGACGTACACGTGCTTGTCTGTGTTTCAAATCACGCGTGATGGTGCAGCACTCGCTATTGATCAATATTGAGAATGCAGTTATGGGGCGGTTAAGCTGACAATTGTCTTCAGAGAAGGTGACTGGTCATGCACATCCTCTTCATGTGCCTATTATCACTCACTGGGGAAATCAACAGATGAAGACACAGAAGAGACAAAGAGCACCTATTTATGATTATTTCACCCATTTATTGAATCTTTAAGAGTTAAGTGGTCACAGGCACACGGGGTTAAGACACTGCTTAATCAGAACATTGACCTCTTTTTAGCTCCACTCAGAGCTACAGCACAGAAACAGCCCTAAATCGAGCTGCAGAGATTAAAGGTGGCGTGTTTGTTCGAAAGAAGGGATTCAAATAAGAAATCTATAATAACTGTATGTGTTTATTTTCGTTGCTGGCTCAGGATCTCAATAAGCTAAATTCATAAATTCAGGCTGTCATGCTTCTGATTACATGCTACACCCCCATGTAAAACAATTGGATGATACACACCAACCACTGGCAGTAGATGGAGATTGCACAGCAGGAACAATGCACGCTACCTAATCGTGCATAGGTAAATATGTGTAAACTAGGATTTGGCAGGCAGAAACTGGCAGCTATATTAATGACCTGTGGGCTCAGCATTGAATAAGGAGGAACTAACGTGTACACCACTGACATTTCACAAAATATGATGCTGGGACAGCAGTAGTCGAACCTTTTTAATGAGTATACTGTTTTGCACTGTTGAGTGGGCTTACATGTTACAGAATAATATTATCTCCACATGAGGTATGCTGTAAATTGATTGTGGACAGTCAATGTGGAAAGAAGGAAAGACTACTGTCTACTGAATATTCTTAAATTATTTGTATCTGGGGACGTGTATTTTCAAAAAGAAAAACTGAAAAAAAGAGAAAAAAAAAACAACAACAACTCATAGATGTATCTAAATTGTAGCTTTTCTTTCTCCCTAAAAGCTCTAACTATGGCACTGGAGAAAAACAACTTGTGCTTCCAATAACGCAGATTGATCGCTCTTCATACTGCACATACCAACCCTGTTTGCATGTAACAAAATTGTTTTCACAATTATGTTGTGCTAACAAATGTTATTCCTGGATTGATTATGTTCACATAGGATTTCTTTGAGTGAGTGACATTTATGTAACATGCTGGACTCATCAAGGTTGTGGTGGATAAGTTTTTATGCTTTCTCGTTCAGCAGGTTTGCATAGATCATGGCCAAACTTACATCAGCGATTGCTCGAGCCTGCTGCTGTGGTCCCTGACTGCTTGACGTCAACTACAAATACTATTAATATGATTATCTTTATTACTACCTTTAGTCATATTTCCGTTAAAGTTTAAAGTTACAGTTAACTGGTCACAGCAGATGGCTGCCCACCAATTAGCTTCATGCTACTAAAGGTTTCTGCCTGTTAAAAAGAAGTTTTTCCTTACCACCGTCACCAAGTACTTGCTCCCCGTGGGAAATCTTGGGTCTATATATTTGGTGCTATAAAATTTAAATTGATGATGGGTGTACAAAGTGCAGGACAGTGACATCAGAGTCCAGGGTATGCATCCAGATCAGTCTCTGGTTAGGTTTAGGGAAGCAGGAACAGCACCTTAGTTAAGGTTAGTCAAACATCGTGATCAGTTAAATATTAATAATGCTGTGGTGACTGGGTTTTGTATTGCAAGGCCGCTGGAAAACAAACACGTTAACATTTTAGTAATTTAGATTTACTTTCCTCATTATAGTCATAGAAGATAATCGGCATTAGGTTTCCTTGACAACGTATTTGTTGCAAACGTCATTTCTAGGAGAAAGGGATGCATGTATGGGACTTTTGCATGAGCTTAAGAACCTGTAACCTTGAGCATCCAATAACCTGAAGTCGTCATTTGGATATAAAAAAGTTTGGAATCATCTGTCATATTGATGTTTTTCTTCTTCCCTTCAATAATGGCAATTTTACAAATAAAAACACTATAATCCAGACACCAAATGTATTATTTACATTTGACATCGTTTTGGCCCAAAAGCACCATTTAGTTGATGTCCCCACAGTGTTGCAGGGCATATTGCTGTTGTAACCCTTCAATTTTTAATTTGTTTTCCAGTCCAGAAAGCCATAAGTGACCCGAGATCATTATTGAACCACACGATGCAATTGAGGTCTCTAAACATTTTTCTTTGGGCCCTCTGCAGTCTACTCAGTGGTCAAATTTAACAAGTTTAAACTGTGATTTGTCAGTTCAGAGTATGTTTAGCTGATATTCTGTGATCCAGTTACAATAGTGCTAACCATAGATCAAAGCAACACGCCTGTTCATTCCATTTCCAATTGAAACAGCAAACTTTTTTTTTTTTTTTAGATATACAGCATTAAAAAGGCAACGTCATAATTTATATGAGCTGGTTTGTGATAATGGATATGGCTAGGTATTAAAGTTTTACTTTACATTAGTATTTTTGATCTTAGTTACACTATTTTACTGTAAAAACAGATGACAGCAAACATAACATGGTTACAGACCTCTGAATTGCTATTCATAGCTCTCTTTCAGAAATTCAAGTAGATCTGGAGTTGGAAAACCGACTGACCCAATCAAAGCTTTGTATACAGTACTGAAAATAAGGGCATCATCTCCCTGTTCCAGAGCCAGAAAATGGTGACAAAAACGGCCTTAAGTGTGGATTGTACTGTACATAAAAGGCAATTCTCAAATCAGCATATTTCTTTAATTGACATGCTTGTTTGACGACGGATTCATCAGTCACTACTGATTGGTTACAGAAAACAGCTGAAACAAATCTGAATGTCAGACTGAAAAATGATGTGAAAATTAAATAGAAATTCAGTCTGATTAGTTAACAAAGAATCTGTCCAGAATGCATGAAGTGATTAAAATATACAATTAAGAAAGATGGTGGGACAACAAAACAGACACAGACAAAGAGAGCACGTGTGATCAATTCCATATTTGATTCATTCTGTGCTCTGTTGAAGTGACAGCTAAAAGCATATTTTCTCCGATCTGTGTTAGAACACACCGTCCATGATTCCTCATTTAATGAGGCAGCCCTAGGTTTTGTCTTTTAATTGCTCCAGAGAGTAAAGCCTCATGTTAACCTTAGGACAGACATGTTCAAATTTACAAAACTGATTGAACTGAGATCACAAGAATAAAGGTGGATATTTGCTTAAAGTTCTTCATAAGCTGCGGGGAGGTACATCTCTTAAACAGGCATTTCTTTTTACACGAGATAAAAAGAGAGCTGAAAAAAGGTAAGATTTATTTAAATTAGAGGTTTTCTGGGACTTACTGAGTGCTAACACACACCTTTTGAACTGACTAATTAAATTCTACAGTGAATTCAATTGTTCTTGAATGATCCTTTATAGGGACTTCTTGCATTTGTTGGCCCCTCTACACCGAGATCAGCAGGTCAGCTACAAAACTTCTTTATACATGCATGAATGAACATGGTGTAAGTTATTTGTTATCATCATGGAGGTGATTTACTCTGAAGCTACAGTAGTGTGCATGTTAGCATGGAACTAATGTTGACCCTTTTGTTCTTAATTGGTTCTCATTAATCAGTTCATTTGTTTTTGATTACCCGGTCAGCGTGTTATGAATACTGATCAGTATTCAATATTTCGCTCTTTCATTACTGATTTCATCATGTTACATTAGATATTCAGGAGTTAATACTTGCTTAACACAGTAATAGACTAATAATCGTTTGCTGTGGTATAATTAGTTACTGTAGTGTAGATTTATGAGCCGAGATTGTTTGACTGTTTCATAGTGTTGAGCAGCCTCTAAAAAAGGTGGTGATGAAAGCAGTTTAAAGCAGTGCTTCTTTAAAAATCTTCTTTCAAACATCTGATATTGACCAACCAGTCTGGACACATTCATAAAAGATAAAGTTAAAGACGAAAACTCTGTTAAAAATCTCAATCGTTGTGGAACTGGGATCTCGCACATATACCTGGTTTACCCTCCCACAGTTAGCCAGGAATGGATTTAGACACATCTTTAAACACATATTTGTATTTCGATACTGTCTGATTGGTAGCATAACCATTACGCATAGCTGTGGTTATTCATACTGCCCATATTATCAATGTTTCATCATATATATAATCAGACAATTAGTGAATCAGAAAGCTTTATTGGCTAATAGGTATAGGTGGCTAATAGGTGTATATACAGTATGTATTTATAAGTGTTTTTCATTTTCACTTTATCATATTATGTAGACATAGAAACCATGTGGAGGTGCGTTTATTCTCACTGCATGATCTGGTGTTATAAATAGTATATGATGTTGGAAGTAGCCTATGCATGGTTTTTGTGCACGTCTAACACTTATATGTCTCTTATTAATATGAGCTTATTTTTAGTTTTTTTACTTAACGGACCATTTTATTGCTGATGATGACGAGTGAGTGATGAGTAATTGTACATTTGAAACATCCATCTAATGGGTATTTCATTCAGTTATGCAGTTAAGTACGCCTCTGTATGCGTGTATGTAAAATGTAAGAAAATCAAATGAATACAGCAGAAATGGCCTTTTAATGTTAAAAAAGAAAGAGGAGCAGGATTGCAGACAAAGAGGATGAAAGACTGATGGTTCCTGTTCCTTAATAAATCATGTCAGAACGAAACAAGAGGAAACAAATCTAAAAATAAATACGTTAGACACTCCAGCTCCCACGAAGAATTAGCTACATAATATGTGACCTTACTCTTTCTCTCTCTCGCTCACACACACACCAGCACCCAAACCAAATACACCAAAACATAGACAGAGCTGACATTTAAATGAATTCAGGCTCTGTCTATTCAGATTGTGCCTGACGTCCAAACCCCAAAAAAAACATTCAGAAATCTTGCCAGGTAATTTAATTTACAGTTTAAAGAACCTAGCACAGCTACTAGTCTAACCTGCCTCCAGTGTTTCCTCACTGCTTGACGATGAGATAGCGCTTCCTCAGTTTGTGCTCTGTTCATAATGGGATGGGTGGGATGGAGGGTCAGGGGTGGAGAATTGGAGTTGGGCTGTGGGTGTTCGGGTGGAGGGTTGGGATGGGCGGAGGGTGTTTGCTTGTTTTTATGTTTTTATGTGAAGCACTTTGTGTTACATTTTGTTTTGTATGAAAAGTGCTATACAAATAAAGTTTGATTGATTGATTGATTGATAGTCACACACATGGCAATATTCAGTTATTCCATATTCAAGACAAACCTGGACTGAATTTTTAGAATAGCTACAATGGGATTTGACAGGCACAGCCATCAGATTTTGGTGTCACTTCTTTGTTTGAAAGAGTAAGAGTTGTTTTTCATCACTTACTATAGTGGTCATGTCATGTGGTCTGGATCTATTGATAGCCAATGAGTCTGCCCCGAGATGTCTCAACCTCAGATGCATCTGCATTCAAGATTACTTTCCAGATGCTTCTCAAGGCCTCAGAGTTTTACAAGCAGTCCCCCTGTCAGTTTTACTTGTTCTAATCTGTGAGTCTGACAGCTTGACGTTCTCATTTATAGTTCTTTAAGTTTTTATTGGACTGACTGCCTGTTCGACCTGTTGCCTGCCTCTGTTCCCTTGGCCATGTCTGGTTCCAGCCTGTTTGGAGTCCCTTTTGGACCATTATTAATATGTTCAATCACTGGTCAATGATTTTAATCTCATCATGAGCAGCGAGTTGAAGACGCCGGCCAGCAAAGAGCTCACTGAAAACGTTTGTTTAATTAATGTTGTGTCATAATTACTGCTGAAGTAGAAGTAGAAAAGTTTCTGCTAACCTGACAGATGCCAGCTTATTATGTCACAGTTCAAAAAACACAGTAGAACCCAAATACATGACTTCAGAAGCAAAGCTACAAATTATACAAGTCTTTACTAGTAAAGTGTACAAGGATACAAAGTCCAGACAACCAAACAAGGTCCAAAAGGACTAGACTGAGGCAGAATCTGAATAGTACAGGTTTGGTCATAAAACAAGATCGGGATAAAAAAAAAAAAATGCTGAAAAGTGAAAAGGAGTTGATGAGGGAATAGCAAACATTTGAGTGATGAGGGTTAGCAGGTGAGATCATTCTATAGTCAGAAGACTGGCTGGAAGTCTATAATGACAGCAGAGTTAAAACATGAACAAATGACAAGCCACAATGAATGAATACTGACATATCAAAGTCATGACACTTTATAATGTACTATTATTTGGAAAGACAAATGACAAAGGGGAAAAATAATATCAAACAAATTAACTTGCCAGCAATGATTTAATAATATCAATGATAACCCATCCATCCATTTTCTGTAACCGCTTATCCTTATCAGAGTCATGGGGGGCTGGAGCCAATCCCAGCTGACATTGGGTGACAGGTGGAGCACATCCTAAACAGGTCACCAGTTCATCACAGGGCTGACTAGCAGTGATAATATTGCAAAATATTATATGAATAATAAACATGCAAAATTTGAATAATATTACAGATGAAGGTAGTCGATTTCATTTGAACTGATTGATTTGAGGCATGGTAGGGATCCTATGAGAGAAACCCACGTGACTGCCATCTTTACCACATAGTTTCAAAGAAGCTCTTCATATTAAGAATGAATCACATGACTACTTGTATGTGAAAGGGGTCACTGCTGTCAAAATCATTGGTAATTATGACCCAATATTTCATATTTTAGCCTTCTTTTTTTTATGTACTCTCAGCTGTTTTCAGTGCAGACTGTCTGCTAACAAACACACTAAAAAGCAGACAAGTTGGTGAACATAATGGAACATTTAGCTGCTAAGGAGCCAAATATTTCCCCAAGGACATGGTGGAGACTAAATTCAGAGTTAATTATTCATAAATTAAAAAATAAAAATAATTTTAAAAAATGGAGTCATTTAAATTATAATTTATTTGTCACATTACCAGATTTTTTTTTTTTTTTTTTAAACTTGTAAAACATGTAGCAACTGCTGCTAACATGTCAGTCATATCAATTTCATATCAGTGTTGTGTTTACAGCTTTCCGGTGCCCCCAAGTGGCCATAAAAATCAGTTAATGCAGGTTTAAATATTTCATAAAGCACTTAGACCTGTAATATAAATCTTGTTCAAAAGGAGTTTTAGTCTACTATTTTACAACCTATGCTCATTTGACACATGCTGTTTTTCTTTGTAGCCTACCTCCGCCCAGTATTCAGTCTGCACTCTTCAGTTGCCTTCAGTCTTTTCTACAATCTGCCTGCTCCTTTTGGTTTCCAGTCTGTTCTCCCCTGCTGCATGCCGACCTTCTCCTGTTGAGCTCCAGCCCTGCAACTCCTTTTCATTAAAATCTCTTTCACCTTACCATCTGTCTCAGCCTCATTGTATCTGCATTTGTGTCCGGTTCCTAAATAAAATCCTGGACGCTACTGAACCAACATTCAGCTCATACAGGGAGAAATACAAAAGGCTTCTCCAAGGACAGGAGCCTTCATAGACCAGGATACATTGCAGAAACAAGACATACTGTACTGCACTGGGTCTTGTGTGTGGGGGTGAGGGAACAAAAACCTTTTCACCAAAATCCAGCTGAAAGTAGCTCCAGGCTTGTTCTCTGGGGTAGCCACAAGGCATCATGGGAAATGTCAAAAATCACTAACTGTAAAGTAAACAAGGAAGGTTGCTTCTTCCCAAATTGGTTACATATAATACAGCTGACTGTAAGAGTAATGGAGATTGCTTTAAATACATTGCTAAAAGCAAACGGATACACTGAAAAATGTACCACAAGAACTGACAGAAACAGAATAATAAACAGAATGCAGGCTCGGTTAACAGTTACAGGGAGTTTGGGGTAAGTTGCAGGGCTGAAGAAGTGCTTACATTTAAAAATAGATTTGTTGATTATTCCATTAGACTGTTCTACTAATAAAAGCATTCTTTCCTAGATTGGTTCTGGTACAAGGTTCCTAAAGCACTGGAGCATGCAAATTCCGGATCAATGCAAGTACAAGTTAAACCATGAGCTTTGTAGATAAATACCAATGACTACAACATATAATATAGTGGTGAGTATTGTGCCAATCTTCAGTGATGAATGGTAAATATAATTATCTTAAAATATAAATAAGAATATAATTTATAAAAATATAATTTATAAATATATAATTTATCTTATAAGCCAGAACTCAGGTTCAACACTTCTCTGCAAAACTTTGCAAAAGATGCAAATTTAATTATTATTACAGTTGAGATCATTATATCTGCTTTTAGCACTTTCCATCTGTCTCTTTTTTTCGATGCTAATTTGCAAAGGCAATAATATAAAGAAATGTTATATGTGTCACCCACATTATATTTATCAGCACAATGAGAACGTTTTAATGAATGTATCTGCAGAAATGCAATCATATTTAATATATCTTTTAAACACTGATAACTTTGTTGTCCCTACAGTATCCAGTACAACTAAATGGTTATCTTTAGGCACTCAAAGCATCCGGTTAATGTTACAGAAAGATCATTGTCTTGCCTGAATATGGAAAAGACAACACTGTCAATCACAGGACAGAACATCTCTTTTCTTTTTAAATATTTAACCAATACCACCATGTTTTCCTTTCCTTTTCTCTTTTTCTCACCATGACCAAAATCTTTTAGCAGCCTAAACCTAATCACATACGAGGAATTGGGGTGCAGACCATTACTTATCCTGTCAATGTGTTGATACAAACCAGGAACTTTAATCAACAAAGCTACTTCTCTCTCTGTATAACTGTATGGTGTCTACATGTCCATTCTAATTTAGGTTCTTTGTGAGCAGAATTGAACAGCATGATAATGTTTTGTGGCTCAGACTAATTTGACCAATTATGGACCAAACTGAGTCCCAGAAGGTCAAGGCCTCAGCTACCAATACCATCTGCTTATGGAACACCCTCCCAGTTTGGATCAGCTTGTCAATGTGCCTGGGGAAGACATACATGCACTCATACAGTACATGTACATGCCTAGAGAAGGCAAGCCATCATCTTCATACATTCATTAGTGCATTAGTGTAATCATTGAGTTTTACATTCTTCTGTCTTTAAAACAAGTGAATCAGTGGAATGACACATCACGTATGTCGAGTGTAAATTAGCAGGGATTTCATTGACTTGCTTCTGTTCAGACAAATGATGACTCAACAAAATCTCCAATCTCCAAATAAACATGTGGAATTGACAATTTTGCAACCTGGTTTTAGTGACTCAGCTACATGTTCTCGTACCATTCTATTCAGCCAGCTGGCTTCTGAGAGTCCTGTTACATATTTGCCAAATACTGGCAGACAGCGCTTAAATATGCCATTAGAGGATCATGTCACACTGAAGTCCATCTCGACTAAGAATTTGTATTGTATAGCTGACAAGTTAGAAAACCAGCTTGCATCAGGCACCTTTCTGAGTGGAAAATATCGGGAACAGGTCTTTTTCCCGACAGACATTTTGAAATGTCACAGCAGGAAAAGCACAGGTATAAATATTAAAATGAATGATGGCTGATTTCCATTTAGCTGCTTTAGTTTCAGGGTCGCGCATGCTGGTTCACTGTCACACTGTCGTGGTTAGGCACTTGAATAGAACAGAGGTTAATGTTACCAGTAACACCTGTGAATTTCCTACAATGACATGTCAATATGTTGCACAAAAGGAACTTCTCACAGGTCCATCAACATAAAATCCAATATTAACACTAATAAAAGTAAGTCTGAGTGCAGAAGGAGCAATGCACTACAAATATCTAACACCAAACGAATAACCCATTTAGACTTCCCTTCTATTCCTTTGGTGTGACTACAAGGCTAACAAGTAGATGTATCCATCTGGGAAATATGGATCAGCAATGTCAAGTTTTCAAGTTGTCAAGATTTCCCATACTTCACATTCTGCTGCAAATTTAGCATTAGTTCGGCAATAATGCTATTTCAGGCACATGTAAATAATGAAATGAAATGAAATCTTGCATCCCTTTGCACCTTAGGTGGACTAAAACAACCTGCTAAAACAACCAAAAAAAACAAAACAAAAAAACAACAACACTAACACTATATTTTGTTGAGTTGTGCACGTTCAATCTCCCAAATATTCCCAACAATGTTCTAAGGTAATGTGTAATTTTATTCAGGTAAAAGTGTTTGCTATTTACTGTATACTGTCGTGACTTTTCAATGGCTGCTGATGTCGGTCGGTCGGTTGAAAAGAAAAGAGCCGCAACTCATCTTGACTTGAATAATTAGGACTTTTTTATTCAAAGAAACAAGTGAGTTTGAGATACGTTTCATTAATAATTGACATCTTGGCGGTCCTGCCTCCTGGCTAAACTATTGTGAAGTTGGTCATTTTAGTATGGGGACTTATGGAAATTGACTTGTTCTGTAGCCAGCCTCAAGTGGCCATTCGAGGAACTGCTGTCTTTGGCATTTGTTCATCACTGCACAGCCATGAGGGTTGCCACTTAGTTTCATGAGCTATAGTAGTTGTTTAACAATGAAGACAACAACTAGCATGAATCCACACTACTTCATGGCATCATCAAACTGTATCTTTTGTTAATGTTATGATGCCCAGCAGCATAAATAACATACTGTACATTTAAAGAAAATAAAAGACGTGTTTTATGCATTCAAGATTGTTCCAGCCTGTCTGTTAGTCAGAAACAAACTAGTGGAGGCCCGGAGAAGTAAGAATTTCTGCACAACCTATAGTTTAAGACTGCTAGCTATCCTTACACAGCGTTCTGTTTTCAGTCCTTGTTCTGCATTCTACACTTTCATGCACAGTACTGTGTTTTGGCAGTGCTTAGAGCCCAACACACAAACTGTACTCGTGAGAAAGAGAAAAGTGTAAAAGTGTAAAAATATCCCAAGGGTCACAGCTACGTGCTTACAGCACGAGTAAAATACGACACGTTGTGCAGCCTGTGCAGACAGCTGTACTGATTAAAACTGAAGCATATCTCTTCTGTCAGATGCACGTTAGACAGATGTTTCGAAATGAACCTGTGTAGACATAAGGCAGTCTGTAGCAGAGCAGTACAAACTTAAATTTGCCTTAAAAAATCGTTTGCCTGAACCTTGAATGGTGTTGAACTGTCGACTTGTATGTCTTTTCCAGGAAAGTTATCCAAGGATGTTACAGTTCTTGCTCAACTGCTTGTGATTTGTCAGTTATCTCACATCCTATTGGCAGACCTTTCAGTGTAAACACATGACCCGTTCAGATAGATATTTCTGCACACATAGTGCGCTCGTTCATGCACAAATCTTTTTCTCTTAATCTCTCCCGCTCATACATTTAAGCTGCTTCTCTTTCTCACACATGCTGTGATTTCTTCATCATTCACCAAGCATCTTGCAATGTTGTCACATAAGCAGTCTTCTATTTGTTCAAGGATGCCCTTAAATATGAGAGAATACGACACCCAAGACGTACTGCAATAACTGTTTTAATATCCTCTGTTGTGTCAGAGCTGGTGGATTTTATGAGGTTTGTTCCCCCTACCAAATTTTTTGGATCCAGCTCCGTTAAAAAGCCCACAAACGTAAATTATGAAGCCCATTTTAAGGTAAGAGCTCTGTGGGATTTTACAGTGGAGGCTGCTTCGAGCTGTGTCCTTGTAAGAGGCAGGCATATTATGTGTGTGTGTGTGTAGAGAGAGAGAGAGAGAGAGAGAGAGAGAGAGAGAGAGAGAGAGAGAGAGAGAGAGAGACGAAGTGAAAATGTAAGTGAGACTTTATTAATACACCTCCAGCCATACAGCCTGAGCATCGCCATGCAATGCACATAGGGAATATCTTCAAGCTTTTGTGCGATACTCTGATTTCTAAGTAACAATCTCCTTTTATTTAAAGCAGGGCAGTAGTTTCCTTAAATAAATGTGTCTATAATGATGCAAGATTCACAGGACTACTTTTTTGCAAGCTCAGAGACCACCTAATAATAGATATTTTAGAGCTACATTGAGAACCGGATGTTTTACAAGCGATAGTCTCAAAGAAAAAAAAAAGCAAGACATCTTTAATCCTGCTGGAATGGACTTTACTAGACCACAACCAGAATGAAAAGCACTCTAGTTCAAGTAGTGCTCAAAAGTGTGTGATCTGATTCCTGTCTCACAGTTTGTGCTGGTGTCAAAATGTGTTTTGTTGCGAGTGCAAACACGGCGTGTGTTTGTTTCCAGACTGCGACGGGTAAGAAGATAATCTACATATTTATGACTCTGTTTGATATCATTAATTTTATTTTTGATATATGCATTGGTGTGTGTGTGTGTGTGTGTGTTCCTGATTGATGTGCATTATACTTCATCTCAGCATAAACTGCGGGTGAAGATTAAAGGAAAATGGGGATTCAGCAGAACGCGCTTAGAGTTGGTTCGCACATAAGCAAGATAAGTGAAAACAAAAATGCACACACATGCACACAGTTACACACACAGACAACACAAACACTCACAGACACACACACACACATACACACATATGCAGTGACTGAATCTTTTTCACATTTGTTTCATCTGGCTGATCTGTGTTTGTTTAAAAATCAGAGACACTGCAGATGTCGGATAACCCTTGGCTTCTCTCCGTCTCTGTTTCTCAAATTTAAATGAGCTTCATCAGCATGAAATATTTCAGCATCTGTTTGCCAAAGAACATGGGGACAACCTGAAGAACAATAAATCATTGAACACAACACCATCATAAAATCGGAATCAATTAATCAACAAGCAATTTATTATTGTTTGTCTCTCCTGTCTCTGCTTAAGAAAAGAGGTTATTTATGTTTCTGTTCTATTTCTACCTCATTCTCCCTCCCTGTCATCTTACTGAAACCTGCACATGGCAATATCCATCATATGTAATCAGAGTATGAAATCCTGACTCTAGGGCAGCCATGCAGTATGAGTCTCATCTAGACAGAAACACAAACATAAATTGCATTTTAAATCAGAATCCTACGTGTGCTCGTTATGAACAGGGCATAATACATTAGCAGCAGCAGCCGGTGTTTAAAAATGAATTTAAGAAATAACTTTAAAAATATATCCTCTTTATTTGAATGAATGTTCTTTTCAAATAAGAATTTTGATCATCCACTGCTGCCGTCACACAGTAAAGCCTTTGTTAATATTTCCATGATGAATAATGTCCATGATGATGAACTTTCAGAGGATTGGACCCAAAACAAATGAATTGAAGATGAACAACACCTGGCTGGATGTCAAGAGATAGAATCTTGGATGGTTGTTTTGTTTTCTGTGCAGAGAAAATGTGTCCTACTTGCTGAAGTAGCCTTGTGGTGACAGTGCTCAAGATGCCACGAGGATATGAAAAAATAAAATAAAGTTCTGCTCACAAAAACAAAACAAACAAAGTAACTAGGGGGTCTCAGATGCACCATACTGTTTTAAATCCAGTTTTCAGGGTTTTAGAGGTAGAGTTTTTTTAATTCAACATTTTAACAAATGTCAGTCCCTCAGATTTGTTAGTCTAAATACAGGATATTCACAGGACATCTGACTTTCATGGCCCTGCTTTCTTTGGAAATTTTCCAAAGCCTTTTAAGTCTAATAAACATAAGCCAATCTACATCCAAACCACAAGTCCGTATTTCTCTTATAACCTTGAATAATAACTACATTTGGATTTCATTCATATTCTGCTTCTAGAATTCGATTTTCTTTATTGAGGCATGCCACATTTCAGTGTTACATAAAGTACTTTTAAAAGCAGGAGCGACTATACATTTAAGTGGATTATGTGTAGAGCTCGAGCCATGATTTTATGCTGCTGAAAAAAAATTGCAAGAGAAATATTTTTGCACGCAAACATTTTTCAGTGAATGTTATGTTTCATTTAAAAGCAGTTTTTCTACATTCACGGTGGCCTTCGTATAAAAAAGAGTAAAACATCATGTCATTCCTGCCACTTTGTATCTCCTTGTGGTTTTCACATGCTCATCTAAGAGCTCATAAAACCAAAGCCCACTGGATTATGTCAGAAATGCAATTCCATCAAGCTTTTAATGAACAGCTTTTCTGAGCTTCTTCAAAAATTTTGTTGAAGTTTTTTTTCTCCCAACACCAGCGATGTTAAACTTTTGATTGATTGACTGTGAACTGCAAACTAAAACATCAATTTTACCAAACAAAATACAGAGTATGACCTCAGCATAACCTGATTATTTCTGCATTAAAGCTGTAATATTATACAGCAATATAGCTTCAGCTCAGGTTTAAGTTATGCAGGTTTCACATGTAATGAGCCAATTCATTGTAGCTATGTTCTATTCATTCTCTGGTTTCACCTTTTCTGTAGTTGTTGAACCTGCATACAGAGTACCTGTCTATACAGCGCCTGTGTATAATTAATTAACAGATGGAGCTATTTAAAGCACATGCTACCCAGAATACGATAGTGTGGGATAAAACTGCACCACCCTCAGAAGTAACAAGTCGTTACTTAAAAGACGATAATAACAGAAGATTAAAAACAAAAATCTTTTCATCTCATGGGGAAAATGAGGCCACTGTACTGAAACTGTATTCTCAACATGTTGTGCAACCAAAGAATGATAAAGAAGTGTTGTGCAAATGGCTGACTAAAGGGAGGAATCACTGAATTCTTGTTTATTTGGCAGAAAGGTATCAAGTTGACTTTTGAAACTGGTATTTTAAGCGCAGTGCTCACAGACCTCCTGTTGGTTCTTGGAGCAAAAACTCTAAAAGTGGACTCAGCAGCAGAACATTAGTGAAAGCTGAGGCTGAGCATACTATTTACTTTATTGCTCAGGTGACACTGGAGGTATTATCCCATTGATTGATTGATTAACTGATTGATTGATTGATTTTAAGCCAGCATCTTGTAACCATATGGACTTTCCCTTATATATATGGCACATTGGCTGCTCATTCATGTGAAGTCATTCCAAAATGTGTATGCCACAGCACACAAAAGGTAGAAGGGAACCATCTGTCACTGAGATATTAGTTTTTCCAGGAGCCACAGCGAAATGTAACATTTGGGCTCTGCTTATGACTTATAAATATAATTGCTCCATGATTGATAATGCACTCTGCTTGGACCCTGTAGGTCTAAGGTCCAGGACACCTATTCCACTTGTTCCCTCTGACGTCGACCCTGGAGGATTACGAAGCGAACTCATTTGAAATGAGGCTCATGCAGGTATGCACTAATGCAATGATGATGATGGATGGAAGCATGCAAGGTTAATTGGTAACCCAATTTACTGTTAATGGCT
This sequence comes from Argyrosomus regius, assembly GCA_946959425.1. Lineage (NCBI taxonomy): Eukaryota > Metazoa > Chordata > Actinopteri > Sciaenidae > Argyrosomus > Argyrosomus regius. Next base: position 3,555,747 of record OX336882.1, read on the forward strand.
TGTGTCTGCTTTGGATGGCGTGGTACCTGTGTACTGCAACTAACTAATAATACACCTGACAAGCATAAAATGTTGTCACACACATCTTGTGTTAGTGCAAAGCTCCAAATTAAAGTAGCTCAAAACTTAACGATTAACCTGCAGCACACAGAGGAGAACTGTGTTTGAGGTTTCACCATTGTGACTCGGATCGCTCATGTTTTATCAGTAATAAACACCTTCCTATTTACGTACTTGATAGTGAAGTGAATGGCAGACAGGCGGTACACATACCACCCTCAGGCATACAGTGTTCACGCCGGAGGCAATTAATTACTGTGCCTTTACCTCAGCTATTAAGATCTGTCTAATGAAACCAGGATTCAGATGTACACCTGCTGAGTTTTGTGTGTGTTTGTGTGTGTGAGCCTGTCTTAGTCTTATCTTAATGCAAGTCGACCGGTGGTCTGATGGGAGGACCTGTAAAAACAAAGAGATTAATGAATAATGCAGGAATTGTGTACACAAACACACAGACCTAAACACACACACACACACACACATGCAGGCTCAGCGATAGCATATGCCCTCACACAAAATGCATCAGGAGTCCCCAGTGTGTGTTTGAGTGAATGTAAATGTGTGCATGTGTGTGTGTGTGTGAGACAGAGAGGCTGAGGGAGCTTATGTGAAAGGTCCGTTGCCAGGTCCACATTTTCCCCAAAGGGCACTGGGATGTTTTTCAGTGTGTTACTATGGAAATAAAATGGTTTTAGGTTTAGAGGGTAGGTGGCAGGTATAAGTAGGAGGAGTATTCAGAGGAGTCTCTCCACTGAATATTAATGAGAGTCATACAGTGCAGAGTGATGTGTCTCTGTGTCTGTGACTTTGTCAAATATCAGTGTGATATCAGAACAGCAGGCTGGCTTCTCCGCCGCGGGTTTGGAACCGTGGGATTGTGAAGAAGTGGAATTCTTTGTCTTTTGTTTTTGGACTTATATGTTACAGTGAAGGATCCATTTTTAGGCTTACCTTTCCCAACTCTACAGTGCACTGTGCACATATTTTGGGAAAATATCTGAGGAGGTAAAAGTTACTGTAGTATTGCAGCTGTGCTACATCAACTAAAATAATTCTGTTTCATGAGTGTGTGGTTTGTTTTTGGTGAGATGCTACAGGCAAACACATCACAAAAGTTTTCATTTTATTTGATTTTATTTTTTCATCCACTGGTCAACTTTGAGATTTTTCTTCCAAAACATGTCATCGTTCAAACTAGTGGAAAGAAAAAAGTATTTTACTACAGTTGATATATGTGCATCTGTAGATTTCACCAAAAATTAGCATTAGATAATGCCTCAGTGTCATATTTTTTAATTACAAGAAAACAGAAAACTTGTAATTAAAAAAATAAATATCTTAATGTAAGTAATCTTAGTGTTTTTATCTCACGTGATGTACAATGCATGGTATTTTACACCATATATCTTTAAAGGCTGTTTTCGAAAAAAGAGTATTTTTTCATACTCTGAGCTAGAAATCTCCTACCTACATACACCAAACCTTCCACTTCTATTCCTATATATATTCTGAAGGTTTTTCCAGAGGGGTTTGTTCATTTATCATTCATAGCCTGATTTATAGAACATTTTATTTCGAAAACACAGCGAAAATGTTTTTTTTATGGCTGTTGACAGTATTTTCTGATTTATGGAGTGATAAAGAGATATCCTTTGAAAACCTTTGACTCTAATATGTCAACAACATAAAAATGAGAGTTTTGAACCTGGCTTTATCCAGTGTTCAGATTTCTGTTCGGGAAATGTATGCAAATAAGTGAGTTTTTAATTAGATGATGCCTTATTTGCACATTTAAACAGAATATTTCTGAAAACTTAATGTGAGTAATCAACTGGAGAACTTTACAGTATCTATTAGTTTACGAGTTTTACTCTATTCACCCGTCTCCCCTAAAATATTTTGCTCAAAAATGTACTATTTGTTATTATAATAACATTAATAATAAATAAAAAAATGTCAGTAACCATTTTAAGATTATTCTCTTCCAAAACTGACGCTGACTTCGACCATAACATTTTCTGTGTTTCCCAGAGTGCACATTGAGAAAACAGACTGTCCTCCCATGAAAACAACAGCATCAATCATTTCTCTTCAAAACACCCAGACACAACACTTGTTTACGTTGGTGTGACAAAAACTTTCAGCAGCTGTAGGAATTATGAGTCCTCTCCATCAGAAGCACAGGAGGAGTTAGTGTGACGTTGTCATGGACTCCGCAGAGGGAAGGAGGTTAGGGTGGATGGATGAGTCAACAAAATGTGACCGTCATATGCTGGACTGCTGCTTGTTTCTTGTTGTCAGCGTTGATTTCTGTCAACAATGATCACAGTCATACCTTAACCTCAACAAATTATTATTGCTGTTCTTATAATTAGCATTATTATTGTATCATTTATCCATTACCTACATGAAGTAGTAATTTTAACCGAAAGCTTCATCTTTAAATCTAATCAAGTCATTTATGCTAAACCAAACCTTCACAAGAGTTGTATCAGTTCAGAAAATGATTTGATTTTTACAACAGTGATTTGACTTTGAGGGACTCGAGAGAAACACAAAATGGATTGGCTTCCACAAGGCCTCTCCACACTGGTGATTGATTTATTTGGATCCCCATTATCCACTACCAAGGTAGCAGCTGCTCCTCCTATTGTACATACAGTAACTTTATAACAGGGTACAGATAGCTACAGATTTGAACATTTGCCAGCAGACCTACATTTATCCAGTGAACAAAAGAAGAAATAAAATGAAATAATGTCCTTTTCCTTCATCATAGAAATTCAGCAGTCACGCATACATTGATCAGAAGTTTTCATGGCTTTTTATCTATGACTGCTGTGATGTTTGCAGCATGTTCATGTATTGGCTAGTCATTACATTTTTTGATCTCCCTTGTATTTTTAGAATAATGTAGAATATGTTTTTAATTTGTAAATTATAATGTGCAGAAAAAGAGTGAGTCCACTGCACATTGCTAAGAACTAACTAACTGATTGAATACTCACCCTTCACTGTGCTTTTAACACATATACTGACTGTGGTGTGAGCATCGGGAAATCTGCTGTGACTCCAAGATGCAACACTCCTGAGGACCACACGGTGAGAAGGGCGCAACATGTGAGGAAGGTTGGAAGAAGAGGTCACAAGAACGACAACAAACTGAACTTAACTGTGAAACATGTAGCACACGAGCTAATGGTCATTTTAGGACATAAGAAATCAGGTATGCATGAGAAGAACTACAGATGGAGATTTTACTTAAAAATGTAAATAGCTGTAATGTAAACAGAAGTTTCTAAGTAAGAGTTTTGTTTTCGTATGAAAGTATAAAAATGATAAACAGTGTAACACAAACAAGGTGTTATGCATAAAATCAGTTCCTGTGTTTTTAAAAGGGTACATCACCATAAATTAAAGTGTCTTACTGGGATGTGGCAGATTGGTATTATTTTGGAAATAGTAATGTTAATAACAAATTTGCATATGCATATAATATACTTTGTATGTGCAAGCTACATAAATACAGACAGACAATTTCACCCATATGGTATTCATATAATGTGTAACTAATAGTTAGACCTTTCCAGGAAATATTAATTAATTACTGTTTCTATGCCTGTCAAACTTTCCATTCCCACATGGTAGTTATGCAGTTTATAATGATAACAGTAGCAGACTTAACACTTGAGATTCTTACTAACTTTTGAAAGAATGGGTCTTCACTCCAGACAAAGGTAGACAAAAGCAGCTTTTCATTTTAAGCCCGTGACCATAAATCAGATTTTATCAGCTGTGATTAGCTGGCTAATTAAGCTAATGTTAGCTACATTAAGGTTTTTGAAAGCACCATCTCTGGCTGACTCCTTAATGTTTTCATTTGATTTAAAATGGTAACCATGCGAGGAGTTTTAAATATAGACTTGATGGCTACCTGTCCCAGTCTCACCAGACGATGATCTGATGTAGAAGAACATATAGAAATTATTTATTTCTATATGTTCTTAGATATTATTACATTTATTATTATAAATGTTTTTATGTATTTATTATTATTAATTTATTGTATAATGAGAAAAAATGTATGATAAATTATTTCATTTTAACATAACCCTGATTGGCTGCTCATTGTATTTCAGTGTGTAAGGTTTCAAAAGACAATTGGGAGTAACACTGGATTAAGTTACACCTAAAGACATTCAACTAGTTAGCTGGCCATGGGCACATTTTGCAGCTGGTATTGGTGCAGATAGAAACAGATTGAAACAGATCACTTGTTGCTCTTGTGCTTTTGTTTTTGAAAAGGCTTTAAATGGCACCAAACTGTACAGAGTATTGCTCAATCTCCTCACACATCACTTCATCATGTAGAGATATCAAAAATACAAATCCAAAAGGATTTTTTAAAGTCAAGTCAAGCTGATTTCAAAATCCTTTTTATGGAGGCTGTTTTATAGACTGTGGAACTTTTTCTTTCTTTTTTTAATTTTCATTATTATATAAAGACTTATGAATATAGAGGATCCAGACCCTGGAATAAAGTCACTCTTGTGAAACTTTGTGTTTTAAGAAAAAAGTTAGCTTAAATAATTAATGATAATTAATTTAGAATAAGAATGAAGAAGGACAAACCCAGGACACAGGATGAGGATCAGTCATTGCTTGTTGGGTGCACTTATTCACATTTCTGTCTGGCTGCTTATTGGTCGACTGAGTGGGCTGCTGCTTCTGCTCTCCCTCCCATCTGTGCATGGAGACCTCTGACACCACATTCACTGAGAAATATCAGTGACTTTCCTCAAGAAAGAGCAGTGAAGTTCTGCTGAAAAAGTTGCAAGTTTTGTCATTGTTTTATGTCTGGTTACATTTGTCAACATAGAAAACATATTAAACCATGTTACAGCTGATTTATTGAAGATAGTTTCTTACCAAAAGAGACTCAACTTCTGTGAAGAGCTTGCAGTGCAGAATGAAATTCAGACTGCACACCACAGTTAAATGCTTCTAAGCAGCTTAGGTTCCAGTTAACTGAAAGTCAATGTATACAGCAGCATGTTTCAGACGAGAATGCCAACTATTTTAAAAAACTTTAAAAAACTGACAAAGAACTTATTTGGCTGCACCCAGCTTCACATCTAACAGCTGCTTAGTACAATCTTCTACTGTTGGCCACTGAGCAGCTCCACTGGAGCGGTCAGCAGAGTTCAGCAGTTTGCTTAAAGGCAGTACAAAAGTTGTTATTGTGAGAGTTTAATTTCTCTGTCAGTCCAGCAAGTTTAGTAAAAGTCTTTCCAGAGGAATAAAACTGTTACAATTGTGAAATATAACTGAGCAGGTTTGTTGCTCTGACAATTCCTCCAATGTACCTGAGTGCAAACTTGCTCTGCCTTTACTGGAAAACTCCTGACACACGTACACCAGCATCCCGTGACCCTTTCCATCCCTCCCTGTCTTTGCCTCGACTCTAAGCCTCACGGATCCTTCTGGACATGAATGCTGGCATCATGGCCAGGATGTCTGGACTCCAGTGCCAGTCTCCAGTGCCACGGCAATAACATGCCAACATGAATCTGTTATCATTCAAAGAGCAGCTATGACGTGACATTGCCCTGAAGGACTGCTGATACTGAAACACATTCACTTGTTTTTCAATAAAAATCCACATGGGAGTACAAGGTCTCTTTGGCCATCACTTTACATGCATGTCTGTCTCACAGAAAAACTCTGTCGGCCTGATGTACTTTGTTCTTAGAAAGAGGACGAGGAAGAAAACAATGACCCCATTTTTTCCATTCATAACAGTACAGCACTACTGTTGTATAATGAAGTAGAAATAGAATCACTGAAGGAAAGAACACACAAAGGAAATAATGAATGAAAGTAGAAACGTGTCCCTCTTAATTGAAATGGGGTTTTGAGTCTCCAGCCAGTGAGTGAGTCAAGTAACAACGCTAAAAAAATGAAGATAAGACTTCCTATTAATTCATTCATTTTCTCTCTGTGCTTTCTCCCCTCTGCCATTAAAAGACAGGTGTCCGTCCTTCTGTTTGTGCCTGTATGTGCAACAGGCACGTGAATATTGCTTTTACTTTCTCTCCATTTGTTTGTTTGGCCTGCATACCCCGGACAGCTGCAGATGCTCTTTGGAGCGATTATCAATCTGAGAAATGGCTCTCGCACTGATCTCTTTTCAAATACTCTTGAAATGAACCTCCTGCTTGGCTTACCATACATTAAACTGCTCATTATTTCGACCAATCCTTGTTATTGTATTCTCCAATTTCACACAGACAACTATGAAAGAGAACTTGTAAAGAAAGAAAATGAATTGGTCTGACAGAATGTTTTTGTGTGTCTTTGATTTTCTTAAATTTCCAGCATTCATGTTGAGATCTTCTCTGATCTTCTCTCTCAAATTAAAGATTTTTTTTCTTTCTTCCATTGTTTACCTGTCTATTTCTCCTTTGATCGTCTCACAATATAATGAAATAGCAGTAGAATAACACATTACATGAATGACTGAAAGATCAAAGTCCAAAAAACATGGAGATGAACTCACAGGCTTTAGCATGTCTTTATATCATTGTATTAGGGAGGCACCATCTATTTTCAACAACAGCAATTACTGAACATGTCTTCATCTTCACAATGTTTAGGTGAGGCTATGTTTAGATCATTAGCACTGTATGAAAAAACATTATTTATTTAAATGAAACTCCTGCGGTGGCACAACTCAGAGTGCATTGGAAAAAATATATATATATTATAAACCCAGCGCTACATTTGCTACAACACAAGGCAACATCATCTGAAAACGTATTGTCTTAGTGCTATGCAACTGCACGTTTCTGGATTCTCTATACACAAATATAAAACAAACAACCAGATTCCCTAGCAATCCCTGTGCACGATCACCTATGTGCTACCCAGAGAAGGTTTGGTATTTTGAACTGTTGTGTGGCTGCATGGTGTGTTTTGTGGCGATCAGCATTTTATGCATAATTCAGTGTTTATTTGAATCACAGTTCATTAAAAAAAACTTTCTCTGGTTCTTGTGTTGGTGTTTTTGTTATTTTTTATTTTATTCTGTATTTTGGTTGTGCTTTGTTTTTTGTTTCCCTGATTTTGTTGGAATTGCCACTTATTCTTAACATCCTGTCAACTGAATATCTTGGCAAATCAAATCCCCATGAATGAATTCATCAGCACAGAAAACGGCACCAGATGTGTTCTGTCTGCCATGGAAGCTCAGAACCACTTGGAAACAACATTTTTACATAAAGATTGATTCTCAGAATGTACGAGAATTTTAGCATTGATCTACTTATCTCTATATTTTACACCAAAACTTTACATTCCATTTACCATGTGTCTGTTCTACACTTGAATCACTTCATCCTGCTTCCTCATGTGGAAATAATACTTATGGGAAGATATGGTATGCTTCTTTTAATTTGTGGGTTATTGTTAGTGGCAGGCTGTTCCTTTGCTTTTGACCAGAGAAACCCGGAGAGGAAAGTGACAGAAGGGAAGGAGATGATGACTGCAATCACTTTAGGAATTGCACAGAGGGACAAAATAACTTCTCATCAGTTTCTCTTTATACATCAGCATGAAAAACAGACCAGGCTCTTACACTGATATGGAGACAGGATTCTACTGGTCTAAATATTTCATGCCCCCTTTTTGTACGAACCAAAGTTGGCTGTAAACCCATTGCAGAATTTATATGTAGTAACGAAACCAGACACCTCTATGCATTCCACAGAGGACAGGCTCAGCTCAGATAGACTAAAGAACCAAGCGCTACAGGTCTATATACAGAGAGATAGAGAGTGTCATGGACACATTCATTCAGTGTTAATTACTCCTGTGAGGAAAAGGTGAAAAGTGATATGGCCTTGCAGACAACCATACTGCATAGCCATTATCAGGTCATATTCAACGTCAACCAAAGTCACATCTCGTCAAAACATAAAGGTCTAGAAAATTTATGGAATTTTTAAGTGGACAATATGTAGGACACCAGAGTTAAACATGTTTTTATGTGATAGAATGAGTGAAATACTGACTAAAGGACCAAGTAATTATTGTGATGAAGGACAAGCTTGCAGACAGGAACATAACTGCTTTTGAAGATGACATTTTTTGTTGGTTTATCACTCCATCTGACTTTTAGGCTCTGAGACATTTTAAAGCATGTTCCCTAGATTCTTATCATTTTTAAATACTTTTTAATAATAGACAGAGACTGCTGCTCGCAACTGATCCAGGATTTTCCTAGAAAAATATGTAAACCTGTGAGATTTTTTGGTTTCTTTTCAGAAAAAAAACAAAACATCTCAAGGCTTTCTACCTGAAAATGTCTGATACTGTGACTGCTCAAAGATTATGAGAGGTTGAAATACAGGTATACAACAAGTTACAAAGGCTGTAATGTACCAGTCCTTCTACAAACCTGGCCAAAAACTGTGTGTCTGCACTGTCTAAAGAGCATCGCTTCTGCCTCTCATTTCAGTGCCCAGGGTGTCATGGACAGAGATGATGGTGCATGAGAAAGGCATGAGAAATCCCTTATCTTTCACTCTGTGGACCTCAGAGGACCATTATGCGAATGCAGAGCATTTCAAGACTCTTTCCTACCCTTCAAACACATATTTGCCATTTTTAATTGCACCAAGCACTCATGGGATTCTCTACCTCTAACGTACACACAGTCTCCATATTTTACCCTTGACGTCCTTGAAGACAGAAGAGAGGGGGTGGATGGACTCAGAGGAGAGAGGATGGTGGATGTATACAGAAGAGGAGTAAGACAGAACATTGCGGATGGACTCAAATCTGTAAAACTTGCAGTCAGAGAAGAACTGAAGAAATAAACTGATTCACTTATTCACATATCCCTCTTCCCCTTACTGTTCAGTAGCGTGGCCAAGGGTGCACACTCTAGGTTCAGGTACACATACATTCATACAGATTATGATAACTTACCTGGTGTGTGAAAATGTGCCACATAGTTAACTCTCCACTTCCGGCATTCAGGGGAAAAACAGGGCGCAATAATAAGAATCACTAAATAGGATGATGACACGCTTTCATTGGTCATGTGATGTATATACAGTAATTATGTTTTTGTTTTGTTTTTGTTAATAATGTTAATTTAGTTTCCACAGAAGGGAACTAGGGACCAACATAGTATAATTTTTGTCTAACATTTATTGTGGTCAAATGATCAGAAAATGTGTGATATATTTGGGTAAAGATCTTTTTGTTTCCTAGAGAACAATTAGGGCTAATGGGAGGGGCTATGATTATAAAAGGGACTGAATGGGCCCTAGTTGGGTGAGTTGTGTTTGGTTACAGAGGATGTATATTGAGAGTCTATTGGTTTTCTTGTGAATTTGAGTTATTGAAGAACTCATGCTTTTGTTCCTTTTTTACGTAGTATTTTGTTATTTTGTTTCATTCACATATTTATTTTTTGGTTGTGTAAATATTGGCACTGTTTGTAACTTGGCAGGTTGGACAATAAACAAAAACCATCACAATTTTTTAAACTAAGCCTGAACTTTTTGCAAATAGGTTGAACGAGATTGAAATAGAACCCTGTGACAGTTATATTCATAATAGCAGCAGAGTTTTTCAGGATTTGTCACTTAATAAACTAAATGCAAATTATTTGTTAAAATGCAAAACATGATTAGCCTATTGCATTAATTTCAATTGTCGTGAAATGGTCTTACTATAACATTGTACAAAGGAAAAGACAGAATATCTATAAAAATGTGAATTCACCTTTATGACATGACATCTTTTTGCCTTTAAGTGTTTTTGATTTTATTAATGGATTGTATTTATCTCTAACAGATTAGTCAAATGTTGCAGCAGGGAAAAGAAGAGGATAAACACGTGTTGACAAACACACACAAATTGAAATCTTCAAAGAGGTACATGTAGGGTGTGAAATATGGGGGGTCTGGTGGGAAGGGTGAGACAAACAATATTGAATAATACACACATTCAATATGAAATTCCTGCACGTGTATGTCATATATATTACTATAATTTCTGTAATGTAATGTCTTGCATCTGTGTACATGGAGATAATAGTTTGTGTCTTGTTAGCCGTATGGGATGAGAATCGTGATATAAGACAGAGTCCTCAGTTACTTTTAATCACAAAGACTAATATATCCAAATTATGAGACCCAATGAGTTGCAACATGCACTGCCTCTGGTGATTGCACCAACTGAAATGTATTTTGGTGAGGAATGCCCAAACCTTAACATGTTAAAGATGCTCAAATGGACAGAACAGAAACCTTTTATTGAGGAACCTGGTGCTACGTCCACCTGTGATAGACAGATGGTTCACCCAATCATCTGATCTGAATTTTTTAAAAAGTGCCTGCCTTTTCCAAACAGTTTACAAACAATGACTTCCCAGATGGTTCTGTATAACAAACCATCTGGTGCAGTCAAGGTACTGTGACCTGGAAGATGATGAAAATAAATTGCATTTGGTTTTATTGTGGGCTGCTTTATATGGTAATCTGCATACATCTGCATACTGAATTAATTTGGTTTAAATAACAATAATAATAATAAAGTATGAAGAATGTACATATTTTCCAACATTATGATGGTCAACAGTCCAAAAGTCATTTGAAAATCGGCAGGGAAGTCCAGTTGTGACTGCAGCTGCGCCAGGAGTACAAGGAGCAAAAATGTAGGTGAATCTTCATAAATCGATGATCACAAAAAAAATGTAATCCTCTCTGGTTGGATTTGCAATTAGGTGTGAGGTTTCCTGTAGTTTTAACCTTGGGGTTAAGGCGAAGATTAATTTAAGAAACAACTTTTTAGTTTGTGGTTTTGCTTATCCAAAAAGTGATGAGATGACCGAACCTGACGAGAATACACACCAGACACATAACACTGTGTGTGACACAGGACGCAAGGCACCGCCCCCATTTGAAATACCAAGTTTGTAGGAAGTCCCATGAAAATACATCAACGTCTTTGTGGATCAATGCAGAGAAGGGTGTTATGGGTACCAGCAAGTCGCAGAGGCACAGAGAGGAGCTCTGTGTACATCTCTCAAATCTCAAACAATGTCAAACAAACTGATTTAAAATGAACACTGAAACAACTTTGAACCCAAAATCCATAGAAGTTTACAAGAAAGCTGCTACACCAATGTCTGTGAATGGAGACACATGTTCCTGCCTTTAGTTCTGCTTTGTGTGTCTGGATAACCACGTGTGTGTGATGAAAAAGATTAAAGAATGTTCTGCAGATTTGACTTCCTCATTGTTTCATATAAAGGTGAAACCAGTAAGGGATGAACAAAAGGTGTTCAAATCCTGCTGTGGAAATGGAAAGCCAGATATACTGAGGGTGCAATCAAATCCGGATTAACCCTTTGCTCTTAAAGTCACTGTTATCTGTGTGTGTGTGTGTGTGTGTGTGTGTGTGTGTGTGTGTGTGTGTGTGTGTGTGTGTGTGTGTGTGTGTGTGTGTGTGTATCCTCTCACACACACATTACCATGCATACACACAATAAAGTTTTCTCAGGAAATAGCCAAAGAAGTAAAGTGACTAATATGCTTAGATGTGTGTTTAATATATATGGAGGGAGTGGCTGCACTTTCTGATCTGTTGGTATTGAACATAGATTATCAATAAATGCAGTGAAGGTACGTTCTGTGGACATGTCTTTGATATATTTGAGTTTTCTAACCCCTGCCCTTGATACCCTGAAACCTGCTGCCTCTATCCCAATGAGCATTGATCCAACTAAATTATTTATCTCCGCTCTCTCTTACTTTCACACACACATGGCTATAAATATAAAAATATATTTTATGAAGGTATAGGACTACTACTTAGCACAGATGAGGCTTTCTCAGAGTTTCCCTGCAAGGTGCAATGCGTTAAGACTTTTAACAAGCTGTCCTGATACAAGCTGCAATTTTGAGTCCTATTCCAAAAACTGTATGATAATGCATATTTTAAACTTCTCACAGGGTTACCTTTGCCCTTTAAAGCAGAAACACAAGAGAAAGAAAAAGATTCAAACAACACAGTATGAAGAATTCTGCTGTAATGGCTCAGGACAAGCTCAAGAAATACATTTTTCAGTTGTAAGTATTTGGGCACCCCAGTATTATCTCCTATTGACTTTCTGTGACTTCAGAGCTGACAAAATCTTTCCCTCTGCAGCTGCTTCAAGTTCAAACCAGGACTTGAAACCCGTAGCGCAGAATTCTGGCTTTGATGCATTAACCAACAGCACTGCATGGGGAGTATGGTACCAGCAGATGTTGTAACACATGATGGAACAACAATGGCAGTGAACATAAAGGGGATTTAGACTTGAGAGAGAACAGCTTTGTATGAGGAGTAGGAGCATGATCGCTTCTTTTTTGGCAGTTTGATACGACCTGACTGCATACATTATAAACCAATCAATGATTAACCAGTGTAGATCAACTAAGGTTTGGTCAACGAGGGTTTCTAAAGGCCGATCCTGATTGCATCATACTTTCTGTGGCGATACTGTTATGGAATCGGCCATGACATGACATGACATGACATGACATGACATGACATGACATGACATGACAAATTCAATACATTCAAATTGAATACAGTGTCTTTGTCAGTGCCATTATGAAGTTCAGTGTTTCCGCTACAATAGTTACATGCATTCAGTCCCAGCAGGCTGCTGACTCACTTTTAGTTCCATAACAGTCCTGGCCTCATGTTTACCTATTTATTTCAATAAGCTCCACACAGTGGGGACTACACATTCAAGTTTGAGAAAAAGAAAGCACTGCTATAGGATCAGTTCTCTGTATTGGCAGATACCCTGAGTTGAGTTACTGGAATAGGTATCAGGAGTAAAAAAGTTGGATCAATAAATCTCTACAACCAACTCTTTTAATTACAAGTTGTGCTCTTGAGCTTACAATCTGATATACATCAACTAGAGAATCCAAGCCCAGGATGAAATAGAAATTTATGCTGGGCTGTTTGGGGCTGCTCTCCTCGCACTGATGTTGCCATAACCCTGACTGTGTATGTTCTGGAGTGAGGTTATCTGCAGTGGGTGGAACTTTTTGTTGAGTCACTGGATTTGCATTGTGAGAAACCAGTTCAAATGATTTGGAATCTACAGTATGAGTCCCCAGGCGGAACCAGTTGAAGGTGGAGGGATGTTTGAAATGCTCGGCTTGCTCTTAAGATGCATAGATGGATGGAAAGTTGACTCAAATTTTAAAGTTATTTAAATCTTTATTTGATCTATGGCTAACATACAACCCAGTGGAAATGAAGCAGGCAGAGCACTGAAGTCACACTTGGATTGTCTGACTGACATCAGCTGTCTAGCAATGCCCAACCATATCATGCAGGTGCACAGAGTAACCAATATAGGCTGACACTGTCACTATATGTCTGCAGCTATGCATGTATAAATGATGTTTGCTCCCTTCTCCATCTCAACCTCCTCCTTGTCTGCTATGTGTATTACTGTTGATTTAAGACTTAATGTTCAGGTATGTGTTTATTGGGTGGGATTAGCTTCCTCAGGAGAACAGACACCAGACAGCACTTATGGGAAGCACTTACGTTTGTTTTGTAAAACAATCTTCGTCATAACAGACTATTTTTGCCTTCACAGATTTTGTTTTGCTAAACACTTCAGCAGATTTATCACCTTGGTACATATTTGCACAACCACAAAGTTATTTGTAAGTTTCTCGCCATATGGTTGCCACGTTTCTCTGGCCTTTATTGACAATAAATACTCATCTAATTCCTGAAAGCCGTGTGCAACTGCAACACAATTTACATGAAACAGATATCAAAAGTGAAAATATCTAACTCTGACTATGGCTATACCTCCTAAAAATTAGCATAATTTGTTTTTGTAAGAGCCCTAATGATTACAGGATTTAGGCATCCTCTGAAACTCAGTATAATTGAATTGTACTGCAGATCTAGATGCATACGAATAATAACGGAATTTTCTGTTACTAATAAAAATAAAACTAATAAAAACAATTTTTGGGAATTGTGCCTCCTTGGCAGACATGTGTGTTCTCTGAGTGCTTTCTAGTTTATTTATCTAATCATGAAAGAAAAAAGGAAAAATAAGACCTAAATCTAAATTTGTCAGAATTTGCTTTCAACTATTTTTCATTTTGAGAATATTAAAAATGTTTTCCAGTCAAAAAATACCAACCATTTTTGAAATAAATAATACATACAAGAAATTCAGGGAAAGAGTACCTAACTAATTACCTGTTTTAAAGTCATATTCTTTGTGTGTAAAAACTTCCTAATGAAGGTGCTACAGTTTGCCAGGGTTTCAAGGTTGTGCCCTTGGGCCTAGTGTGACTGAACAGAAGTTAGGAGCAGAACAGAAGGAGCAACAAAGAGATATAGGGGGAGTAAGAGAGAAAGAGGCAGAGGGGAAAAAACAGCCACAGAAAGAGACTACAGCCAAAGTAATGAGCATTAGAAAAGCAGAGCGAAGATGAAAAGACTATCTTCCATGTTTTATTCATATAGTTTGTTTTTAGCCTGTCGGCTCATATTATCTGCTGTGCACACACATACACACATCAGCATTTATAAGAGCTTGCACAAGATGTTTTTCTTAATATGAAAAAAATGTCCAGTTGAATGGCACTTTACAGGGCAAATTTTTGTTAATCCTTGTTGGAAGCCACAGAAAACTGACTATTAAGATACTTTCCATATTTCCAGCTTATTCCAATAAAACAGTAGTCATTTTATCCAATAAAATGGATATAACTGAAATATAAAAGAAAGAAAGGCAGTGTATCACATAACATGGTTGTAAATGCATTATTCATTTGTGATGAGACTTTTCAACATATCATAGTTAGAAAATGTTGCATAAATGTTACAAATAATAGTTTAAAAATAGTTCCCCAGTGTCCCAGTGACCTATAATGCACAACACCAGGAGCCTGAAACTGAAACAGCTAAATGGAATGCAGTTGTTTTAGTGTTTATGATTTTAGGTTACACCTGTGACTTTTCCTGCTGTCAAGAAATGGTCACGAAATGTCATTACTTACCATTTTTGTTCCCCTCAAATATGGCAGTGCATCATCAGGACTCCAACGCAACTGATGTATAAGTATGCACAATAACACATACAGCAGAATTAAAAAATGAAACATGTAATCAACAAATTACAGCACCACAGCAACAGTGAGCTATAAACATATCTTATAGACAATGTTAAATGGCTGTTGGACCTGTCTCCAGGTTAAATCATCAAAATAAAAATCAAGAGATTCCCTGCAAACACATGCATTCACAGACAAATGGTAAAAGGTACAAGACGAAGCACATATAAAGATAGGTCAACTTTAGGTCCCAAGAAGCATTGCAGGAACATTCTGTCAGTATAAAGCAAGAGGCTGAGGTTATGAGGAAGTCATGGTATCAGACTGAACCATCAGACTCTCCACTTCTTTTCTCAGGTCTTCTATCTGCAGCGTGATGAGTATCAGTATCTTCTATCTCTCTTTGCTCTCTGTCTATTGAGAGAAAACTCTTTCCATAGGCAACACAATGAATCATATTCAGATGCTGTAAACAAAACAAAACAGAATTCAGAGGTGGCAAGATTACACAACAAGGGAAACAGACACACACAGGTGACACAAATGAAAGATAATTTATGTATTTAAATGCGCCATTCAGTAATGAGTTATTGAGTTTTATATAGAGTAAGAGAAACAGCTTCAGTTCCTTCCAAGTTTGGAAGTCAGTCTGAGCTGTCACAGGCATAACAGACAAGTAAATAGACACACTTCACATACGCACACAGACACACACACACACACACAGTTTGTTTGTATGAAGTCAGTCAGGGAGCTCCTCCTTTGGCTGTTGGTGGCTAAAAAAAAACTGTCAAATTTGAAGCAATGGTAAGACGAAGGTCTGCTATTGTTACATCTGAACCAGAACTTGCTTCTGGGATAGAGCGGTATGTTGGAGCGAGAGAGAACATCAACATACCGACTTTAAAAAAAAGCTGCTCCCACACTGCATCGCTTGCACACCTTACCTGCCTCTAGATTGTGTCTGTGGTGTCAGTGTACCTGTCATTTATAGTACCTGTGTGTGCATCTGGGTTTGAGCCTCGATTTGAGTGTGTGCAGCGGTGTGGTTTTCCCCATAACATTTAACAGAACCATTACAATGTTTTTGCTTAAAGGCACAATGTATGGTTGCATAATGTATTGTTTGTTAATGCTGGTAAACTGGTTGTTCCAGGTTTTCCTCAAAGTTATCCTGATAATCAAGGAAACAAGCTCCTTAGAACAGACCTCAGACCAGTATGTCCAATATTGGACGTTCATCTCTTTTTTTTTTTATCTGTAACCCTTTAAATCATTAAAGCATCCAGTTTCTGCATTACTTATTTTAAAGAGTTCTGGAGTTCCACCTTGACCAACTGACTCACTGAGAAGAAATTATGGATGCATGCCAACTTTCTCAAACTAAACTGTGATAAAAATCTGCTATGACCATCATTGATCTCAAAGCTCACACCGAAACTACACTTCTGCCTCACGATCGACAGCTCCACTCTGTCTCCCTCCCCACACATCCACAACCTTGGAGTAATCTTTGAAAGTAAGAAACATCACTAAAACTAAAACAGGCTTTAATTTAAAAAAAACCCTGTCTGTCCCTCTCCTCCATCTTGTTTCTCAAATGATCTTTGCCTTCACCACACCGAGACTTGACGACAGCAACAGCATTCTCTCCAAAGTCTTTAATTAGTAAACATCCAGAACTCTGCTGCTCGCCTACTCATTCACTTCCATTTTGTGTCCTAAAGAACATCCACTGCCTCCTCAATCCACAACAGAGTCGTCAGTAACCAGGCCCCCTCCTACCTCACAGGTCCCCCCCCCCCCCCCCCCCCCACCATCATCCACACCATCCAGTACCAAACCCCAACAGGGTCTGCTCTGATCTTGCTATGTTCAAGAAGCTGTTCAAAACTGTTTTGATGTGATTTTACTTGATTACTAATTTAATTTGCCAATCAAAGACAAAGCATAGTCTTATTATTATTGTTATGTGAACAGAGGTTTATAACCAAAAGTATGTCCACATATCTTTGTGTGCCGTATGTATTGTGTATAGTGACAATATCTGTCATTTTTAGAACATTTGCAGTGCATTAGGTTTGGAAGGTAACTCTAATACTGGTTATACCTGCATGTCCTAAAGCACAGACACACACAAACATGCTCACAAGCAGACACACATACAGAAAATGGACACACTTGAACAGCCCGATTGCTGTGGGCTGAGAGATCTTGTTCTCTCAACCTTTTCTTCCTGTGCACATCAAAGAGTCAAGCCGGGTCAGAATTTCAAAATTTGTGTCAGTGACTTTCTGGTGGCTCCAGTTTGCTCTGGTCAGTTTTTTTTAATTATTATTATTTTACATAACAGGGCTACACTCCCAGCCAGAGGCAAAACAAAGAAGGCACATGAGCATCAAGCCTAATCTGACCTGAATTCAGTATTGCTCAAAGATATGTACCTATAGTCAATCTACATGCTTTACTTTTTTTTATTACTCTGATTGGCGTGTCGATTTAGAAATAACTATTAGATTTAAATCTGTTGGACAACGTGTCCACATAGTTTTGAACTGAATTTCCTCAACTTTTATGAGTTCCCATGTTATAAACTGACAAGTTCACGCTCACAGATGCTGCTGGCTAATCAGAAACTTTTCAATTTTCGATTTCTCTGGGCTTGTAAACCACTGCCGCCATTGTTATTTCAGGCGCAATCAATGTTCTGACAATCAGTATAGACACACAGCGATCCTACTCGGGTTCTGCAGACATTCCTGCTTAAATTAGTCAGAACTGTGCATCTTTTGAAACATCATGCTTTTTTTCTTTTTGATTGGGCGCCAACCCTGCAGAATTTGGCAGCTGCTTCGCTTCGTAAAACCGAGGCGCAAGCCCAATTTGGCAGCTGAAAGTGTGTCTCTGAGTGAAAACGTTGGGTCCTCTGGTAGACGGAGTTTGAATGACAAGCAAAGGGAGGGTGGATGTCTGATGATAGAGTCTGTTATTATGTCTCCTCCCTTTTTTACCTCCCCTTTCATATCTTAAGCCTCTGTGTGTGCCTGCCACACTGCCTCGGGATAGCACAGCACTCAGCGGGTGTCTGAGGGATGGTGTGTAGGTGAAGAGGCTAGGGTGTTTGTGGTTTCTGTGTGTTTGTGTGCTGCTCTGTATATTATTGGGCTTGGCTTTTGAGAGGGATGCTGAGAAGAGGGATGCCGGGAGGATGGAGGAAAGTGTGAAGTGTGTGTGTGTGTGTGTGTGTGTGTGTGTGTGTGTGTGTTGACGGAGGGGTTATCTAGTTGCCTCAGCAGCCGCTTGCTGAGCATCTTAGCTTGATAAACAGAGAGATTGGGAGAAGGTAGCAAATGCCTCCAGGAGAGAAATGCAGTGGAATCAAAGCTCTCTCTCTCTCAATGTGTTTTCTCTTTCTCACACACACAAGTGCACATTCACAAATGCAAACATACACACAGAGGGAGACACACAAACGAACACAATCAAGTAGACCTACAGGTACAAACGCACAAGCGCTCACATGCACACGTGGGTTCTTTATCTATGAGTGCCACCTGGCTGGCAAAGGTTTAGTCTAACCTGGCAGACGGCCCAACTGGATGATCTGTAGGGCAGAGAGAGACATAGAGAGAAAGGCAATGACACAGAGGCCAGCCAGAGATAGAAAGAGAAACGACAGAGCTGACGACTTTTTGATATTCTTTAACGAATGCGAGACAGAGGCAAAAAACAGATAAGAAAGGTCAAGCGAGGGAAAGAAGAGAGATGGAGGAGCTTAGGAGAAGAGAGAGCAAGGTGAGAGCCAGAAAGATCAATGACCCGATGAAGAGAAAGGGTCAAAGATGAAAGAGAGAGATGCAAAGAAAAAAAATGAGACAGAGAGAGAGAGAGCAGAGTGAGTGTGGCAAAGATTTGAGCGGAAAGATGAGAAGGCTGGCTGCAGGAAGGAAGTGACAGAACGGTGCTCTCTGGAGATGAGGAGAATACATAGTGGGAGATAAAGTGTGTGTAGTGTGGCAGCTGTCGCTTACGAAATCAAGGAGTCCGACAACACAGAGCAGTGGGATTGAATGATTGGGGCATCTGACTGTTTTAAAGATGTAGGACCAGGGGGGAATTTCTTTGCATTCTCCATTAAATGATTGCTGCTGTCAGCGCTGTGTGTCGGGAACATATTTAAAAGCAAATGTAGACATTGTTTTCACAAGAGGCGCTGACACTGGCCTGCAAAAACAGATCGTTAGCAAGAGAATTTAGTGTTTAATTAGATGGTGGTTTAATTAAACAATTTGTTTTCTTTAAAAAGCAATATAAAATAAGCTGAACATGCTTGTTAATTGTAAGCTTTTTGGCTAATGGAAATGTCTATCCATACATTTTCTTACTTAATGGGGGAAGCTGGAGCCTATTAGATCCAAGAAGGCATGTGGTGAAAGGCAAACACAGCAGCAGTCCATCTCATGACTAACACATAGACAGACCTACTGTACCTGCAGACAGACAAAGTAAGATTGTTGAAGATATTGGACAGTTGGGGGGAAACTCACCCACTGAGCCATGAGTCACCCACAAATATGAATAAAAAATAGTCAAATAACCAATAATGCTGCCCCACAATATTACAATAGCAACAGTATAAAGATGTTAGTCATGAGTATGAGAGTTATTACAGACAAAAACACGTCAAAATGTTGTGTGATAATGTGAAAAAGGCCTTTAAAGCACGTGTTTGAGTGTTTGATTATCTCAGTCATAAAAACTTCACAGACAGAAACATGGTGACTTTTAGTGTTCAGTTTCATTAGAAAGCTAGAGTAGACAAACGTTTTATATTAACAATGAAAAAAATGACATGCGTCATGTAGAAGGGCTCTGTAGTCACTAAACCACAGTGTAGCATCAGAATAATAAAATGAACCTGTAATTTACTGATGGTGTGTGTGTGTTCTGATCTAAGTGGGGGAAAAAGGAAAAAATATACACAGCTCTGCTGTGCTGTTATTAACATTACATCTCTAGCAGCAGAGAGAAACCTCTATGCTGCAACGTTAGTACCAGCGAAAGCCATTGTTATCTAAAACGCCTTACAGGTGCAGGTCTTTTGAAATAAAACACCCATAGGACTGAGTCTTTTTCTTCACCCCATCCTTAGTCGACTGGAAGTTTTGTAAACTGCTCTGGAGCTCTGCTAATGTTAGTCTCTGGGTGATGGGGTACAAAATATACTTCACCTTCATCTTGCAGAGCTAATTATTGAATTATTAAATCCAAAAGGAATCCATCTCTTTTGAAGATGACCTACGAGGTCACTCCAGTAGTTTGTGCGTACACACACTGACCGGGTGCTACACTGTGCTCTTGCGGTTGAGTTCCATCTTCTTTGTTCCATCACATAACTTAGTTATCACAGAAATAAGAATCATGATTTTAATGTGAATCGATTTTTTTCCCTCACCACTACCGCTCACAGGATGCTCGGGAAATGAAGCTGATTCTGCACATTTCACCATGACAATCAATTCATTCAGTATTACCGTGTTTAATGACTTTGTCAACTATCCTGTTTAGTCTTCTTTCTTGAAACAGCATGATACGATTAATCCTCTCAGCGCTGTGTGTTTCTTCCTTTTCATTCCTGACAAATGAGCCTATCAAGGCGTGTTCGGTGTCTCAAGTCATTAATATAGAATACATGCGATTTTAAAGTTATCTGTACTCTTGAAACTTGTCGCCAAATCGTAATTAGTAGGCATCCTTGAAGTGTTTTTCCCCAGAGGTTTGACATTTTGGACATAGAAAAGAAGAAATGTGTCTGACTGTGATTTGTGCAGGAAGGTTTCTGGTTAAAATCAAAGGTCTGTGAAGAGGGTGACCAAACAGCTTTGAACAAAGCAGTCCCAGTTAGTGGTCCAGTTGTGTGAACTGAATGTAAGTGCTGGAAAACAGTACATTACCCAAACACTAATGTAACCTGAATAAATAAAGGTTTTTAGAAACGTTCCACCTGGTGGCTGCACAATGATCGGATGTGCACGTGAGTGAAAGGTTGAGCTCGAGATGACTCACCCAGCTCCTGTATTACCCAGAGCACTAATATAGGCTACCAACAGTTGCAGAAAAACACTGCTGCGTGATGAAGAAAGGCTTATTGCTGTTTTTGCAGCTGCAGAGAGTAGTTTGCTTTCCCCTCGTGTGCTCTATTGGCTGGGTAAACCCCTCCTCCTCTCACTGTGCAATCACTCTCACTGAAACTGCCTCCTTTTTTCTTTTTCCATCTCCATCAAACCCAAACCCTCCACACGCCACTTTCCCCTCCCTCTCTTCAGCCCTCGCTCTTTCCCTCTCCATACCTGTCGGTTTTCTCCTTTCTCTCCTCTAGTGACTCGTGCCTTTTCTGTCTCTATTCATATTTAGCTTTCCTTGTTCGCTCTTTGTCAGTTTAATTTACAATTCAAAGAAGCTGGTATTGGCGAGAAGTAATTATTGCCAAGGTGGGAAACTTCAAACATAAACAGATTCGGCTGGCGACCATGATAACGTGACAATAGCGAATGTTTGGATAATAGAATATCTATCAGTCAGTCAACTAATGGCAAAATAATAGATAAAATGTCAAATTAACTAATTGTAATA
The DNA here is from genome assembly GCA_946959425.1 of Argyrosomus regius. Taxonomy (NCBI): domain Eukaryota; kingdom Metazoa; phylum Chordata; class Actinopteri; family Sciaenidae; genus Argyrosomus; species Argyrosomus regius. Next base: position 3,577,610 of record OX336882.1, read on the forward strand.
ATCCCGAGTACATATGTCGCTATTTCCCTCTATCTGACTAGTACCAGGGCTTGGATCTTCCTTTGCTGAAATAAAAGCAGGGTCAAACTCATACTCAAGTTGCAATACACCAGAGGCTAAACAGGCCACTTAATAAAGCTTCACATATTAGCTTATGAAGAACTGCCTGTGTCATATCTAACCGGCAGGGGAAGTTAAGACAAAGCTGTGACATTTGAATTGGATGCATGCTCATCACCAGGACTGAAGTAAACCGAAGTCTACTGCATGTGGAGAACAAAACACAGACATTAGTATAGAAACAGAAAAGAATAAGTCATTTATTTGAGGAAGTAGTTACTTTTATTTCATGTCAACTAATAGCTGCCATATGTTATAAAGACCAAAGTAAATGAATAGATTGAAAGAGGCGTTTGATATTAGAAATTAGAATCCACTTGGCCCTTTGAAATCCCTTATCAAACATTTGTAATTTACTTCCAGACGAGTGAAGCTAAGAAGTCTGCTTTGTTCTGTTAATCGTTTCATTTTTCTTGAAAAGGCTGAAACACTACATGTTTCTATACACATTAATGTTCACAACCTGTAGCTACAACATGAAAATTAAATGAACAGCCAGACGTATAAAAAGATGAATATACATGCTTAACATTCCAAACAAACCATTTTTGCCTCACTCTCTATATTACTCTCTAGAAATGATGTTTACATATACATATACTATATACATTCATGTACTACTAATATAAAATAGCAAATATGCTTAGCAATAACTATAACACAGCCTAAATTATGATGTTTATCAATGTAATGGGGGAAATATTTCCATTAAGGTATCTGCCAAGTTGCAAACTATATGGAAAACATTTACTGACAACGCATTTCATTTGTTTCCCCTACAACATCAGCCTGTAGAAACTAAAGCATGATTAGTGTCTTTTATAGAGATGTCTGGAGCCAATCCGAGGGATAAGTGTTGGGACCGAACCTGACATTTTTAATGGATTGGATCTGGTCAAATAAAGCTGATCGAAATCCGGTCTTATCCTGCTCCACAGTGTGAGCATTCGGCTGCATGTGTGAGAGACAAATAGAGTATACATATTTGGGTACACCGGTGAGTGAGGTTGGCGAAATACACAGATTTGCTTAGCTCCTACACAAATTATCATTAACAAAACAGGTAGCAGCTTCTCATTTTCAGCCAACGCTTCGGTCCTCTGTGGCAGCAGATTATACCAGCTGTTGCTGATTTAAGCAACATATTGGTGTTTTTGCGATTTTAAGTGCAATACCACTGTTGTACATATGGACAGTTGGTCACGTCAAACATCAAGCAAGTGCAACAACACAAGACATAACAGCCAGCTAATAGTCCAACAGCAAGGTGCCTGCAGCTCTTGTCTGCACACTTCTTGCTTGGTCACTCTCCCTTTTTCTCTTCTCAGCTTCCTCCATCAATGTCGTCTTCGATCTCTTCACCTCTGCCATTATGTCTATAGGAGCTGCTCAGTCCTGTTACTCCGCTCCCCACCAGCTTTACTCCCCTCCCAGGCCTGAAAACCTCCTGGAGGTCCAAAACACCTGTAGTACAAACACACAGTGCTTTGAGGTCACAGCTGACAAACTGAGCTAACATTAGCTGACAGTAACTATAGCTCGCAGCAGTTTGCTTTACTGTCCATCAGTAAACTCTGTGAATCACAGAAAGATAGAAAGATAAAATATGATCCAGTTTCACCAGAATCAGTGAAATAGTTGGTGGTGTGTGACTTCAAGCACAAAGATATTTGTGCAGAAACAGGCGTACGGGGCGCAGAGTGGGAATGAGAGGCATCATTTATGATTAGAAGTTAGTGTAGCAACAAAATAGTTTAAAATCTGTTATTTTATGATACAACAGTTACACAATGTTGCTTCACCATTAATTCCACGGGTACCTTACTAAAAAACTGTGAGAGGAGAACCTCCACTCCTTCACACAAAAGTGTTTTAATAGTTCCAACAACTCCAAAAGAGTGATATGTCAATTTCAGAAGCATTCGCCAGTTATTCTTTCATCCATAACATATCAATCATTTAAACAGATAAACATATTTTAGAGCTGCAGTTTTTGGATGCAGTGGCTTGTAAAAAGTAAGGTCTGTCAGATTTCATAGTTCCAACTATTGCTATCTCAGTGTGTCAGATACATACCAAAATTTAGTTAGTAAACGTAATATCCAACTCTACAACCCAATATTAAACATCTGGCAACATTTCTCATTTCAAATATCGAAAGCAGCTGAGAGCTCTGGCTGAAAATGACAAGCCTTCTCTCTGAATCTTGTGTGCATTTGCAAATAAAAAAAGAGCAAAGACAAATAAAAGGATAAGACATTTGTTAGTGTCTCAGCAAATCCAGGTTTTTTGCCAACCTTGAACTGGATTCAAAATGGAGTAAGCTTTTGTATTGTGCTGCAGCAGCTAATCATCATATGACCAGCAGAGAAACAATAGATATTGTATTTCTGAGAGTGTGATAACCTTTTGTGTTAGCCTTTGGAAATATCCAAACCCACTTAGGAAGTGCATGACAAAAAAAAACTGTGCCATATACTGAGTCATGTCAGCAGCTGCATTTCCAAACAGTAACTCCTTCATTGACTTTCTGATGTGAAAATGAGTGAATGACTTTAACATTTGTTCAAAAATTGTTGTTTTGATCCAAATTTCTTGTAACTTGGTAGATCACAGTTTCTTTGAAGAGGAGCGCATCAATTTTACAGCTGCGCCCTATGTGCATCTTTCAGAGACAGACACACACAGAGAGTAGAAGACAGACATGGCAGAGGGAGAGAAAAAATGTTTGCCCATAGCAAGATGCCCTGGTTGGGGGGAGTGAGGTGGGGATAAACTATTTGTTAACCAGCAAGCAAATGCTCAGTGAAAATGGGAGATAGGAGTTGTAATCAGCGTCTGTGTTTGTGTGTGTGTGCTTGCATGCATGCATGTAAGCAGGAGCGAGTAATTACATGACAATATTTCTCTTTGACATGGAGATTTGATATCTGCCCAGCGAGAGCAAAACAACAAATTCTGGACAGCACTGAAATAGTAATGACTGAAACACACTCAAACACAGACACGCACTGAGGACATAGGTAGACTGATAAAGACTCACCAAATGTCCTGGTGGATGTGTGGGTTAAATGTGCCCTGAATTTACAAAGAACCCAAACTTCCTGTCTGTCTAAAACCATGCACAGCACAAAGATTCAAAACTCTCTGCACACACGTCTCATTTTTTTTGGAACAACAGTCACGTACATGTGAAATGAACCTCGGCAGAACAATGGATCTGTAAACACACATATGATTGAGCTTTTTAAGATTCATCACGGTATTTTCTTTTCACATCCATACCAGACTTTATGGACTAGTGACTATCTAAAGAAATATTGTATACGCTGTAAAGTCTCTATTAAAGGCTGGTATTCGAGTGGGGAACATCGATACATAGATATCAGGTTTCTCAGAATTCTACATGGAAGTGCACTTTCAATTCTACCATCCTTGGCTTGTGGTACAGAGGATGAATAACAACTTTTGCCAGAGAAATCATATGAAAAGTTCTAATAATCCATCAATTTGACTAGCTGGAACAGAAGCATGTACTCACAGCACACACTGAATGAGATGAATGGACGTGGTAGAGGTCTAAACCTCTGAACACATCAAGGTTTAGTAAAAGTCCTACACACATAAAAAAAAAAAAGCAAACCAAAAGACTTGGAAGGACGTAACGGAAGGACGTTTCACAACAGAGTAATATCAAGTTAGTGGGGGCATGAACCCAAACCTCAAGAATTTCTGAGATTGTCGATGGTGCATCGTATCCTTCAGCCTAATCCTAAAATCTTGAACTATTATTGGCCACAATACATTTCTTTCAAGTTGAAGAACAGATGACTGAGCTGGCAACAAAAGCTGACAAGTTTCAATGGATCCAACATAGTTGGTACAAATAATGGCCAGAGGATGATAAACAAGTGTACATAATGTACATTTCCACAGCACTTATTTCATTGATCCAGAAAGGTGTCATACTCATCAATCTGTTGGTCTAAATTTAGTCTCTGAAGTTAGTTGAAAGAGAAATAATGTTCGTTTTTTTCACTGCACCTCCTTTGCTGTTCTTTTGTTCAGCTACCACCAATAAACACATCAACACAGCAGACGCATTAAAAGCCTACAGAAAGAGGGAGAGATTATAACCTTTACATAAACTGGAAGAAATGATTTTAATATGAAACCCTGGTGCAGAGAAGAATTGAGTTTTATTGGAAAGAGTGAACAAAAAATATGATCAACTGTATTTCTAAAGAAAGGACAAAAAAAACAAATGAAGACACCAGCTGGCCTCCAAATCCACGAGGATGATCTCATATTTTCATTCATTTTGACTTATTGTGTTGGCAGAAAGGTATATATTCTATATGCTTTGCTGCTACAAAAGTAAAGTAAAGTGTATTATTGCATAGTTATCTTCAATAGCAATATCAGCAATATAATAGCAAATAGCAACATTTTGAAAAAAAGAAAATTCTGTAGTGCTTCTTGAAAATTAAAAAAAAAAGAGAAAAATGAAATGAAGGTCTGTCTCGACTATAATCCTGTTTCAACTAAAGGAGCTCATTGTGTCCACAATTGACTAAATAATTTACTGAGAATTTATGGTTTCCAGAAAAGTATTTGGGAATACTTAGAAAGCATGCAAACCTTTGTTCATCATTTCTCAAAGACTGAAATTACAAAGGCTGGTCGGCCAACCCATTTAACAAAACTTTAACCAATTTACATGTCATTTTTTGTCTTTTCTTTTTGAGCAAATCTTTCATCGTAATAAAGATTCTGTCACTGCTTTGGGTCAGTGAACAGGAACCAGTTGGTTAGGAAAGTCAAATTGCCTTCACAAATCACAGTGTGAGTGTGAGAGACAGCCCAGCAAGACTCGCCAGTTTCTGACTTTCTGAAACGTCACAGAAGTTCAAAGCTTAGAAATAAATGCAAAAAGGAAACTTGTGAGATGTGGCTGCAAAGGCTTTCTGTTTTATTTATCTTCATGCTGTGAGAGTTCTCTGTTTAAAAGAGCTGCTGTTTATTCGATTGTGGTCACACAGCGGAAACAGATGAGTCTTCCAATAAGAGCTGAGATATCACAAGCATCACAGGCTTGCTTACAGAGATGATCTGTTACCATGATTGATGCGCTGAAGATTAAACGCGTCTGAGCATATAAATTAGGACTTGTTCTTTAGATCTGCATATTGCAAATGTGCCATTACTGCTACTTGAGTCGAATAAAGATGAGAGAATTTGATCAGAATTATTCTATTAGGGTGCTTTTGTAGTCACTTTGTAGTGAAGCATTGCAAACTTTGATATGTGATTGATTATAGATTAATTTCGTACTCACTGGACGAGTCCTTCTGCTCCAACTTAGCTTTGTGTTTGACAGCCATCAAGTAGATAAAAATAAATATTGAGCATTCCACTGATGTGGGCGGTTAAGAGAACAACACATCACAAATTAATTTTTAATCGGAAGTTCTGATTCATTACTAATAGTTTTAAAAAGAGATGCCTGTAGAGACAAGACTGGACATATCGTACTTCTTCAAAAAATAATGTTGAAACCAAAAGCTGCGAGGACAGTGCAGTAGTGTCGTAAATGAAAGTAATCTATTAGTAAGCAGGCTGGATAAAGGAGCAGCTGCAGTGCAAAGTTTTTCATAATAATTTGATTTGATAAATTGATTAAAATGCAATAATGAAAAAGCTTTCATTTTAAAGCCCAACATCCTGCAGAGCAGAGCACGTCTTTCATGCTGTTACGGAAGTCACTATAACTGGCTGACTACTCATGTAGATAAGTTAAACTAAGTCCTGTGGTGTGTTTACACATAAGTGAGCTAACCAAGCTAAAAGCTAGCAGAGACAACATGTAACAGCTAACAGAGAGGATCAGTAAAACTTTTCAATGAACAATTGGTCAGCCAGCGGCAGCAACCATGTTACATTGTCCGCTGCAACAAAACAAGTGTCAGGTTTGTTTGTTTTTTATGCTTTTTCCTGTAAGCTGTGAATGTAAACAAAACAAGGCATTCTAAAATATAGAGACCACTACCTAAAATTAATGCTTTTAGAAATTGATTAATCTCTTAAGTGAATAAAAATTTGCACGTTTTAACATGTGGCCTTTGTGGCAACTTGCCCTGCAGCAGGCCAGGTAAAATTAGAAAATTCCAGGTCTGCTCAGCACGCTGTCTTTTAATTCCCATGTGTCCTGGAAGAGAGTTTACTCCTGCTTCAAATATGCATTCAAACCTGAAACAAATGTAATCTAAATAAGGAGATACACAATATTTAAATCTTCTGATATTTAAATCTGATATTTGAAAAGTAATTTTCAGATTGAACAAAAAGCTCATTTTTAGGATGTTTTTTTTTTTTTACTGATAACAGGCGCTGCCTGTGAACCACTGACACAACAGCCACAACTTACCTCAAAGACTTTCTTCCTCTGGCCATTAAAAACATTGGGCAATTATGCAGATTTTGTTTTCATAAATCAACAGGAGAGGTTCATTTTACTGCTCTCCCCTGCATTTGCTGCCTCCATTGCTCCTCCTTGGAATAATTTAATTGGGTCAAAAATGTTGCAAGTCTCCCAGCCAGTTGTCACCACCACACATCTTTAATAAATAGTAAATTGGGCAATTATCATTGTAGAATTCAGTGTCAAATAGCTGAGCTGGATGTTTCATACCAGAAACACAGCTGTATCCCAACTGAAGAGAGGTGTGGAGCCACAGCTTCAGTCAGGTCCAGTGTTAAAGTTGTTGTCTTTACAAAATGATTAAGTAAAGGATTTGTGGTCCTTTCACACCATTTATACTCAATTACTCTCTTGTCAGTCTCCTGATCCAGCCCTCCTCTTAGCACCAAATTTGTTGTACGACAAGGCTGTTCTGTTGATCTTCCAAATTAAATAACTGACAGATCACAGCAGCATACAAATGAGCTGTTAGCTCCCCTGCTGTGACTCGAGGTAGCACAGCCTAAAGATGAAAGGGACCAAGAGGAGCTAGCGCTGCTTGGGCTCCTACAATTGGAGAAAGGCTGATGTGATCATGTGCAAGCTGCCAGTGAACTTTAGAGACCTTCAGGAAGTAAATAAAGAGACAATACAATCTGTAAAACAGATGACATCAAATGTGAAGAGAAGGGTTGCATGTCCAACACCTCCAGTCAATGGTGTTTCTATTTTCAGGATGGTGACTCTTCTGAAAACATTAGTCCCAAAACCTAAAACCACAATGACAACAGAGATTACCCTCTAAAACTACCCGTACGAGCATTTTCTTATCTGCCACTGTCATGGTTATGTTACAGTTAGGTAAAGGTTTGTGGAGACCCAAATTGTGCAAAATGAAATATTTAAAGAACATAGAAATAATGAAATATAATGAAATGCATAATTATATGAATATGAACATACAAAGTATGTAATATAAACATAACACTTTGACATATTCCAATAATGCACAGGTCACTAATAGGCGGGCCGTGGCCAATGATATTTCGTTTCCGGCTCTGGGTCCGGACAGGACATACCAAAAAAACGATATATCATTGAGTTTTATTCAGTTTTGGCGGAGATTACATTTTGACCGGCGACTCTTTTCTGACAGAGTGAGGAGACAAGAGAGAGAAAAGCAGCCAAATTGTGAGTCAGTGTGCCATGGCGTGTGCTAAAGGGCAGAAGGTTGACACCGAAAACCGGCTTTTAATCCAGAAGATTGCAGCCAAATCAGCCAATAACTTGTTATTATTATTATTGAAAGTACTTTTTATTTAAAATTCTCAGTTGAATGTCAAATTTACTTTGCTTTGACTTTTCTTATTTATTTTTTCTTATTTATTTTATTTATTCTTTATTATTGTATGTAGCTCTCCAGAGTCCAGAGTTGCACTGAAAATAAATATTGTTGACATGACGTTTAATTATAGTTTTCTTTGTTTTATTTGAGTCATTGACTTCACACAGTGCAGATGTTGATACAATGACAATGCTGCTTCAATATACATAAAATAATTGTAATGTATAATTAAATTATTGCAGCTTAAACATGATGATGCTGCGGACCTGAACATGAGGACATTTTCTCTATCCGGACCTCCTTAAATCCTAATTGACTACCCCTGCAATGATGTTTCAAACTTGTTACAATGAACTTTTCATCCCTTTTTTAAATAACTGAATTCATTGCTGATTCATTTTTTCTATCTATTTTTATTACACACTGGATATACTTAGGAATAAGGATTTGCTGCCCTTGTTTAGACGCTAAATAATCAAATTATTATTATTATGATTACCACACCAAGGGTTTGTGCTGGCAAAATGGAAGTTAAAATTGTACATTTGGGCTCATGCAATTTGTATTTTAAGGCGTTCTTGTTCAGTGGTACAAAATGTGCAAGAAGAGAATATACAAATACTCTCAGCACATGATTTATGACCGCAGACAAAATTGTGTTGTTGAAATGTAATGTCTGAGAAAGGCAGATGTATAATGTGTTTTCTGTAGAAACTGTTTTATCAGATACACACTGAGGGAGAGACACTGAGGTCTGATCAAAGCAGTGAGTGAGGAAGACAGACAGAGGCAGAGATAGTATAATGTATATTCTTCTATAAAATGTAATTATTCAATAACATGTAAGTAAGTAAAATGTGTTTCTATGCACAGTATTTCACAGCTACATTTTTTTAAAAGTGCAAAACCAGGAGCAAAATACATGATGAAATAAAAACTCAATTCACAATAAATAAATAAAATGCTGACCCTGCATACAGGTTACCCAAACACCTGTCTAAGCAGGTGCCCTTTAAAAGAATCCACAGATTCAGGCTGAAGGCAGAGCAATCCACAGGTCTTCAGGCATTTGCGTGGGACAGGCAGCAAATTTAGCATATTTGACCTTAGAGAGGGAGCTGATGAGTATGGGTGAAGTAGTTTGCCCACATATGCAGGAGCCTGACTGTGCAATGCTCTGTAAGAACGTGTTCGAATTTTAAACTGGATCCCACACAACAGGGAGCCAGTGAAGAGAGAAAGTATCGGGGTAATGTGAAGCAGTCTATTTAACATAGTGAGTAGCATTCTGCTATGTCTGCAGATGATCTTGAGCAGACATACTAGAACATGAGTTGAGGTAATGTATAAGCATCTCTAGTTCAGCAGACATTAAATAAATACTACCCCTAAATTCTGCTACAGAGGAAAGAGGCACAATAATGCATGAATCTATTCTGGAGCAACAACCAGAATCTCCGTCATATTGGTATTGAGCTGTCTCGAATACACAAGACAGTCTAACTTGAAAGCCTCACCAGGTTTGAATGAGAGGCGGCGCTGAATAACATCCACAAATGAATTATATTCAAATCTTTAATCTGTTTAGAAGAATTTCCCCAGTGGGGATTAATAAAGTAAATCTTTTTCTTCTTCTTCTTCTTCTTCTTCTTCTTCTTCTTCTTCTTTATGATCTGTCCCAAGGGCACAAATTATAAAGAAAGTAAAAGGGTCCCCAAAACTGAGCCCTGTGGGACAGCACAAGACAGTGGAGAGGAATCAGACACAGTCTTCAATAAAGAGAGTGAAACTCCTGTCAGTGAGATAAGATGAAAACTAAATTACAGATGTAGCAGAATGTAACGTTAATGCTAACAGGGCTTATTTGAATTTGAGAGAGAGAGGAATACAAATGAAACGAGTCACCACCAGAGTTTCTATTCAGGTGAGGAAGAATAGGTTGAAGCAACAAGGTTGCATTCAGCAGCTACACTGCTAGATGACACACACTTGTCTTTTAAAACAACATACATGTATGCTAACAAGCAACTTGTGATGCAGTCATGGTAACAATGGCTGTTCTCTCTGCAGGACTGATGTAGGCATGAGAGAGAACTTATGCTGTAATTGAATCATTTTCACTTTAACTCAGGGCCGTTTCTAGCTGTTTGGGGGCCCTATATGCAAGATGCTATTTGGAGCCCCTATTTTGTCAAATTCTGAGGGAGAGATTCCTTACCTTTTCAGATGATCTGTGGCGATCCAACAGTCTGTTATATTTTAAGAGGAAAACAGGCTCCAGTACATTAATAAATGCAACTGCTATCTCACACCCTCTCAGCCTCTACACCGACCAGTGTGAGTGACAGACTGACGAGCGAGCGGGTAGTCAGAGCCAGTTGAGCTAACCAGCCATGATCAGCTGCTGACAGACTCTCTGTGTCTGCCTTGGAATCACAGAGAGTTTGAGAGCTTCGGCAGTCACTAGAAGCACATTTACAGTCCTCTGTAAATGTTTCTGTGTGGTACCTGTGTTGTAGTTTAACTAATGGCTCAGAGAAGCCAACTCTCCTGGAATTTGTGTGTGGCTGTGGGGGGAGTGTCTGTGCGTGGTGTCATCATCAGAGGAAAGGATGCAGTCTGGTGGCATTTCAGTCCAAACCACCAACCAAAATACCAAGTTGAAGGTTCACAAAACATAGTGTAAACTTTTCTGAATGATGAATCTGGATCAGCATACATTTGCAAATGAGCGTGAAACTCAAGGTGGGGGACACCCATGTTTGATTAGACGACGTTAGCAGTTAGTTTGGTCGAATTGTCAATATTAACATGAGCATTGATGTATCTCATCACAGTCATTTAGTTTACAGCTCAAAAAACATGTTTAAGTGTGCTGTACCATGTGTAATGTGTAAATTGTGTGTCCAACATGTAGTTAAACCACAGTTTAAAGGACCCACATGCACGATTGAATGGTAGATTGCAATCAACTGAATACCGCTCGCCTCACCCTCCCCTTTCAGGTGTGTAGAAGAACCTGCTGGAACTGGAAAGGAGCTTGTCTTCTGCTTGGTTTGTCTGTTCTCTCTAATGAAAACATAGTTATGAATATTATATTCCATTTCTGCCAATACATCCTCCCAAAGTTTACACACTGGCCCATTAAGTACATGTTATTAAGTACAAGGTTATTAAAGCAAAGCAAAACAAAATGTGCAGACAGGAGTGCTTGTGGCATATGATGTTCTCAAATCATTTTTAGAACATAAGTGACACAGCAGTTGACTCGAACATCAGCTTTGCGCTTGGTTACTTCAAAGTAAGCAGAAAACAGGATAAAAGGCTTAATCAAAAGTATAAAATAAAAACATTTGGATGTGTGCAGAGAAAAGGAGAAGAAAACAAAAAGAAACCACTGAATTTCAATGCTGAAATACTTGTTTATTCCAGATAATGAGATGTCAACCAGCCCATCTACTACTGACATTAATTACTATATTGCAATAGGTCTACTTGATGAGGCGGTAACAGTATTCATCACATAGCAGACTCACTACAAAGAAGAAAAGAAACGTTCTCTTTCTTTTTATTTTTTCAAACATTCCACTACAGATTCAATTTGCTGACAAACCGTAAACACCTATTGTTATTTTTCTTTTTGAATGACAACCTATTCTCCACCTGTCAAGATGTGGGGCACTGGTAAGGGACACACACACGCATACACATGCACAAGTGCACGGGCACGCACGCACACACACACACAAATACACACAGGTAAAGGTTATGGACTTGAAGAATGTTCTCATTAGTTCTCTGTACAACACTATCAGTATACTGCCTCCACTGTGGGAGATGCAGTGTGTGTTTAGGGTGTGTGTGTGTGTGTGTGTGTGTGTGTGTGTGTGTGTGTGTGTGTGTGTGTGTGTGTGCATGAATATGTGGGGATAATGAGCTGATAGTGCTCCCGAAGTGTGAGGTTGTGTGCTGAAGGCCAAGGTGGTAACTAACACTCTGACAACACTCTCCATCACCTTAAACCCCCCGGTGTTGAGAGCACCAGATAGAGCACAATTATGTTTATTAGCTTCTCTAGCTGTCACTCATACACTCTTAATAGCATGTTGTGTCTGACTTAATGCCAAAATACACTGGCATAAAGGCTGAGTGAAATTTCATGGCAAAATACAAACCATCTAATCTGAATGAAGTGAAATAAACATCTGACAAATGTATGATTGTGAATCTATTTTGTGAGATAAACTGAATGATTGTTTTGTAAGTTTGACACCAGGTTGCCAAAATGTTGTGAAGGCTTTTTCCAGTTGTGACTGCTGCTTGCAACACATGATGCTTTGACTTAATTTCACTTAGATTTCTTCCACATTTTCAATAGCCAAACAATATTTTTGAACATTTTGACTCTGAATATAGTACTCTGACTGTCATGGAGCTCTGTGTTTGTTTTTCCACTAATGTAAAATACATGCAGAGAGGTTCGCCTACACAGCCTACACATATGAAAATTGCCCTTCTGTTGTGTGTTGTGTTGGAGAAACACAGCAGAGCATGTGAGAGTAAATTCTGGTGGATTTAATACATTTGGCACCTTAGGCCAAGATTAAAACAAGCAGCGGTGAAATAGGAAGTGACAAATAGTGCCTGTACTGGAGAGCCTCCTATTGTGTATCAGCTGTATGTTGTGGGGGTGTTTTCTTTGGCTCTTTTCTGAACTGCATGATGATATGCGTGTGTTGTGCATGTGTAATGTTGTATCACTCTGTGTCATCTCTGTGTGTTTTAAAAGAGAGAAACAGGAGGGGATGAGATAAAGGGAGCATGTAAAATAGAGAAAGGGAAATCTAAGGTTTTGACATTGCAGATTTACACCAAACCTTCTAATTCTTCTGAGTAACAGCAGTTGCAAAAAAAAATCCTGGGTCGCTGTTCACAGATAAACGCTAGGGCTTTGTTGCTGAGACGGGCAGATGGAGCAGCGGAGAGACAAGTCTCATCACAGAGTAGGCGGGTGTGCAGCTCTGGTGGCTGGGACGCCACTGCAATGATTCGTCAACTGTTGCAGTTAGCTGGTCTGTGCTGTTGTGCCTCAAAAGTTCAATATATTTTAACATTGCACCCTGCAAAAAAAAAAAAAAAAAAAGAAAGAAAATCACACCAGCTGTGGTGTTGCATCTGCCAGGCCACCAGGCACAAACAAACACATATTTCTTGGTGAATTTGAGGTGGCTGACTGGTGAGCAGACCTGAGGACAGTGGACAGCTGAGGTCCTGTGGGTTAGTTGCTGAAACACCCGTGAAGTGGGTTGTATTGAAAACCCTCTACACTTCTGTAGAGCTGTGGCAAAATTCCTGCATCTAATCATGGCTGGATTAACCTGCTAGGGGGGGAAATTAACCATTTGCCCCAAAAGATCCCTCCCGCTAAATCTCCATGTGAGTCTGTGGCCTCTTGGATGCACAGAGGCCCTAATCCTGACACTGATCAATGGTTCTTCTGTGGAATGACTTATCTTTAATAATGGCAAATACTACACTTTGCCCACCTCCTACTTCCCATTATACAATCTTTACTCAGGAGACAGTTTGAAAAATGTAAACTCATAAACTGCTACAAAGAAAAATGTTGCAATTGTTTAATGTTTTGCTTGTCCTGAAAATCACGAGCCACAGATGGGTTTAGTGTTTAATTGCTTTGCCGATATAACAATCTGATGTTACCTCTTTATTAAAACATAGACACTGGCAAGTCAGTATCATGTCTCTGATACCTCAATTTGTCTTTGCCTTCCAAAACAACCCATATAAGCATTTTCAGCTTGGTCATCGCTGTCATCAGGACTACATTGTTTATCAGTGACTTCCAAAATGCTCACAAAAATACTGATATGATTATTTTCTAGACTGGCATTTCTATGGTTAAGGCACAAAAAGTACTTGGTTAAGGAAATTACATAGTTATGGTAATAAAAAAGGCACCCTTATGACGCAAACTCCTGCATGAAGACAGGACTAGATATAATCCCTTCAACCTATGTCAAGGGCCATCACATCAGAAAATGTGCATGGGTTGTTTTGGAAGGCAATAACAAATAACCTGTTTTTTTTTTTGTTTGTTTGTTTGTTTTTTGCCCAATTTTTAGTTAGTTAGTTAATAAGTTAAACTATATTCATGAACTCCATGAAGAAGGATGACAATGCAGGTATCAATAAATGCTAATAAGAGTAGAGACTCTGTTGAAACATACTGTATATTAAAGAGATTTTTTTTTTTTTTTTGCGTTGTTGCACTCTCAAAAGACTCATTAAAGTCTGTGTGTGCAGGGTGTAAAACATGCAGGCAGTGTGTGTGTGTGTGTGTGTGTGTGTGTGTGTGTGTGTGTGTGTGTGTGTGTGTGTGTGTGTGTGTGTGTGTTCTAACTTGAAAATATATTCTGTGTCTATCGATCTAGGGTAGTGTGGTCTCTCTTACACACACAAACACACATGCAGACAAAGGCCCACTGAGGTTCTGTAAGATCAAGATCAACAATAGCTACTCACTGAAGCTGTGTTGAAGCTTTTGTCTAAGGAGCTTGTGCTAAACATCTTAGAAACATGTCGCTTCATACCATTTCCACTGCAAAACACAGAACACCACCTTCCAAAAGTGTGTTTTTTTTGTAAAAGCACCAAACACAGGCATAGGATTTAAATATGTACAGAGGAATTACAAATGTGAGTTAAACTCTAAAAGTTAAAGTTAAAAAATGTGCAGAGGAATTAAACATTTGCATAGAAAATAAATATATAACTGTGTTAAGTTAACCCGTGCTAATCGTCTATACAAAAACTATATAAAAAATAGAAAATAACTGTAGAGATAGAAATGTTTTATACAACTATAAACTATATTAAAGATATAAAGTGACTGTAGAAGTAAAAAATGTTTTATACAAATATGAGTTAGAACAACAGATGGGGATAAGGGACTGTGTACAATTAAATTAGGCTGTAAACAGATGAATTAATGAATGAATGAATGAATGAATGAATGAATGAACGAATGAATGAAGAAATTGCATAACATTATAGCAATTGTGTTGTGTCAACATTATACAAGGATCTATATCAAATTCAAAATTGTATTGTTACATTTCCATCATATTGCTGGAACACTATGAAATGGCCCTGTATTCAGTGAATATGGTCAGATGTAATGATTCTGCATTAGTATTTACATTCAGTTATAAGTTAAGGAAATAGTATGTCATTCATACAGTTCAGTAAAAAAGCTACAAAGTCATGATTTTTCTTTTGATATCGCAATGAAGTCTTCTTCAGTATATGTAATATTGCATTTTTTTTTTGCCAATGTTTTTAGCCTCACACTCTACAGTCTACTGCCTACAGTGTTCTCACATAAACATAAAAAGTTATTAAGTCATTAATTTTAAAAATACTTCAATATAAAAAGGAAATACTCTCTTGCAAGCCCTACATGGAAAACAAACTACAAATCACAATTACAATATCTTATATAACATGTCTGCACTATTAAGATCTTTAAAAGGTTCAGATACTGATGTGATACTTTTTATTATTTATTTTTTTATTTTTAGGAACTTACAGAATAGTTGAGCGAGATACATCAACATTTTAAGAAAACATTTTAGCACCAAAGTAGATGATTTAGTGTGCAGATCATTCGATACATTTCATTGGGCTCTTCTACAGTACAAGAACAGTAAAACCGGAAAAGTCTTTGTTCTATTTTAGCACTAAAACTTTGTTCTATTTCATTTTGTCACATTATACAGTACATCAATATCCAGGATCAGCTTCACCATCAACAGTCAAACAAACAAGATGCTTTTTATCAGAACAATTTCACCTAAAAGATGTGCTTGTTGAGCACCACAAGTGGGCTTTTATGGACTTAGCATGCCTGCTCAGCATCTATCTCACTGGTGGCATTAACACTTATTTTGTACCTTATTTGCACACGCTGAGTACATAGCAGCAAAGGGAATAACAAGATAAAAACAAAAACATTCTCATGAATGAAACAACACTACAAATGGTAATCAGGAGGTCTACAATGACAGTGTTTCCACAGACTGAATTAGTTACTCATAATTAAGCTAATGCTCTCCACCAATCCAAACGTAGCAGGCACTAACTGTGCCAAACACCAGTCAGCAGATCTGATAGTCATGTCGCCGTGTACAACATCCAAACGCACTTGTTCAAAGCATGCACAGAACTTAAAGAAAAATACAGTCCAATAAAAAGAGCGAAAAAAAAAAAAAAAAAAACTGGCCTTAATAGTCCATTCATGTGTGACAAGATTTTTCATGCTGCAACAGCCAAGCCACAACTGCCGGGCTGGGCAAATTGCAAAAGCTCATCGGTAAAAGACTCAAGCAGTGCCAGGCTTTAATATAAAGGAAAGAGAGCGCAGCAGAAAACTGGAATTTAAAAAAAGGAGAGAAAGAGAAGAAAGTCAGTAAATGGGATGGCCTTTAAACAAAATTGAATATTGAATACTCTTCGTGCAGCCCTGTTACACAATCAAGAGGTCAACACGCATATAGCTTTCAGAGGCCTGAAACGCTGCTTTATGCAATTGTAAGTTATGATGAAATTTAAAAGATAATACTGGTACGCGTCAGTCTGAATCAGAAGCTGTAAATAACCTCATATTATGGAGGCACTCGCATCCATGCATAATACAAAATATGAAGGTGGACACTGTGTACAGTGCAACTCCACTGATAAGACCACATTCATTTTTTCATATCTTGAGGGGACAAAAGTCACTGATTAAAGATTTGATTACATTTCATTTGCCCCATGTAGCTCACATGATTGCATGGACATGTGGTCTCACCCAAGGAAAACATTAAGAGTGTGAATCACTGCATTACAGAGCAGTGAGCAGTGCTTTCATGAATAATCAACAACACATGACTACATCTCCATGTTTAAATTGTCTGAAATAAGGCAGAACCAACACCATTATTGTTCACCGTGAAAGAGCTTGACTGTGTGGAATACAAACACAGCTCTTATTGTAATGGTATGCTGATTGAATGACACCTCTTACAGCAGCACCTGCAGCACAAGACTCTACAGCAGGTTGATAGGAGAAGTACGACACATGCAGAAAGGATTAAGAAATTCTCATGAACCACAAATTAAAAGGCTTGGCCAATGCCCCACAACCCGACCTTAATCTACCCTCTGAGCTCCTGAATCTTGAGCTCCTGAGACCCCATTTATACCTCATATTAACATGTAAACTGTATGTAATCTGTGAAAAAAAATCATATCACAGGAATTTGCATTTACACCTAGTAGCCCATGAGTGTTCTCTCTATTACAGTTCTGAGATCAGACTTAAATATGTAAATTAGATGCTGTAGGTGAAGCTGACAGGCTTGTCAACGAACATGGCACATCCTTAGGCTAACGTCACTTATCCACCTTATTTCTAGTCCCATGATACCTGGAGATGCAATTTACTCTCCTTGTCTGTATGGAAAATATGTAGCCACTAAGAGCGACTTTATGCTAAGCGCGTGTATCTGGCTGCTGCCAGTGCCTCCATAGTTAACGTATAGATGTAAAACTGGTGTTAATCTACACATTTAACTCTCAGCAAGCTTATTTGACAAATTGTTGAATTGTTGCCTTTCTTTAAACAGTATAATGTGATCATATCCCAGCCTTCTACTACATCGAAGGGTAACCTGAGGAAGTACCTTTGGATAGCAGTAACAAACTAGCTTAGCATTAGTTAAGTGACGAGGCTCTGCTTTGAGATAGCCATGACTCTGTTCCACCTCCTGCAAAAAAATGCACTTGACTTTATTGCTCCTCAGAGATTTTCAGAGTGTTCATTGCTTCACTAGCAACAGAATCAACAAAGTAGCTAAATATACTATATTTAGGCCAAGGCCACGTCCTCCCACTCCTTGCTCATAGATGGCAGATATGATCACATTAAGGTGTGACAGTCTGTGTTCCCGAGCTGACACCTGTAGCATGACTTATTCAGTGAAGGAATGCTGTAAGTTATCACTGAGCTAAGAATAAAGTGGATACAGAGTATCCACTAAGAAGGTAAGAAGGTGATCAGAGTCAGGGCGGGAGCTTGCTAGTTTTAGCTACCTCTGTCAGTCATGTGACTCTTGTGTTTGACGAGGGGTTGTCTAAGGCCTTCTGTCAAGCTCCTTGAGATAGCTGAAAGAAACATACAACGTAACCTCTCAACCTGTTGGTATTTCTTTTCTCGGAAATGCTGTACAGATTGCCTGTACACTTCCCTGAGATACAATGACACTGAAGGACAGACCACAGGCAGATGATCACATTGCGTTCTTGCATGAACATGAGTTTTTCCTTATTCAGATGTCACAGCATTGGGTTTCCTCTTTTATTTTGTAACTCTCCCCTTCTCGTGTCTGTAACTTTACTTTCTGCCTTTCCCGACTGTTTTGATTGTCTGTTCCACCCTGATTAGTTTCACCTGTTCCTGATTAGTTTCACCTGTTCCTGATTAGTTTCACCTGTGTCTCGTTATCCTGACTTCACTTGTGTGTGCTCCTTGGCTTCCGTGTCATTTTGTTGTTGTACTGTGTGTCAAGTGTTCAGCTCTGTGTTTTGCCCCTTGTGTTTTGGGATCTTTGCTTTTCTCGACCTTGCCTTTTCATTTGCACTCTTGACCCTCACCTGCCTCAACATACTGTAAGTCTTGTAATTATATTTTTGGGCTGCACAAGCTCTGCCTCCTGTAGCGTCAGCATTTAGCCCTTTCCTCTTGCTTTACCTTGCTTGCACAAACGAGACAGATATCCAGATACAGATTGCATGTTAATACAAAAAAGCCTGAGGGTCCATAATCAGGACTAATTTCCAGGACATTAGCGCTTTTCTAGTTTGGCTGAGTCATGTGACTCATCACTAGTTGGAACACAGTCTCTGCCATGTGGCAAAGATGTCAACTCAAATGAAAACAATCCAACAACACCTGGAGCCTTCAGCATTTGAAAATGACTTTTTCTAGCCCTGAGGGATCACAGAGGAACATTCCAACCACCAAAGATAGACTATATGAGTGATCACAGTCGCTTGCAGGCTGTCTGCATCACATCGCACTAATAGAAGACAGAGGATGTTGCTCTGCTGACCTGCTGCTTTCATTCTGCAGCCTGTGTGGACACAGTGTGAGTAGCTATGATCTTATAAGTTGACTGGTTAGGGAGTTCTTCTGAGTGCTACTTCACACCTTCTGATGATGTTGATATTAAAGATCAATCTTTTCTCAGCATGGGTAAAGGCCGTGTGACAGTCATCCTCGCAACCAAGCTTTTGTTTCTGTAACTACCAGATCTGCAGTCTGGTGATGCATCTCTGCTCAGTCCTCAATGCCAAAGGCCTTCTGTATATAGACAGACTCCTTCACTCTCCTAGGGATCAGTCCCTGGGTTGATTGACACTATTCACACATTACAAATATCATCAAGGAGGCACAGCCCTTGTGTTAGTTATAATACGACTGTTTTGGAGACTAAACTAGCAATTTATCCAGCTTATACTATGATGGTAATCAGCTGACACCGCCTAACCATGAATCTTTATCAATAAATAATATACAGTTGGGGTGGCGTTTAGCTCAGTTGGTAAAGCAGCCGCCCCATGTGCAAAGGCTCGGTCCTTGCTGCGGAAGCCCAGGGTTCAAATCTGACCTGTGGCTCTTTCCCGCATGTCATTCCCCGTCTCTCTCTCTCCCCGCATTCCTGTCACTCTTCAGCTGTCTCTATCAGAAATAAAGCTTGAAAAGGCCAAAAAAATAAAATAAAAAATAATATACAGTTTTATAGAGTATATTGATCATGCATCCTTGGTGAATTCAAGCAATAAAGTGTTTCCACATTTCCAGGCTGATAGTGAAAGCACTTTCTCTAAAAATACAGAGACTGGTGTATGAAAAAGACAATTTACCACCAGTCTACAATCTGTGAATATTAAACTTGACACACTGACAGGCTGAAATGAATAATGAGACGTAGGTCAAAATGAAGAGGAGATAACAGAGGAAGGAAAATCAATAAACATATGGAAATGTAGTGTCGTAATTTTTGTCTTTGAATTCATATTTATTACATTGTTTTTCTGCTGTTTCTGTAACCTGAATAGAAACCAGTAAACACCAACATATAAAGAATCAAAACAAGAAACTGTTCATCTTTAGAAATTGTGTGCACCGAGTTGTAGATTGCAACCAACTAAATACCCCACACCTCACCCTCCACTTTCAAGCATAGGAGAAAAACTACAGTGGCCATGAAATTTGTGAAAACCTGACTCTAAAGAGTCAGAGGACCGGCTCTCTTTGTAGAAAAGGCTTATTCTAAGGTAACAAAATACAATGATTATTTTCAGCTGATTATACACTAATAAATATATAGTTAAACATCATATTTCTGACATATTCTGTGAATGGGTCCGTCAAATCTTAAACACTGGACGTTTTTAGTTTTCCGTCCCACTTCTAGAGGCTCCTACACTTCAACAGCCCAAATCTGCTTTCCCTTCACCTCTTGTCCTGACTTAACATGACAAACAGACATTCTTCCGTCGGAGGGAGGGATAATCTGTTAATCTCATTGCTGAGGCAAACAGAGGAACAAAAGGACAGACAGATTGATCTTCACAAAGCTGATGAGATGCTCTGTAGTTTTGACCGAGGCAACTACAGCCGCAGTGTAGGAGCTGAGAATGGGTCCAAATGAGGCATTTTAATACTCAGAGAGAAAGCGATATGGAGGAGGGCGAGAGATAGATTGAGGAAAGGAAGGAGAGATAAATGGTAGTAAAAGAGACAGAGAGAGATAGATTGAGGGAAGGCAGAATAAATGGGAAGGTAGGAGAGAGAGAGATAGATTGAGGGGGGAGGGTGCAAAGGGTTGGAGGGAAAGATTGATAAAGGTAAAAGGAGAGAGAAATCGATCTTGTGGCAAGAATATGCCCCCTGGAGGATAAAGCTCCTAGAATACCATTGGTTTTCTTTGCGTACAGGAAGAAGTATGTCTGTGCTTCGTAAAGGGTTGGTTTTTGGAGGTCAATTGCCAAAGTTGTGTTCTGAATTCACTGCAGTCACTTGGAATGTCCAAATCGCCACGTCAAAAGGACAGCATCATTGGTTTGGTTGCTTTGTTTTGTCTGTTTGGCACAATTTCCCTTGTTCTTACATGTAAGTTCTGTTCTGCAAATCCCCCACAGCTGTGAATGTTGATGAACATCTCTGCTCTCTCTCCTGTTTACCTTTCTCTGTCTTTCTCAGTGCTCGCTGGCAAAACTGAACAGTAAACAGCCAATCAATCTATCTTTACTACAGAAAGACTTCAAAACTATGACTGAGGCGGCACAGAGCATGAGTGTATTTGAACAAAAATTCATCTGTGTGAAGATTTAAGTCCTGCACACTTATGGTACACCCTCTCAAGTGAATTCACTCTGGCTGGATAGACCTCTTATCAGGTCTGTGTGGTTGTGTGGGTACAGGCTGTTTGATTGACATCCCGTTTTTTTAGATTGGACAAATTACACCTTTATCTTTTTTTATCAGCATAGTCTTGCCCACCTACAACCTGAGCAAAATAAAAAAGCAGCAAAGGCAATATACAGACAACCACTGTCTTAAACACTCCATTTAAGGTCAGACCTGAGGCCGACAGTTGGGTAGCATCAACCGATAATGTCTTGACAGGGATTAGGAGGCCAGAGAGAGGCACAGGATACATGCCAATTCCCTTATTTGACCCCTCGCTTCACCCTGAAATAATTCTGGTCCACCATCATGACGGCTCTTATTTATGCCTGGAGAACGAGGAGGGATCTCTGAGGAGACATGAGCGAAGATACACGAGGGCAACTTTCACGGAAGTCTTTTATCAGAGCGACCCTCCCTTTTATCGGAAATCTGTTATTGATTAGACGTTTGCAGCTGACTGGACTGATCTGAAACTGGGTAATCACTACAGTTTTATTTCAAACAAAACAGAACCAACTCAAAACCAAGTTTTAGATTTTCTTTCCAGATTCACCAACTAATTAAGAATCCAAGGGAATCTCCAAGGGAGATTCAAGGAAATGGTGTTACACTATTATAGTAACAGTTATTTGACAATAACTTTTGCTTTTCCATTGACTAAACTTGCAGATGGAACCAATAGAACAACTCCTTTCTGTCATTTGTTACCCCTCTGTTTAGCATTATTGTTTTAAATCTCAGGAGTTTGAAAAGTTTAGAAGTATTCTTCAGTCTGAGGCTGTATGTCAGGAGAATGCGCCACACACTCACATTATTGAGACCAGTCAGCACTGAGGTTCCCTCCATGATGCTGCTTCAGCTCTTTAAGGTCCCCTTGCATATTACTCTCTGGTGTTTCCTATATGACACACAAATAGACCTTGTATATTTTACACTAGCACATTTTTTTTGATGAAAGCACAAACATAAACTCAAGAGATGTCAGGTGAATGGAATGCTTCATTTCTTTAGTCTTGCTAGAGTTCAGTTACACACTGAAAAGGATACATTGTGACAGGAGGCGTCAATGAGGAGCAGCTTTTGTTGAAATCATTTTGTTATAAAAGATGAATATATTTCTTAACAAAAAACAAACCACTTGATGTGTTAATTTAACCCTATTAGAACTTTTCATGCTTTTAGCTTTTTTCATCACACTCTTGTTATGGTGATCACCTCTCCTTCTCCTATTCAGCTGTGTCATACTTTACATAGACTCAGATGGCAGGACAGTGTCTTTGGAAGTCTTTGTTTATCTGTAAGAAAGGTATTTGTTGGTTACTCTGACATACAGGAGTTATTCAAAATAAAAGAGACAGAGTTCATTATGATAAATTAGAAATACATCGTACTCCTACTTTGTTTTCACATTTTGTTAAGATCATAGAGAGGGATATACTCAACTTACTTTTTGCCAGTTGTAAACCCACCGTGAAGTCACCCATTGGTTTGTGAACAACCACTTTGAAGCCTCAGGTTTGGCATTATATACGTTTCCATCTTTCTGGAGTCAGAAGTGACCATGTTTGGATGAGACATGGAGCTGGTGAGTGACGTATTGCTTGGTTTTGATTCTCTGAGAGCTAAACAGTACTGTCTAGTTTGAGTTTCATAGGTCCCATGGGTTGAACTGGACAGACTTGTCAATCACAAGGTAGCCAAGCCCTGAATTATACCCTACTTTATCACCTATTTTACTCTAAATGGGACCATAATTTACAAAATATACATCATGCTGTGTGGAAGGAGATGTAAAACCAGTGATTGAGATCAAAAATGTGGGAAGTAGGGTCAGACTCCATACAGTCAGAGTGAGAAAGAATGCAGGTTTAGGACATCACTGCATGTGTTGTATCATATGAAGGTAGTTTTATTGTAGATAACCAAAGAGACCAGTACAAAGTAACAAAGCTGCTTCCATACTGAGAGCTCTACTAACATCACTAGCATACTTAACTTTTACAAAGTGCATGGAATTGGTACATTATTAAAAATACACATACCTTCTGTAGATCCGAATAAGCCCTCGAACAGATGGTATTACAATTAAATTATTCACTCTGTCGCTATCAATTATGTGGACATGGCTGTGTTTGCTTTATCACTGACTCTCTGACAGCAGCTCTCTCTGCGGTGTTGTGTCTACAGTTTGGATTAACACAAATCAAAAGAGTACTGTGGCTCAGAGGTAGAGTGGGTTGTCCACTAATCAGATCATCTGCGGTTCGATACCCGGCTCCTCCAGTCTGCATGTCGAAGTGTCCTTGGGCAAGATACCGAACCCCAAATTGTTCCCGAAGGCTGCGCCGTCAGTGTGTGAATGTGTATGAATAGTTAGCTCCTAAAACTGATGAGCAGTTGGCACCTTGCATGGTAGCACACAAAATGGGTAAATGGGTGAATGAGATATGTAGTGTAAAAGCGCTTTGAGTGGTCGGAAGACTAGAAAGGCGCTATATAAGTACAGTCCATTTACCATTTACTTGCGTATCTTAGGTAGAGTATAATTCCTGCAAGACTCCTTGTATAACTGGTCCTCAGCAAGGGAACTCCCAACAAAATAAGTTCAAACTGGTTCTGTTAGTGCAGGGTGGTGTTTTTTGAGTTTTGTGAATGTTTTATGAAAACCAGCAATGAATTTCATCATGAAATGAATTGTTGAAATATTTTAATCAGGTGTGAGTCAACACAGGGATAATCATTTATTTGAGCAAATCTACATTTTAAATGTAGGCAATTTGAACCATACCAGTTTTTACAGTGTGGAAGGAAAAGACGCAAGTGAGGAAAATGTGGATGCAATTAAGGGAATTGGGATGTACCCACATGGCTCTTCATTTCCCTCACTAAAGTGTCTTCCTGGCGTCTTAGCTTCTTTTTATTTTATATAGCAAATGGCCATCCTCACTCCTCACTGCTCATTTTGAGGAGACAGCAATTACTCATGACGCACAGCATCTCAGCTGTCAAGTGTGTAGAAATAAGAAACAGTAACAGTTTAGAAAATGAACACCTGATGTCCAATGCTGATTATAGATCAATTGAGATGTCAGAGCGTCACAATGTGACTGATGGAAATAACACAAATAGAAAACTAAATTATGCTTATTTCTGCAGGAATAGAATAGCCTTGTGGGAGCCAAAATAGTTATAAATGTTCTAAATAAAATCTATAGCCTAATTGGAAGACCACAGTTACTGTAAGTCTGACGTCCACTTCGATCTTTTAGGCTCATAGTAAAGAATCAATAATAATAATAACCACAACTTTATAGCTGTATTTTGCCTGAAAGAGCCAAGAATGACTTGGAAAAGGAATAGGAAAGCCTTTCTGCTGATGAAGAAAAAATCAAGAGTGATTTTATGATTCCTTCATGATTCAGATTCCACACTGGCATTGTTGGTGCTCTCATTCCTGCTGTCACAAATGGTTTGTATAATCTATAGTAATATTAATATTAACACTGTTTCCACAACAGCCTGGTCGCTCCTTTTACTGTCCCATCATATTAGCTGACCAAATCAATAAAGAGATTCTGATTAAGGAAACTTCTGCATCTTCCTCGCTCTAAGCTCCTGAGAGCTTCCTCTCGCCTCCTCTCTTCCGAGATGCATCTAGGGGATTGGAACATCCTCACTGATGGCAGACCTCGATCAATTTCCGGGTCACTGGCTGGGAGACGGAGGAGTGAGGATGGGAGGAAGCAGCCTTTGGAACGTAACAATGTTGTTGCAGAACCACTGCAGGTCAGCAGCCGACCAATGCAAACTTTTTGAAACAAACTGCATCAGATCCATCATATCTTTGACGTGGGAGACTGCTGTTCATATTCCATCTCCTACAAGCAGTCTTGGTTTTTTAACCATGACCACAAGCTACCTAACCTTAACTACTCCATAGCTGTAGTTTATTTATCACACCTTCAATCTTTTTTTAAGCCTTAACCATATCAAAGCTGCCACACATTGGAAGAAATTAGATATTTTTGAAACATTGGCATTAAAAACATTGTTGTTGGGTGTAATGCAGGTCTTTAAAAAATCCTCCAATATTGATGATCTTGTCTGATTTATGATTGTTGGACAGGCATCAAACCTTGTTTGCAAGGTCAGGACATATATTGTTTGTCTTGGACCAAATGTCCATTCTTTGCCTGCTGAAGACAGCCTTGATCAGAATAATGCACATGAGAGGATGGTCTTAACCTTCTTTCACAGTAAAGTACTGTAATCATTGTTTTAACTGACACTAAGCAGGCTCTGGTAAATGCTGCCAGAGAGACCAGGGACAGAGAAAGTCTGGTTTGTGCCAAAACTAGATAAAAAAAAAATGCTGCATATGGACATCCATAAATGACAACAATGGGAGTTGAACTGGTGCCTGTTTACAAAATTTCACAATGACTGAGATGTATAACACAGAAGTCTCCAAATAGTTAGAGTTTTAAATGTGTATATTTGTACACACAGTCATTAAACCTGGAATATCCACAGAGCTGTATGAGTCTGGCTCACAGTGTCTGTTAGCCAGAAAGATTCTCAGCTGCTGGGGAAGTGACATGTTTTTAGTCTCTTGTTTGTTTGGAATAAACAGCAGAAGTGGTAACAGCCACCATGGATGAACAGACTAGAAAAATAAACTGTAATGGGGAAATTTCAGAAAAATGCGAGTGCCTGCATGAAGATCATCAGTTCCTTTCAGCATTAGAAATTGGAAGGCGTTTAGAGGAGTTCTGATTCATATCAGCATGTCCTGTAATTAGACAGAATATTCTGATTAGAACAGATAGCTGGATTGGAAGTCTGTGCATGTGTGTTTCATCTGACCTCTGTGTGTGTGCGCGCCTGAATTCCTGTGAGTGTTTGATGAGTTGTTATGCTTTCATGTAAAAGTCCATAAAATGTGTTCTAAACTGAGTTACAGACTGTAGACAGGGGTTAACAGTGTGTGTGTGTGTGCGTGTGTGTGTGTGTGTGTGTGTAGGTGTGTGTCAGATCACGGAGCAGGGACTCGAGGCAGAGCGTACCGTGACAAGCCTCATTAAGAGGGAATCTCTCCACTGTTCTGGCTGTCGACATCACCACCGCCAGACTTCTCTAATTACGCTCTCTAAGTGCCGTTTCGTGCAAGCAATCAGCCCACTGCTCTTTGCATATGCAAATATGACAGACCTGATCATTAGCTTTTATATCTCACACACTCTAATTGTTATTGTAAAAACTGCCGCATGGAGCCAAGGGCGAACGCACTCAGTCCTCTCGCCGTCTTTTTCCCCTCTCCCTCCCTCAATCTATCACCGACTGTCGACTCTCATTCCGCTACATGTTTTATGAGGTTTTGCCGCTCTAAACAGAGTCATGTGGCTGAATGTCACGGTAGTATAATCAGCTAACAAATGCCTCTGCTTGACATTGTTTCTTCAGAGCGGAGGGGAGAAAAATAATAGAGGAGCACTTCCTGGCGAGGGCTAATTGGCCAAATGGAGTCACTTATGCAGAACAACAGTCCCATCACAGCAATGATGATGGTGATGACGATGGTGATGGTCCCAAAGAAACGACTTGGGAGCCCACTGGCCCAAATGTATCTCTCCACAAAATCAACGGTAATGCTCTGTGATCTTCAGGGAAAAAAGTTGAAATGCAGTGAAAACACAGACGTGCAAAAACAGTTTCAAGGACTGTGACACGACTGTCCTTGAGAGAATGAGGGATTTGTATTTATTTAGACCTGCATCCTTTTGACTTGCATGGAAACCAATCCTGATGACCCCAAATCACAGCAGGATATATTTAATGAGAAGCACAGCATTAGTGGTCTGCTATGAATATGTTAAAAACTTTTGGTGCATGACAACAGAAATTGACTTTTTATCTTCATTTCGTTATTTTTAGAATAGTGACCTTTCTGTCTGTCTGTCTGTCTGTCTGTCTGTCTCATGAGACTTACACACTATTGTACAAGTACACAATACTGCAAACAAAACTAAACTCAATAAACTCTCCCACAGCTGACCTTGGTAACGAAGCTAGTCCTGTGAATCTCTGCTACTTGTGTAATACTAGAAGTCTAACAGACTGACTCTCCACAGGCTGATAGAACTCTGCAAACAACCCACATACCAGAGCAGTGGACTCGAGTGACCATTTGGATGGCAACTTCATTTGACAAAAAATAAATGACCTGATCCTCGACTTGGACTTGGAGATTAAAGACTCTGTCAGCTCTGATTTATTTCCATGCAGGTTTATTCAAATAGAGAGCGGGAGCAAGAAATCCGCACATATGCAGCCTGAGCCTGAATATGTCTGTTCATAACTGAGATAGAGGCAGACAAACAGGGGTATGTTTGATGTTGCAGTCTGGCTCTGAGTGTTTCACTGAATATTTTTTGATTAAGAAGAAATAATAAAAAAGCTTCAATAAGGTTATTTGTTTTGATGTTTGATGCATTTATTTCAGTAATTATGATACAAATAAAATACAATGTCACACTTTTTTTCAACAGGTTAGATACATTTTACAACAATATGAAAAGACTGGTACTAATGGTTTAGGTTCTGAGTGGATACTGCAGGTAAGACTGCAGTATCTTGCCTTAACAAAGCCTTATTTACCTGATTTAGAAAAAATGACTTGGACCAAATGAGTCGAGTCGCATGTCTGCTAATACACATAACAGTGTATGCGGGTCACATTAATAAGCTATAAGATAACAGCAAAAAGAAATAGGATGATTTACATTAGCCAAATGTTTTATTGGCTTTTAGTCAGTGTGAGAAATCTTCTATGACCTGACAATCTATACCATCTGGGATTCCCGTACATGTTAACATGTACTTCTCAGCTACATGTTACACATTTTATACATGCTTGTGTGCTGCGAAAAAACAAAAAAAAAAGAAAAAAGACATTTTTCATCTTCTGTCCTGCACACGCTGCACCTGCAAACCTCAGTATTGGACCTGACCTGCAAGTATCTTTAAATTAAATTCCATCCCAGCCTGACACGTTACTATAAGATTCATGACCTAGGGTATGCTACTCAAATATCCTCCAAGCTGGCTGCTGGGCAGTATGGGCAAAAACTGTAGGGATGCACAACAAGTAAATAATGTTTTAAAAAGTAAACAGATAAATAAATAAAAACACAGTGACACGTTCAGATTGTACAGGCAGAGGCATCCTCCATGTTTCCTCTAGTTCAGACCATTTCGATGGCACAGACACACTCACACTGCTCCGACAACGTGCAAAACATTGCGGACAGCTGGCACAGAGTACATGCATGCATTCATTCATTATTCATTCATTACCTTTTGTGCTTTCTCACACTGGGTGTTCCCAAAGATTCACATTTTATATATTGATAATCATTTGTAGAATAGCAGCAGATGATCTCCAAAGCCCATTTTTCATTATTCTGTGTGGAAATTTAGAACTAAATATCAGCATTTGGCAATTACTTAGTGTGCATTAGCTTTGCTGTCTTATAGTAAACACTGACTGAACTACAGGCTGTATTTAGAAGACACGCATAGACGGGAGTACAAAGGTCATGATTGCATGTCTAAATAAGCATGCATCAAAGTACCTTTTTTTATTAGGTGTACTGACTTGATGTATGTGTGCAAGGGTCAGGGGAAGCGGAGTATAAATCAGAGCGTGTTGTCATTAGTCATTAGCAGGTCACATTACTTTTCTTATCGAAGCAACAAATCAATCATCAAGTCAACCAATCAATAATTGGAGAAGAAACACGCAGTGGGTCATATAAAACATGTATGGATGTCCAAACAGCTCTTCAAAGGCATCAGGGAAAAGGGAAGCGTAGCAGTCTGTACTAAACTCCTACGAGAATCTGCCATTACTACTTTTAGGCTGTATAAAAGCTTCTTCTTCTTTGATTAAATCCCTACAGGACACGTGTGTGTGTGTGTGTGTGTGTGTGTGTGTGTGTGTGTGTGTGTGTGTGTGTGTTACATCTGTTGCCTCTAATTTGAAAAGTGCTTCACCAAACGCCATTTCTCACAGTGATCCATTGTGGTTACTTTGATGAAATCGTGTGCAACCAACACCAGACTGCCGCAGAATAACCATAACAAATATCTGTCATTCTGTACTGGCTGGTTTGAACCTCTGGTTTTGGAGTTCTCAGTGCGAACTATCAGGTGAGAAATGATGACATCCTGGGGATGTATTAGATATACACACAGTAAGTAAAAAATCAATTAAAAGTCTACTCTCTTCATTATTGAAAGTCCTCTGGACTCGCCTGCATCCTCATCTATAGAAAAACACCAGATTCTACAACAATTTGTCTGGCAATAGCGCATTTTCAATTTCCAAAAGCTATTTTTAATTGCAATATGATCTGATTAAGCAGAGTTGCATCTGTAATTGCTTTGGTCAGTTTTGATGGTGGTGAGTCATAAACAAATTATGTTTGCAGAAAAAAAACAATTCCACAAATAAGTTAACAGTTATGTAAACACGAATGTTATGAGGAATTATCTGTAAAAGCAATCATATAGCTCAACAGCTCAAACTAACTGCTTTTGGCAGCAGTGGCATTCTGTTGCATGTCAATTAAATGAATGCAACACAATTATTTCACAGAAAGACAACCACCAAATTACAATCACAAATCACAGTTTTATTTGCTTTTGTTCGCTTGATTTCTTCTGTGAACACGTTGTATTGTCCTATAGATCACACAGTAAGCACATATGAGAAGACACTGCTGGGTCTTAATGGTGATCACATACAGGTGCCCTTTGGATACTTCAGGTATGCTGCGCTTATTCCATCTTGTGAAGGGCTCATTGCATGGGTAAAATATGGTCTCAATAAAAATATAAAAGACATTTTTATGCCTGTATTACACAGAGACAGTATAGAGATATGTAGCAATGATTCCTCCAACTGACTCACACTGTTTCTTTTGTGTTTCACCCTTACAGAGACAGTAACTGAGATTAACAAGGACTAAACATTACTGATTACTAAACAATATGTGAAGAATCCAAATCATGGTGAAAATTACACTGAAAATATATATTGCTTCCAATTCCTTCCAACATTAACAGATGTTATTGCCTTTTTCTGTCCACTACAGTGGCCACAACATGTGGCAAAAATGTTTAAAATATAGTGGTTCAACATGGCAGACTCTGGATGAGGACCAACAGCGATATAAAAGGTTTATTTAGACATGTTATTTTTAGGTGCTTATACACCATTGAAAACATAGTTATGCAGATTATATTCAATTTCTGCTATATTCTGTAAATAGAGCTCCCTAAATCTGACATACAGGACCTTTAACTCCCACCACTTCCTCAAAAAGAGCAAATATGCTCAGCAAACCTCTGCTCCTCTGACAAGATCCTTTTTTTCATGCAGAAGGTCAGACTGCCTTGCTGCCTTAGTCTCAAAACAAACAACAGCTAATTTACATGATACATTTCTGAGGTAGTATAGGTACAATGTAGAACTACCAAAATAAATATAGTAATACTTGATCAATTAATAGTGGTTAATCATTGTTATTGTTAGTAATAAAAGCAGTAGTATTTTACTTGCATTACCTATATGCTACACATAATAGAATAAAGCAGTACAGTATTGCTGGAAATGCAAACTTTAAAAAATACATTTAGTCAAAAATTCACATAAAATCAGAAAAAGTTACAGAAGAATATTGGTGTAACGCTTTGTGGGTGATACACAGTCATAGTGTGTATGGACTGCAGCGTTTAGTTAGAACTAAGTGTTCAATGAACTGATTAGGGGGGGGAAAAAAAACTGAGCAGTTCTGACCACTCTTTTATCTTGTCTTCTGGAGTACAAAAGGCAGTAATAAAAAGAAGAAGCATCTAATAATGTGGCTGAGGCTTTTGAGGAAAGCATTAAGTTGCTTTAAAGCGGCACTCCAATTTTACTTAGCAAGTTCATTTTACTTGTCACAGGGTGTATTATTCATCCTGTGAAAACAGTTGTTTAATGTCTTTTCTGGCTCTGAGGGAAGTTTTTCTGTAGTCTGAGAGAAAAACCCTGGTGATGTCATCATGGTCATCTTGTCCTGGGCTTAGAAGATGTCTACTAAAAATCTGAAGTGTTACAAACTGTGGTCGAGGAAAGTCTTTTGCTTTTTCAAATTTTACAATTCTTTTAAAAAAAAAAAATCTGTCTTTTGTAAGTCCAACACCTTTATGGAAGTGCAACACTAAATCACTAGAGAGCCCTTAACACTCATATGGATTATTCATATTGGCGCTGTATGAGAATCTCTAGTTACATATGCCTGAAACTTCCTATAAATATATGGAATCCACACAAATAGACACAGAGCGTCACCTTCTTCATTTTCACGCTGAATATGGATTAACTGTGAATATGGCATCCTTGACTCAGTCTTATTCCTCACACAAGTTCATTATAGCTCCATTATTGAGTTAGTTTGCATTATGCCAGTTTCACATTACCTCTTCTGCGTGTGTTGTGTGTAGAGACAGCTGTAATAATAGATCATCACTAAGAGATCGCTCAGCATTAACATTTTAAATTGTCCTTGAAAGGGTTTGGTAAGCACATTTTCATAAATTCTTATTTATCTTCTGTGTTTTTATTATTTTGTTCGTTACTTGCCTACTTACAATCATTATTGACTCAGATAATGAAACGTTATGTTCCCTATAGACCAGGCGTGTCCAAACTTCTTTTAAAGAGGGCCAGATTTGACAATGTGAAGATGCCCAGGGGCCAATACTAACATTTTAAAAATGAAAACCAAAAAAATTACATACAAATGCACAAAGTTTTCATGAAGTTGATACAAATCTTAACCTCATATTCATTCTATACATGACTTATTATGAGTAATGCAGAGTCTGTTAACATTTAAGTTTAAAATATTTCAACCTTGCTCGTCTTTCACAAGATCACTCAGAAAGTAATATTTTGTGTCACATCTACAGATATATAACAGCAGCAGTTATGCCCTTAGAGGTTAACGTTTAGTGCATCCAAATGCTTCATTATATCAACCAAAAAAGCCAAATCTTCCTGCCATACAGTATCTGACTATCCTAGCAGGCCATAAATAATATATTATAAAAACTAAGCTGCGGGCCGCATGAAATCTGACTGCGGGCCGAGATTGGCCCCGGGCCATACTTTGGACACCCCTGCTATAGACCATGACTTTAAACTGATTGCATATAAAACCATTTAATTCTTCATTTGCAGCCATAATGTGGAAATGTGAACTTATATAAGTTACTAATTTCTTATAAAGAGGGAGAGGAAATATTCACTGTGTGCACTGCTGTCTTTAACAAGGAGTAGTATAGCCATGGCACACATGGCAGGCAGAAAGAGTAAAATATTAGATAGAGCAGATACTGTAGACAGAGAGAGAGAGGTGTGGCAGAGACTTGATCCAGCTGTAATGGGGTTCAATTCACCAGCCGAACTATGCCTCTCTTTAATACCTCAGCCGGCTGATCCTCTATAGCACGGCTTGAGGAAATTATCTGCTGGCCCAGTAACCGTGATATATGGGTTCCTTTTTACTAGGGAATCCATACAATATTAGTCCTCTGCCTCAGATGGTGTCAGAGAAGACTGAGATATTGGGACACTTACTGAGGAGGTGCTCAATGCAGCATAAGCAGAGGCACAGATTCACTAAGGATCAGTGGTAGCCTTGTGCACTTAAATATTGAACAGAGGGGGAAAATGAATCTATTCGCTTTCATGCATTATTAAAAGGAAGCAAAAACAGAATTGTATTCACTGAGTTTGCTGCTCTATTCTCCGAAGTGAGAGGACAGGGAATTTGGAATTATGATTCTCTGACTCAATTAGTAGCTAGAGCAGTTTGGAGCGCTTTGAGTTTCCACATCCTGCCCAGTGAAACTGACAGGCAGTACAGTTCATTTTTATAGCTTTCCAGGCCGATGCTCTTAAGGTACTCTTATGTTCCATTACGTGCTCTATTATGATGACTCCTTTGTTCTTATTTAATTCTTTGTTCGTGTTACTGATAATGTCTTTAGAAACATGTTAAAATGGTGACTCATGAAATGACTCATGAAAGCAATGGGTGCGTGCACATGCTCATATATTAACAATAAAAGGTTTATTGATGGTGAAACATGGCAGTGGGGATTGTGAGATCTGCTTTTACTCCCAACTGCTGCACTTTCACTATTAGACTTTGACCAGCAGTGCATAATCCCCCGTGGTACATAAAAGCAGGACATAGCAGGTGCAGCTAGGAAGAAAGTGGCTGAATAAAGCATTAAGACTAATGACAGCGCAGAACAGCAGCAGAAGTAGTCTGATGAACAGCTAAGTACAGGTGAGTCTGTGGTTTGACATTGTATGATGATGATTGGTTTTCCTGTAAATGTGCACTCTTGAGTGAACCAGTCAGTGTGAGTGGGCTGCACTATTCTGACTGATTGAGTTCTTTCTTTTTTCCATGAATGTTTCATTCTAACATATATGCTAATGTACAGCAGTATGTTACAATGACTACAGTTACATGCAAACAATATTCCAGTTTTAGGCCTTATCCCAGAAATTACAATATTCCTACTAAGTTATATACAGTACATGGCTAATGAAACTGAATATCCCCACTAATATTCCCGTTTTCATGCATTTAATTAATGAATGTAATGAAAAGGTTGTGATATTTGCACATATATCCAGCCTGTTTATAGCCAAGTCTTTCATATTTATTATGTATACATTTACATTTATACATTGGTTTGTTTACATGGCACAGAACTGACCATAAACAGGCATGAGGCAATGTGTTACAAACTATAGTAAAAACCCCGAATGAGATGAAAGTGCTGTTCACATGTCCAAAGAATGCTCATAAAACTTAAATATTATCATCAGCTATCCAATGTCTTAATCGGAAAATGTTACGTTCAGAATAAATAATATATAATAATAAAGACCTAAAATTTTACAGTTTACATGACCCATATAAAATATTGAATATTGTCATATTGTTATAATAGTGGAAAAATATAGTTAAGAATGGCTTCTAACTTCACTTGATGTTGGATGGTGCGTGAGGTTTGTGTTGAGCAGCTTTCCTCTGCACATCTTTCTTCTGCCAGCTTTACTACACTTGATGCCAGGGATCAGTGACAATGGAGCTTGCTTCAGAGTCAGTGGCAATGTTTACAGCTTTTAGATCTCCTGGTAGACTTTATTGAACCTGAAGTGTGGGAAACCAGATGGTTTTTGCCTGCTGTCCAACTCACAACTCACTTTACAGCGTGTTAAAATGTTTTGCATGTGACAGTGAGCCTGTCAAAAGTATTTGCAACCCAATGACCTCAGGTCATTACAGGTCATTAGAGGTAACAGGATTAGCATCTTGCATCTTGCTACTAGTATTCTCGTTACTTTCTTTTTGGACTTTTAGGTTTCTAGAGCATAGTCTATGGCCCTCTTGCTCTGGATAAGCAGGTGTATAGTGCTGATTTAAAGTTGGACTATGCTCGAAGCAAATTAAATGACCTGTCAGCCCACCACATTTAAACATGGAAGTGTTTACAGTGGTCCCTAAGGCAACACACAAAAAGCCTACCATCATAGAGAAGAAAGAAATGCAATTATTGTTTAAATGGGAAATGGTGCACACTTTTGGACAATCTTTCCTCAGTGGTGTTCATATTTATGCAATGTGTAGCATGAAAAGTGAGAAGTAGTTGTGTACAATGAAGAGAACTTGAGAAACAAGTTCAAATCCTGTAACCATCATATCACATTAGACAGGCCGCTGCCTGACGAGGCTTGGTTTTTTTTTTTTTTGCTGGTTTTAAAAGTTATAAAAATTGTCAGACACAATCCTTCAAAGTTTTCAGTGCCGTCTGACTATCTGAGAAGCACTTCTGTTCACTATTCTTTGTTATATTATATATATATGTTATATTTAACCCAATCTGAGGAAATTACCAGCCTTATACTGTAGCACATATTCAAGCTTTATGGTGAGGTAGACTGGTGCCCATGATCGGGGAGAATGAGGATTGCAGCCTGGATGTCTCTATGACATCTCGGCTTCAAAGGACTTCATGATTCATACATTGTGATGCAGTGTGTGCAGAACTCTCGAAGGTATCGCCTGTTTTCTTTTGTCTGTCTTTACAGCCTCATGTTTTCCAAGAAAGACGACTAGTAGTCACACTCTGATGTTAAAGTCTCTTTGCAGAAGCAGTTGTTCTTGTTCTACCTTTCAAATTAACCTAGTCCTTAATGAGGCTACCTTGACCATATGCTGAGTGGAATCAATCACTCTGTACAATTGATTCCAGGTTCCTATTGCCATCAGGGTGTTTGTGACTACAAAGTCAGCTTTCTGATATCCTCTGCACTCTTTCCCACAGGAAGTCTTAAATGCACAGTCATGTGCACTGGAAGTCCCCTCAGCTTCACAGTGATTGTTGACGCTTTAAGAATATCACTGATTTTAGTGAGATTAGACATGCTCTTCTACATTCTTGCCATTCTCCACTGTACTGTCCTATAAAAACAACTGACATTGTGTGATATGCCAGTACCCCCATGCACCCAGAGGGCCAGCCCTGTGGGACTGACCGGGCTGAGGTGGAGCGAGACCCAAGGAGATGACCCCTGATTATTCACGACTTGAGCAGTGACACAACTGCTACATTTCTGCTTTCTGTCTTTGTTGTGTCAGTGCTCTGAAGTGAAGCTGGACTGTCCTGTTCAGTTCAGGCTTGAGCAGGTTGATACAAAAGGTACAACTGGTGACCAGCTTACAGAACTTTTGTTTCCACATCACTGGTGTCAAAAAAATAAGTCCACCATAAGGCGCCAGTGACATTTCAGAAGATTCTGACGCTGAGATCAGATTCTAAATGGCACTCTCGATTTAATTAAGTCTGTCCTGTCAAAAGGTGTGACCACAAGGAAGCAAATCTGATCTTCCTTCTCTTGTATTTATATGTTATCACTACGTTATTTCACTGGCATTTAGATTCATGAATTATGAATTTATGAACTAAAGTGACAGCGTAAGTCATTAACAGGACATGATTTACATATAAAGTGAAAGTGAAAAATTTAGTCTATTTTAGTCTTGCTTGTTCTGCCATATGTCAAGTATCTAAACCATACTCCACTATAGATACCTGATCTAGAATATAGCTTTGTTTGCTTTTCTTTTGACTGATTTTGAGATTTTTGCTGTTTTGTAATCTAACAAGACCCCCACAAGAAAAAATTCCTATGTGTAACATAGAAATCCAACATGTCAGATCAAAACCATGTGTAACTAAGCCTTATGGCACAAATGACGAGGATTTAGATCCAAAACTCCATGTTTGTTTGTTTGTTTGCTTGCTTAGAAGCTCCAGGCTAGCATTCCCAAATGTCCCTATCCACTATCTGACACACCCACACATAACATACACAAGCACACACACACCGACATTATACCCAGCCAATTTACAGCCCAGTGGATCTCCAGATTGTGTTTGCAGCAAAGTCCAATTGGCGCCTCTCCAAAGCGCTATTGAGCATATTCCCTGTCTCTGTTTTCTTTATCGTCCTATCAAGATATTTCCCCTGATGGCTAGCCTGTTGCAGGTGGGAGAAAGAGAAATTGTATGTCTGGATAATGAACTCACACCTTCCTCTTTTTTGTCTGCCAAGCACTCTATAAACCACAGCAATGCTATATCTGTTATCCAGTCCCTATGTGTGCACATCTTCAACAGACTTGAAGCTGATGCTTCGTTTGTAAAGAAAAAAAAAAACATTTGAGAATTTTGGGGACAACGTGTTCCACAGCTGATAATCCACTAATTGAAATTTGGGTTTGCAATGAGAAGGACAGTGCGAGAGGAGGATGAATACGGATAGAAAGAGAATTAAGACTGGTTGGGTTGTTAAGATGGGCGGGCAGAATAATCAATAGCAGTTAGGGGAGTGTGTGTTGTGTCAATCTAACAGCTTGTTCTTGTTCTAGGGGGACAAACCCCAGACATGAAAACTGCTTGGTAGAGCCAGAGCCAGATTGACGTTCCACTTTATTGAGATTTAGTGGGTCTGCATGGATTTGAATGATCCTCAGCGCAGTCTGTCAGTTGTCATGATAATGAATAGAAGATGACAGGTTCAGTGCCAACCATTCTCACTTTGCTGCTCACTGTCTAAGGCGGCCAAACTTTATGACAAGGGCAGCCAAGGGATCTAAATATGACAATATCGGTGGGCACGATTCATGATTAGAAGGAAAAAAGAATGATGGCCTCTTAACAGATATGATGTCAAAATGCAGCTGGATGTACTTTCAATTTTGTCTCCGGGTTGTTTCTGAGATACAAATGATCCTAATTGAACTGTATCAAATATAATGTGTGGTTGGCCAAAATGTTAATAAATATTATTGAATTATTTAACTTCACTTATTACTCATAAGCAAAAGTAATTAGTTACATTATTTTCTGTTACTCAGTTCAGCTTCTGTATTTAACACATGTAGAATTAAAAAGTCTTGACTGTGTTTTTCTGAGCTGTTGATGGTGTTCGCTGATCAAGGTGATTAATACGCTGGTGAAAATAGTCCCCAAACAACTGCATTATTTATCCATGTTAAATGTTGCTAAAAATTACAGTGCATACAGGTTTTAGGTGTTCAGTAGGAGCCAGTAGGTTTGAGGGCCACAGCAAGGGTAAGCAGGACAGAAAGTACAGAGAGACGGATTAATGCATTGTTGGTTTTGGTGTTTTCATTAGGTTTGTTGACGATCATAAAAAAAATATTGAATGAGGCCTAGGTTGGCCCTTTAATACATAATGGTACAAATATTCAATATGTGTTTTTAATCTAAAAAAAAAAAAGAAATCTTTTCCACACTTCAGACAGTTCAAATAAAGAATGTTTGTTTAAAGGCACCATTGATGCTTTTGAAATATTGTGCTGTATTATGCCGCCCCTTTGATTTTCTTCTGCGGTGTTCATATTGTATTTTTGACACATCATTCTGCCAGGTAGATTCAGTCACATACACAACACCCACAGGTGTTTTGACCCTGTCTGAATAAAGTGTTACTGCAATCTTATTACTTTGCCCAATGTCATATCAGCACAGAAAAAGTCCAGTTTAATAGAAAGTGTGTCACAGCATTGTTGTCATTATTTCAGTACTTGTGTCTTCAAATGTCCATTGACTTGGAGACTGGGATGTGTAACGTTTCCAGAGACGTGATCATCTGAAGAGCTGTCTTTAATACTGACAGTCTCTGGACTGCAACATGAATAAGCAAACAGTTACGGGAGGGATGCATTATACATATTGAGTTTTATTTTAAAATCCGACAAAGATGCACACAGAGACAGAAAGAGATGAGAGGAAGAGATGATTCAGTCTGCTGCTCACTGGGCCATTGTCACTGCCACAGTGGGGAATATTACTCCACAGTCAGACTTAACAGCTGACCAAATCTATCTCTGTCTGTCACTTTCTTTTTCTCCCTCTGCTTGTTTTCCTTTTGAAAATTTGTTTATGGCGATACACTTCATATGACAGAAATGATACTACAGAGAAATATCAGCCTTTCCCTTTTGTCTATTAATAGATTTCAATTGGAATAGGATGAAGGACAAATCCAGACAAAATAACACAATATAGTGCACAACTGTACAGCACAATACAATAAAATACAATACAGGGGACAAAGGCACAGTACAAATCTTAACCTTAACTAACCAAACCAAAAATTATGCAAATAAGACCTTATAAAGGTACCAGGTGTTGTAATCAAGAGTCAGTTGCTTTTCTTTGATTTGTAATTAATTTATGAAATAATTTCACCAGTCAGCTGTGTTAAATTAATGAGCAACAGAGATGTAAAAATCAAACAACCTGACGTACTGTACAGTATGTCATTTCTATTTTATATAAGTATGTTTTAATCAAATAACTATTGCAGGAAAAAGGATTCATCAAGTTAAACATTGCACTACCATGCAATAAAAATATTAAATTATAAGCTGAAGTCCTGCATTTAAATTATTTTATTAACTTGAATTTATTACTTAAGTTGAAGTACAGACACTCGGTCAAAGTGGAGCTGTTTCTTTTAACTGCTTAATCACTGAGTAGTTTAATCAGTACTTATACTTATTTCCTTTCCTCTACTGAAGTCCTGACACATACACCATTTATTACCGTAAGAAGGTGCAGCAATAGCAAAAGCTATTTTTTTCAGGCATAATATAATACAACAAACCCCTAAATGTAACTCCCCTGACAAAAAAACAAAAAATCTGATGGTAAATGGTTTTCTTAGGTCCACATAGTGTAATTAAAAGGTGGTTTCGCTATTACTCATAATGGATATTTTTAAACAAGGGGGGAAAATCCACTTGTGGGCCAAGATAATTAGTGATGTGATTTCAACCTGATCAGCATGGTCCCTTTCTGAGCAGGTAAAGCTGTGTTCAAATGAATACCTCTCTGTTCGATTTTATGCATTTCATGTGGCCATGGCCACAATCTGTATTATACAACCTTTACTTATTTATCGTAAATAGTTTTGCACAGACGCATGTAATGGATGTCTGAAGTGTATAATTCTGAAATTTTAAGTCAACGTAATGGCTCAATCTTCTACCACATCATTCACTGTGGTGCATTTTTTTGGGCTGCGATTTCCTAATTATATGTATCCCTTGACATCAAAACGGTGCTATTCACCTGTGAAACCCTGCATAGTGAACTCACCTTGACATACTGATTTTAAATGTTATGCTAAATACAGAAGGATTTTCACTCCCACGTGAAACCAAACTTCGCCTGAATATATGAACACAGCTTTAGTGTAAAGCCTGAAACTCGTGTTATCCAAGGACTGCTGATTTTAAACTTTAAAACTGCACAGGTTGCAGTGTTTTAGTGAGTAGGAGTTCAAACGGCACAAAAGCACACAGAAGACTGGTGCTTTGGATGAGATAATGACCATGCAGCATGCTTTGGGTCCACAAACAGATTTATTAGCAGGAATACACATGGAAAAATGGTTTTGTTCTTGGTCTTCAGTATTGAATTCTATCTCCATCCAGGGAGGGGATATGAAAGTGAGAGCTGATGTGAAAGTGAATATCTGTTATATTAAATTTGAGACTGTTCTTTATTTTGCTGGGGATCTGTCTGAAACTTTCACAGACCCCCCGGAGACTGAAAACTCCAAAACAAAACAGAGTGGGTGATGAACATGTTCAAATAGGGCACTTCTCTGTGACATAAAGACAGCTCTGGAGTCGTTGTGAGACCCTGCCTGAAGCTGTAAGCCTTTATTTTCTCTTTGCCTCCCTGGAGGCGTTTTAAAATGATCGATTTTTACATTATTTTAATCCAATGGCCTGACGTGTTATTGGAAAGAGGAGTGATGGATCTGGACGTGCAAGACTGGACATTGATCACAGGGAGAAGGGAGGTTGGGTTGTTTCCCTGAGGATCGCCCTGACACAAAAACACACACACACACACACACACACACACACACAATTGCGCGCATGTTGGCTATGACAGTGTTGGTGTTTGTGCGCGCGCACAAGCACGAGTTGATTCGACTCGCAGCTAACCTTTGCTGAGAAGTTAATTTCCGATGAGAGGCTCCGTTAAGGCTGCATCACTCTGTTACAAATGCATTGCGCTGGATGATTTGGCAATGCATGCGTAAAACAGCCGGTTCTGTGTGACATCCTCGTGATGAACCACGTATCATCGGGGCATTTGCGTGGCAAACAAAACTGATTTCCTTCTAATAAGAGCTTTGATCCATCTCAAAATCAGAGCCGGTGTGTGCTGCGCACACTTTGCAGCAACTCAAACGCAAGGTGGATTAAGTGTGATACCAGGGTGAGATCTGTCGGAAACAACGCACGCAAAAAGAGAGAGAGAGAGAGAGAGAGAGAGAGAGAGAGAGAGAGGAAGGGAACGGAGGTAAGCGCGCACTCGAGCTGTAAGAAGCATTTTTTTTTCCTGGGACGCGCACAGACAGACAGCGCTGCTGGTGAAACAGCAAACAGAGGAGAGCAGGAGAGGAGGAGGACGCACAGTTCAAAACACAAAGTTCTTCTGCGTCGAGATGAAGTATGGAGCCAACAAATATTTGCGTTCCAATTTAATGGAAGTTTTGGATCATATAGGGAAAGAGGAGAAATATCCCCAAGGAACCAGTGCACCCATGGATTTCGGTGTGGCACGAGCGCTTTAGTGCAGTGGAGTCAATAAGATATCCAGTCATGATTTGGGTTGCGTTTTTACCCCTTTTGGTTTCGTGCGCCCTCGGAAACAGGACCGTGGAGCAGGTGCCGTTCTTTCACGGGCATGTATTTGAGAACTCGTCTCCGGGCTCCCGGGTCAACGGACTGAGCGTCCCGTTAAAGCGACTCAACTCGCAGAGGCTGTGCGGTACTGGTGAATCCGGCACAGCGGCAGCACACTTTAAACTCATGGGAGACGGGAGCGAGAATTTCCGAGTCTTTGCGCACCACAAACGGGGGCATATTTTATTGAAGACTTCTGGGGTTCTGGACCGGGAGGAGCGGGGTGAATACGCACTGGGTCTTGGTTTGTGTTGCGGGCAATGCGCGGGGCTCTCCCGGGAAGAGGAAGGGGGGTCTCCGGTAGTCGCTGAGGTGGCGTCCATCAAAGTGGACGTCCTGGACACCAACGACCACCAGCCCACGTTTCCCGGTGCCGATGTGAAACTGAGCCTGGATGATGCCACTGCGCTCCGCACATCGATCTACACAGTCACCGCGCGGGACGATGACAGCGGCAAGAACGCAGAGCTCATCTACTTCGCCCGGCCCAAAAACGGGAGTTTTTACGCTGTGCCCAAAACCGGAGACATCCTCCTGGTGGACTCCATCCTCGGTCTGGATGAACCGATTAAGTTCAAAGTGTTTGCCCGGGACCGCGGGTGGCCACCACGCACGAGCCAGAGCGTCGCTGTGGAGATCAATCCACGGCAGTGGCCCGTGGCGCCCTCGCAGAACCCCGAACAGGAGAAACGGAAACCTAAATCTCAAATTAAAGTACCAGAGCGAAAGTCCAGGTCAGTAATGGAATCAGACAGCCCCGTTTTCATCAACGTGTCCGAGGACGCAGGGATCGGTTCAGTGGTGATGAACCTGAACCCGGTGAGGTTTCAGTCGGCAGCGTTTGAGCTGGTGGAGCCCGACGTGGAGAGCTCACCGGTCAGCGTGAGCCGGGACAGTGGGGATATAGTCATATCACGGAGACTGGACCGAGAGACTGAGCCTCTGGTGGAGATCACCGTCAAAGTTCAGGATAAAAGAGGTGAGCGGAAGACCGAGCACGCATGTGTGCGCGAGCGACTGTGAGGTGCGTCTGTGTGTGATAGAGTGTGTGAAAGAGAGAGAGGGAGAGAGAGAGGATTGAATATGACGGTTTCAGAGCGCACTTGTTGTCTCGTGTGTGTTCTCTGCGAGACACTCTGTGCAACATATGTCCAAAATATTAAATGTAACAGATCTCTTCTGTTATCATTTCATATTCGTGGTTGATTTTTTCACATTGTACTTTGTGCGTAAATACGCACGGAGAGGGAGAGTGCCTTTAGGAAGAGCCTGGATTTGATTCTCATCAGTTCTAATGATATTGCCCCAGGGAAACACTTTTTTCTTAACACTGCACATTGTAAGTGGAGCTCTAATAGTGAGACAGTGAGACCAGAGAGACCAATATTGAAAACATCTTTCTAGATCATTGAATAAAAAAATGTTTGGTCTAATGTTAATGTAAAGCAAATTTTCTAGAACTTTTCCCTTATGGTTCTAATGGTTCCTGGACCATAGTTTGGAATTCACTGAACAGGCTACATTATACGCTTTTCATGGTAATAAAGAGTAAAGAGAACTAAGAACATATTAGAACATTATATTGTGCTGACTTTGGTGTTTGGTGGAAGCTCATGGAGGGAGAGGTAAGGAACCCCACAACACGCCACACACATAAGCCCCATTCAGCACCGGTGGGGTTCTAACCTGAGATGCTTTTGCTGTGGTAAGTGCCACCCTGGGTGCCTTGTTACCTCAGTTTACATCACCAGTATTCCCAGGTGGCATCCCACCCATGGACTAACCAGGTCCAGTCCTTCTTTGACTCTGAGACAAGAAAAGATCAGCCTTTGCTCTGGGGAGTCTGGCTGTAAGCAGTGTCAGAGTGCCCGGTGTTTACAATAGAGGTTAAACTGACTGACATTCATCAGTGTTGATGATGATTCATGTGCTTAGATAAATTAGGGCAGCGTAAATGTGTCTGCTGCCGCTGCCAGCAGCAACAGATGCTGGAATGTCAGGGGAGAAGCGTGACGCGTAACGGCCACCGTACCAACAGGTTAATTATCACCTGCGGATAAAGCAGAGTGAGAGCAGAGAGACAGAGAGGGAGTTAACATGCAGACACATTCACATTAATAAATGCATATGTGGAGGGATGAAACACTGGGCTAATTGACTGTGACACTGAGCATCAGAGACCAGAATACAGAGAGCAAAAACAATATGTATCCTAGAGAAAGAGTCTAATATTGACTTTGAACTTCTGTCTATTCTGTCTGGCTGTTTGTTTGTCTGTCTGTAGAACTTGACTGGGAGAATGTAGTTTCACTGCTTGTTCCATTAAGACCAGTTAACAGCATTTGACTGGGGGACTGACCCAATCAATGTGACCTATTGGTCTCTGTAATGTGAACTATCCTGATGCAGAAAAGACGCTGAGCCTGCTCTTGGCACACAATGCTAATTTACACATCCAGTAACTGCATGCTATGTTTGTCACAATCATTTCCATCGTAACCCCATTAATATTGATGGAAACACTACATACTTTGAGTGGTAAATGTTACTTTTTACCATACTGTTGCAGTTTTACAGCA
Source organism: Argyrosomus regius (assembly GCA_946959425.1). NCBI lineage: Eukaryota > Metazoa > Chordata > Actinopteri > Sciaenidae > Argyrosomus > Argyrosomus regius. The sequence continues at coordinate 3,622,089 of OX336882.1, forward strand.
TCCTCAGGGAGTTCCTTTATAAAGCTTCAACGCATACGTTCAGCTGCTGTTCAAGGAGGCACTCAGCTGGGACTTTTGCCATCCACGTTCACCCAAGTTGCGTTATTGTAGGCACTTCTCCAAACTCTTTTTAATTTCACCAGCCAATGAAATGAGTTAGTAAATGACGTTTTTTCCCCTGCAGTCTGTCAAAAGTTAAACTAGTTTTATCTTTTCTGACAGACTGCATTATTATATTTTTTCTATAAATGAATCGGAATCAAACTCACAGGAGACAGCTCAAATAATAACATTTCTTGTCAAGAATGAATTGTCAGGATATTGGTGGCAGAGGAACAATCAAAACCAGCTTTTATTGTCAATTATAAAAGATGTAAATACGATGTTTGAGAGGCAGTGACAGAGGTGTCCTCCTCTGATTCTTTTATGAAATGAAAGTTGAGTGCATAGGAAGAGCATTTTAATGTGTAATCCAGCTAAATCCATCAGCTAAATCCAACCAGATACAATAAGTATGAGTTATTTATGAGGTGTAAAATGGCTTAGTGTATATGAAGATTTAATACACGTCACATGTTGTTGCTTATGTGGCCAAATCCCTTTCTGATCAGTGTTGTTCTGGGTGACAGAATCTTCAATGAGCCTTGGGTGCATCTAGGTCTGAAGTGTGTTGCTCTAACAGGATGCATGTTAATACAAAGTTTAAAGTGGGGGATCAGCGTAAATTATTCCTAAATGGATGGGTTTAAAGTAAAGCCCAAAAGCCTAACCTTTTATGTGTTTGACAGGAGAGGGGAAAAGGGACAGCAGGTTGAAATACATTTCCCCGATCTAACTGTTTGCTGCGTCACGCTGAAAGACGTCAAGTTTTCATTTCCGGGCTTAGAGGCGGGCGGTGGGGGGGCAAGCTGGGCTCAGCTCGGTGTCTCAAAGCACAAGAAACGCTGCGGTTCGGTTGTCGGTGGCTCGGTTGAAGTCTTTTAATCCGTTTGGAGTGGAGAGTCCTGATGGAGCCTCGACCTCCCTCCATCTGCTCACATTATCCCTGTAATCCCATCTCATTCTCTCTGTCTGTCTCCCTGTCTCGCTTTCTCTCCCTCCCGCTTTTGCTCTCTTACTTTCTCGCTCTTATTTTCACTCCAGGGATTTAGTTTGAGTAGAGGCACAGTTTAACACCGCAAGAGAGAGAGATTCTGACATGAGTCTTCGAAGTACTTGTGTGTGTGTGTGTGTGTGTGTGTGTGTGTGTGTGTGTGAGGTTGTATAACTCATGTTGTGGGGACATAGATCAGTTCACACCATCACATTGTGGGGACTCACCTACAATATGGGGGCCACCACACAAAGTAAACTATTTTCCCATTAATTAAGCATGCAGTGGTTATGATTAAAGTCACTGCCACATCGCACACTGAGCAACAAAAACAAGTTTCCCTGCATGCACAAGTAAAGGTTTTCCTTTTCCATTACTTTTTCCAGGATTTCTTTGTAATGCACAGATGTTCTTCATTTCAAACAAAACAGTACAACTTTATTTGTGTGTATTTATACACAACTAGCCTCTGATATCCCAAAAGCTTCATTTTCACAAGTCATTTAATAATGTGTGAACACCTGAAAGAGCACCACGTGAGTGCTGCACTCATTTTCCCCAAAGGTTTTTCCTCCCTTTCTAAAACAGCCAGTATGACACCGTTCTTTGACTAGTCATTTCTTTTGGCATAGTATTTAATGAAATGATTCATTTGGTTATTTAGTTAAATGAGTTAATTTGGTTCGTCGTGCATCTTCAGAGCTTTCTCTTTTGAAAAACACACACCAATATTTTCTTTTCTTGTGTTTTTCTTTTCTTTGCCTAACCGTCTTCTGTCATTAACCCTCTAGACCTCAGTAGAATTCTTGACTGTTGCTGCAGTTCACTGAGAACCATCACTCAAACGAGCATTTTTTCCTACTCAATCATCAAACATCTCCATCTCATAGACAGAAAGAAATTGCAATCACAAGTTGTTTTCATTTTTTTTTTAAATGTGTGGCATTTGTAGCTTTTTAAACTGAGTTTCATACAACACCTAAAAACACATCAGGAACAAAAAATCAAATGGCATTAAAACTGTTGGAAGATAAGAACAAATAAAAACAGCACAGCTACATGAGAAAGAAATTAATTTCTGTGTGTAAAAGTCAACGCGATCCAGTATTTTATATAGCACCTTTGAAAAACGAGTTTACAAAGAGCTTTACAGAGCAGCCACGCAGGTAATGTCAAAAGTAAAAAGGAAAAACATAACAGATATATAACAGACATAAATTAAGAGAGATGTGATAAAAGCAATTATAAAAGGACAATAAATAACAATAAACGATGAAAGAGATGAAAGGATTCCACTATGCACGGTGGGTCAGCATCCCTCACAACACAATCTTACAGCTTCCATAGGGTTGTAAATCCAGGGGGTCTTTGTCAGTGGAGCTATTTTTAGATTTACTGTGGAAACTGGGTGAAAAGCAATGAAAGAAAATCATAAATACCAATGTAATAGTTTATATTTGAGGTTTTGGTTATTGATGACAACTTAAACTAGCTACAGTACAAAGCTCAGGACTATTTTTTGTGTTTTGATTAGTGCTGTCAAAAATATCGCGTTATTAACGCGTTAACGCAAAACAATTTTAACGCCGTTAATTTTTTTATCGCGAGATTAACGCTCTTTGTGACCTAGTGAACTTGTAGTTTTTTCATAAGCTGTGGCCACTGCTAGTAACGTTAGAAAAACTACAGGATCCAGCTGTAAACCGGAAGCAAAACAATAAGCGCGCCCCACGCTACCGTATTGTGTGGATGTCGAGCACGAGATGCTGAAATGGACGCTGCTAACAAAATTATGAATGGAAAAGTTCGTTAGATAAAAGTTATCTGTGTGTATTGTCGGTGTGAACTGAGTTATCATCGTAGCACATCCAGTCTGAAATACCACTTGATGGCCAAACACACCGGCAATTCAAATTCTCCGCCTCCTCCGCGTCATAACCAGGCGACAATGGATGGATTTATTTTGTATCACCCTGTTTTGAAGGTTGTTGAGGGGGCTGTTTTTGTGACAAGGTATTTATTTTTTTGTCATCTGTTTATTGATAGTGTTGCTTTGTTTGAGATTTTGCTTCAGACGTGAATGGCTGTAACACTACATGTTGTTGTTGTGGTTTGCAATAAAAAAACATTTGCACAAAGCAAGCCTATCCACCTTTCCATGTTGATAAGAGTATTAAAATGATAATTCAAGGGACATTTAGAATAGATAAAAATGTGCGATTAATTTGCGATTAATCACGAGTTAACTATGACATTCATGAGTTTAATCGCGATTAAATATTTTAATCGATTGACAGCACTAGTTTTGATATATTAGGAATGATTTCAAAATTATGGCCATTCCCAGGCGCTATAGTGAAATATAAAAGAATTATATAAGGGGTGTCATCATTTCTATCCAGCTAACACTGCATCAACTAAATGAGAGACTACTGTAGTCCTTATTATAATGCATCTTTTTTGTAGCAAATACACATGTTCAGCTTTTTTGACACGAGTTCCAAATTCCAAAGTAATTAAGCATATATTGATCTGTCCTAATACATACAAGCAACAAAGTGACAGGTGCTCCACTGGATTCTTGCTATATGTGGAATGTAAGTCCAGTATTTGGCCTGCCAACTCCTGAAAACCCTGTTAAATGTTGGGCTGAGCTGGGTATCAAACCTTTGTTTGGTGCAGACTACAATGTGACACATTTTCAAAAACTGTTAAGTTGGAATCGAATGGCTGATGAGATTTGTGGTCTAGTTTATTTGTCAGAGATCTTGTGTGTCTGCTTGTATTCAGAAAAAAATGTAACATCTGCCTCTATTGTTAAGTGATAGAAAAGTCCTTGAAGGAAATATTTAAATGTTTCCTCAAATTAAGGTATTGAAAGAAAGTCAGTACATTTTGAAAAAAAAAATCAAACAATACTAAAAAATCTATGTTTGATTTCTTCACCACTCATTTTCATTTGTATGGTGGTGGAACATGCTGCACTTACCATGTGAGCTGATGAGAATCAATCGCATTGACTGATGAACCTAAATAACAAACTGAAGGCTGAACAATGCAACTGTGGTGTTCTCAGTGGGATCAGCGGTATTAGTAAACCCTTCGTATTGCGAGGTGTCATTTTTTCTTGTGTTAATATCAAAAATAGTGTTTGTCAGACTTGTTCTAAATTGCTGCAGTATTTATACGCAGCCATTTGACACTTTTTTAGCTTTAGTCAGAGATGTGTTACAAATCATTTACACATTCCTTTGCAATGATGTGAAGTGTATTTTGAAATCCAGCACAAGCTGCCAGACAAGGAACTCTTTTTTTTCCTATTTTTACCTTTTTTTCCCCCCCTTTTGTCATTTCCAATTACTTCCTGTTATTCATGCCAAGCGTAAAGATGTGTTCATACTTTTATATGTGAAAGGGAATCATTCACGCTATTGTAACAGAGCTGTCATCTGTGCATCATTAAACGGTGCCTGCGGACTTCCTGGTGTCAGGGGATTAAAGCAATGAGGAGGTTACTTGTTGTAGTCGGCAGTTGTAAAAGAAGTATCCTTTACTTTAGTAAATGTATCACACTGCATTCAAAATCTCACTTAAACAAACCTAAAGCAGATTTTGCGCCCCCAGTCTCAGGTTTCAATACTACTTATTAAATATGGACAGCTGTATATGTGTATTTGTCATGATTACATTACTAATGTAATTAGTTACTAATCAAAAACTAGTCTGGCTTTCACCCTTTTATTTTATGAAGCTCTCGTCAAGTTTTGATACAATACCAGTTCTGCTTCCCGTCAACATTCGCTGGTGCCGTTGGCCTGAAAAACCTCCTCTTCTTCCCGGTGGTCCAAAACATCTGTGGTACAAACACTAACACTCCACCTGTGCTTTGAGCTCACAGTCTGGCCAATCCAGTTAACAACCAATGCCAACATTAGATAACAGCAGCTATAGGTGAACTACAGCTGTTTACTTTACTGCCCATCAGGAAACTCTGTAAATCGCAGACAGTTGATGCAAAGCACATCAGAGGGAAACGCAGAAAACATTTTCTCCATCCATAATTGTACTTTTTTTAACCAAAAGAAAAAAGACAACCACAATTTGCAAAGATAATGGCGTGTGCAGATCGTGTGTGCATGTGTGTTCTAGTCGGTATGGGATTTTGGTTAATGAAGAGAAACAGCTGGTCACAGTAGTCTTTAATCAAGACGACTGTGAGTTGATCTCACATAGATCTCTGCTGCGCACAATGAAACCAACTGACTCCCTAGCAGTGGTGGACGGTAACAAAGTAAATTTACTTGAGTACTGTACTTAAGTACAGTTTTTGAGTATCTGTACTTTACTTGAGTATTATTTGGGGGCGATACTTTTACTTTCACTCCACTACATTTGAAGGACAAATATTGTACTTTTTACTCCACTACATTTCTATTGATGCTGTCGTTACTCGCTACTTTTGAGCTTACGTCAGCTGATGATTTTTTTTTTTTTTTTCAAAATTCTGAGAAAATAAACTGTTTCTGCTGATTTGCGTATGGTTTGTCTTAGTCGTATTGCTGTACCTGTACTACGTCATGCCATACAATCCATACAATGGAGGAAGAAACTGGAGAAACACATTGTTTGTTGTGCTTACCGCGAACAAATTATATCATGGCCTACAAAAAACTCGTCTTCCAACCTGAAAAAGCATGTCGCGGTATGTAAAGTAGCTACTAACGTTAGCTAGCTTAATGTCAATTTCAATCGTTAAATTGCAGATGAACATTTGAAACGTAATTGTATGAGCTTGTAGTATCACAGTTGCCATTTTTAAACAGTTTAAAAATATGGCAACTGTTGCAGTGCAGCTGAATGATTAAGTTGACTTTCTGTTTATGTTTTTTATACAATTCATATCAAAGTCCAAGGTAGGGGTTAGGTGTGTGTGTGTGTGGAGAGAGAGAGAGAGAGAGAGAGAGCGCTCGTTAGTGAGGTGCGGCTGTCTTTGGTGTGGGTTATCCGGCTCATTTTTGGCTGTGATGCATGATATAAGTATGTGTTCAAATGTAACTACAATAGAAATTTCATTTGTTGATGAATGCAGCTGAGTCTGTGTTCTGAGGCTTCTTGCCTTTATTTGTTTATTTTTGAGCTATAAACATGTCTGTAGCAGAATCGCATCAGTGTATTGTATAATGACAATAAATCTACTTTCCTTTCCTGTATTTCCTGAGATATTTTTTTAATACTTTTACTTAAGTAATTTTTTAAGCAAATACTTTAGTACTTTACTTAAGTAATATTTTGACTAAGCTACTTTTACTTGTACTGGAGTAATATTTGACAAGAAGTATCTGTACTTTTACTCAAGTAGTGAAGTTGTGTACTCTGTCCACCTCTGCTCCCTAGTCATGAAAATACACATGGAGTGCTTTTGCATGCACTTATTTGACATCTCAAGCACACACGGAGACACTTTGTACATTCACCCATAAAATACAACATTGTGCTTATTGTGAGTATTGGGTTGCCAAATTACTATTCTATACCCAGACAGATGGCGGTGGAGAAGCCTGTTAGCTGCATATGTTATTCGTCCTTTGTTTGTTGAGATGAAACAGAGTCTGCATTCATTTGTTCCTTCAAAGAGCAAAAATAGCATTTATTTGGTCTATGCACAATGAGTACACACGCATGGTTAGCTGCATTAACCTACACAAACCCAATGTAAAGACACTTGAATGTTTGTTTTTTTTGGCTCATTTCATTGCATTTCTTTTCCCGTCAAAAAACAAAATAACACACTGACACAAATGCACACACTCAGCACACACAAAGTTCAGCTCAGTCTGAGATTTCATCTCTGTGGTTTCATCAAGGAGTTTCACCCCTGCCAAACTGCATCTCCCGACTGCGACTCAACCACTTGCTTTTCTTTTCCCTTTTACTCTCTTCAGTGCCCAATAATTCTTGTTTATATTATTTTTTTCATTGCTTTGTGTCTTTTATGTAAATGGTTCATTAAGAAACATCAGAATTTAAAAGTCTGAGCGCTGCCATCACTGCAATTATTTAGTTTCCAGAGGCATTTCCAATTGCTCTTTTCATTTGCTTCATTTTCTGCACCTCTGATGGTTGGTGCAGAGCCCGCGGAGAAACACACATTCAATTTGAGTTTCCTTTAGCTCACATTCACATTGGTGACTCCATGTCTTTCACCAATGATTTGCCAACTGCAGTTTTGTAGAAGTCCCAATTCTCAGCTTCAGATACTGTCAAATGTGCTGAGGAATTGCTGGCACAGTTCTCCGGTTGAATGGCTGATAGAGACTTACTGTATGATCTGCTGTGAGCACAGAGAGGAATGGAAAATGCTGTTACTTTTACTTCGGCATGAGTAAATGAGCTAAACAAAAGCTCAGCCGTGCAGAGTTTGTTAAGCTGAAGAGGTACTTGGAGGTGTTTAAAAATAAAATGCAGTTTTTCTTGGTGTAGAAAATTTGTACTTGGAACTTTACGAAACACATTCGATGTCTTTTTAAGCTTTTGGCACTTTTGAAATGTCTTTGTGTGACAGTAAAAGCTTTAAAGGAAATAAAGTTGTACCTGAGATTGAAGCCCAGAAAGAAGCTGAATGGTGGTTAAAACAGAATTCCTGAAAGGAACTGAAATGGTAGTTGAAAAAGAGTGTGTGCTCAATAAAGCTGAGTATCAGTGGAAGCTCAAACACTGAGAGGAGTTGAAGTATAAATATGAAATGAAAAATGTTGGTTGAGTGTAAGTAATAAAAGGAACTGATAGAAGTCCTGACATTAGAGACAGTTCAAGTTAAACATAATATAATATTTTAAACATATTTGGTGATCAAACTAAAGTGTGATCCTATTACACACCTGTGACATTATTTGTGGTATTATTTCTTCTTTCTTAAATCTTGTTATGCTGTCTTTTTCCCTCCTGTCTTCCTCTGTTTGGTTTTCCAGAAGATAAACATGATGGAGTGGTTTTATTAAATCAACTCTTCACTCCTTCCACCATCTGTCATTACCAGAAACTCCTAAAGCTTCATTCAGCATCATTTGTTCAGGAAGAACAGTGCCTTCTTCCTTTTTTGTGACACAGACCAGTTTGGCAGATTTTTGCATCCAAATCCAAACTCATTGCAGAGGCCAGCAGAGAGACTGCCAACATTCTCTGAGCTTGAAAATGGTTGGATACAGTCTTGTACCCTGATTCAGCTCTGAAATGCAATCATTCAGTGTTCAACTGAAACTTTAAAAGCTTTTTCATCATTTAATAGCGCATGTGAGCAACTGCGTATGTCAGTGGCCATTTCAATTTCTCACCTTTCAAAAGTCAAATTGCTGCTTTTAATTTTAAGTACCATCCTCTGCTCAGTGACCAAGTAAGCCTTTTATGGTTTGAAGAGCAGTCACCTAATGATCAAAGATTGTAGAAGTATACCTTTCAGAATACCATATTCTCATTTCCATTTGGCTTATGCCTCTTGGATGCCCCTACATTTTACAATTTTTTAGTAGTTAGCATATTTCCTTTATTTTTTTAATTTGCATAAACGTTACACATCTGGTGTTAAAATAAACGCAGCTGGTAAAGTATCAATAGACTTTCTGCCCTTTTCCAAACTGGAATAGCTGTGGGTAGCACTAAAATAAAGATGCCAGCCTAACCCCCAAATTTCACCGGGCGCGCAGCGTTGCATGTGTGCTGCAGTTGCCGCAGTGATACGCGGCCGTTCTAGTCAATGTTTCAAACCCCACTGACTCAACCACGGTCTGGTTCAGAAGCGTCCCAAAAGTGGGCCTCCGCTCAGCTGTTCTATTTTTGACGGACATCCCGCGTCAATTTGCACAGAGTACCTCGAGCTGGCGGAAGCCAGACACAGAAAAAGCATAGAGAATCTGGATTTTCAAAATAAAATACCCCATGTAAACTGCCGGTCGTAAAAACTGACAAAAGCGAAACAAATTAACTAGGTAGCATATTTACACATGTAGAAGCATATTTAGAAGCACATAAACAAAGGAAAATGACCAAATATGAGCAAGTAAACAAAATCTGGTGGGCTAAACGCTCTGCTTCTGAAACGCTCCCGGTGGGGTTTGAAGTCGCTTGCAGGACAGATCAAAACAGCGTTGCAGCCGCGTGCAGTGACGTTCCCGGTGGGGTTTCGGGGTAAGGATGCTATGCTAAATCAGGGCGCTACAGAATTTTGTTGCTACAACAGAATACATTTGAAACTTTAGCTAAGGTTTGGGCTGAGGTTTGACTGGACTAAGAGTTAACAGCCACAGGAACATCTCAGTGAGGCTGTACTGAGGCACAGCAGTGCTTTGACCTAAATGCCAACATCAGCATGCTAATATTTGTTAATCATCACTAAACAGCTGAAGATGATGAGAAAGTCATTCATTTTTGACAAGTATCAGACAGAAGTAAAAATTTGACCTGCTGATGTTGCTAGATGGAAAGTTCAGGAGAATATCAGTTATTGAGATTAATGGTGGTCTCTTCGGGCCACTGAACATGCATCACTCTTCGGTTTGCTTGCTCACAGCTCCTCTCTGCAGTAATTAACGCCATCACCTGTAATGGGGAGTTATAAGTAGACAATACTTTATTTTAAGAGTAGTGTGAGCAGGATGAAAGAAATTTGTTCCATCTCACACACATTTGGAGCAGCAGCAATCTCAGAAACAAATAAAACCCAAACTATCCAAGCCATCATGCAAATTTAGAAAGTACTAGGTTATTGAATAAATAAGAATTGCTAGCACTAGACGAAAGGTCAATAGGATAGATACTATACTATATACTATACTACTATACTAGAACATTTGGACCAATTTTCATGGAAATACGTTCATGATTGTTCAAAAATTTCAGTTTGTCAGTCATGTTGCCATCCCAAGAGGTATGAAATACAACAGGAACTAAAGGAAAATATAACATAATCCTTACCTGAAACAATTTTACCTTCCACTGTTGTTTCTCTCATGCATCAAGAACAAGATTAAACTTACATCAAGGAAAGCATTTTGTCATTGCAGCCTGATTGTTTAAGGATCACAAAGTAAAACCATAGCCAGTGTCCTCTTTGAAATGCTGGAAACTAATACAAAGAAGCAGATGAACAAGTTAGTAAGATGGCTTAATTGGTGTAGTAATGATCAAGGGCAGGAGCTGAATACTAAAGAATACAATGAGATGACCATAACTGAGGCTTTCAGCCTTTGTACAGCAGCCAGACTAAAGGCCCACTCACACCAGGGACGTAAGCGCCGCGGAACGGCTGCGCCGCGGTCACCGGAGCTGATCGCTGCCACTCTAATCAATGAGACCATTCACACAGGGCGCGCCGCGGAACGTCTCAGCAGCGTCCCAGCAGCGTCTCTCCGCTCTGCAGCGCTATCATTCCGTAGCACTTCTATTTTTGACGCGAGCCGTTGCTAAACCGCGTGAATCTCAACAGAGCAGATTGCACCAGACAGGAAATCCTGACACAGAATCAACATAATAAACTTCCGCCCCCTTTCAAAATAAAACACAATATGCAGTTCATGTAGCCTATCACAGCTTCACATCAACATTAAGTCATGACCAGTGGCACCAGGTCAGCAGTCAGTCGATCAAAGGGTCTCAACATGAACGACGAGAGACTAATTGTTGAAGTGGAACAACACACAATAACTTATGACACAACAGATCCTTTTTATAATGGTGAAGTAAAGTAAGCTGTTTGTTGTTGTTGTTTACTTTATACACAGTTTATCGCGGGGTTTCGCGTACGTGCAGGATTCTCGCGTGATCTCATGATCTCGCGTGAATACGGCTGGCACACATGATGTATTGGGCTGTTCAACTACAGTAAGGGAGGTAACAATACCAACAAAAACAATACCAGCTTGAGCAATACCACAGCTTTAATCATATTGTAAATACTGAATGTTAAACATCTGAAAAATAAACAGTAAGGTTCCAAAAGACAGTACATTGTCTATAACACCTGTCAGAATAAACTTAATTTTGGATTGATAGGAAGGATCTTCTGGACCAAAAGGCAAGTCATCGAATGTACCCAACAGACAACAAGTTGATTTTCAGTTGATAGTTTAATATCAGCACCGAGGAGATCACAGATATCTTGTTCAACATGGAAAGATACAACCTAAATACACATTTGTCGACATCTTTACACATCTCTGGCCCTCCTTCACTGCTGAACTTTTAGGGTTATCTTCTGGACCTGATCCATTGCTCATCCTAGGGCTTCAGGAACAACAATAACAACAACAAATATCTGTCTTTGCCTCTATATATTTGCCTCTGTCAAGAGTTCTACCAGATTTGTGAATGTCAAACTCATGAACGAATACAAACTTTTACACAGGGCATAAAACTTTCATCACAGACATCTTAAAACACATCGTAATAAGTAACCATTGTTTTGATGTCTGAATAAGCTGTGAATTGCTGCTGGTACAGTACTGTACATCTACTTTCACTTTTACAAATAACTCAATCAGCACACGCTACTTTCTCTACACCACTGTCACACAATAACTTTAATGTTATTTTATATATTAGAATTATGTCCCCACATTCATAACCACTGCCTTGTTCTCCCAGGAACAAGGTACAGTACAAGCCAAGAGCCAAACCACCCAAAGCTGAAACTGATCAGTGATGGGAAATGTGTGAGAAATACTCATCACATAACACCGGTGCTTCATGCTTAACAGACCTGAAAACAGATGACTCCCAGAACAGTAAGCAGTCACCATCACAGTAGCAGACATCCCAACAGCAGGTCACAAACACCAAGAGCTGGCTGGACAGCAGCAGAGTCTTCACACCTGCTGCACACAGAAACCAGCAGCACCATCCAGTAACACAGATTAATCAGTCTAACTATCTATCTATATATCTATCTGTCTGTGTGGTGACAGACAATTATGCAAATTCTAATGACTTGATTACTAATTCATTTCCATGAGCGTACAGACAAAGCTGGACAGAAATACCTCTGATCTTGGTTCCCAGTCTTAATGTGTTAGGCCATTTGCATAGTAACATCTTCCAAAAAAATCAGTATGAATAAGTCATTGTAGTTGGCAGCAATAATTTGTGCCAAGATCAATTCTAATTTCTGAGCAATAAATTTGATTTTTAGCATCGTGCTTACCGTTTTAATGGAATTTCGACTGTTTTACAATTTCACCTCTGCTCCTTTTATGCCATGCTTATGTCGTTGAGTTACGGTGCACCGTTTATATATTTTAACGCCAGTATCATCAGCCGTGTTGCCTTTTCATAATCAACATATTTCAACATTAGTGCGTAGTTCAAACTGCACTGTGCTTGATTCGAAGTGACCTTCATCATATTACTTAAATGTCACTATTATAAATGTAAAGCAGTAAGATAGATGTCAGATTGTTGTGCCTGCAGCTATTAATACCAAATCCATATTATTATATGCCCCTCCAAGCTTTTTTGTCTCTTTTGTCATTTGTTCATTTTTTACCCACCTGAATTCTCCTCCTCATAGTGTCCATCCCATCATCTCTCATTTAAATTCAATTTTAAAATGAAGTCACAGTATCAATCTGAAGTGTTAAGCATTAATTAAATAACATCTCTAATGCTTGGAGTGCCTCAATAGGTGAGGCTGGTCCTTTCTATGATTGCATTTAGCTGAGGAGGTCGAACATATAATAACTGCACACAGAGTAGAGTGCAGAAAATAGCAGGTTGGTATAATCTAATATGGCTTATAGCTAATAAAAGATATTGTAAAATGGGTGTTGGGTAAGAACCAATCTAGGCAGGCTTCATTCCTTTGTTTACAGACTGAGTGCCTATATAATACTTCAGTGATTTAAGAAACTGGAAGATTAATTTCAATATATCACAGCCTGTCATGGGTTTATGGATTCATGAATGCGTATACCTAAAGTGTGGAATGAAATTCAGAGGTGAATGGAGGCAGGACTGTATGAAAGTCAACTTTTTTGAATGCTGAGTAATTTTTCTTTTTTTTTCTTCTTCACAGTGGAAGTCTTTGTCAGATCCAATTCAATGCTCCTTGTCCTAACTGCTCAGCTCTGAAATGTGATGTGAATTTGAATAACTTAAATCTATCTTGTGTTATAGAAACAAACCTTGATAGGAGGGCCAACAAGATAAAATACAGCAAACATTGATTTGTATCAGGCTTACTATTGTTAATTGCGAGATAAGCCTCAGTATGGGAAATACTAACTCAGAACACAACAATCGAAAGGAAATTAAACATACGAAAATGTCCCCATTAATTACTGTGACATGTTGTTATCTAGGTGTTTGGGTGCCATTATTGTGTTAATGGATGGTTTTTGTTTTTTTTCATATCTTACACTGTTAGCAGTATAATTCCCAATGAACAGGCAGTATTTGCCAGCATTGGCAACGAGAAGAAGAAAAGAACTCAGTCAGGAATGAGATCTGACAAATTCAACAGTTGGAATAACAAGATAACACTGCCATTGGCTTGACATGTAAAAAAAAAAATCATACATTGATTAATACTAAATGTATCGTAGCCTCATGCACAAATAATTGTTAACACACACAAGAATGATCTATTATATTGCCATCCAACAGCAAACAACCTTTTGACAACTGCTTCACTTTTGTCATTATTAAATACTTCCGGCTTCTTATACTACTTGGCACTGTTGTTGCCTCTAATATAGCATGAGCTGAGGACTATTTTGTCTTCGATTGGTTGAGTAAATCCTTGCCAGAAAACCTCGCTCTCAAGTCAAGGTTGGCTAGATTACAAAAAGATTGCTGTCCGTGATCAGATATTTCCTGTAAAGAAAAATTGCAGTATTTTTTTGGTTTTAAAATCTGCCTTTAAGTTACAGTTATGATGTAGGGTGCTGGAAGAAACAGTTGAAATAACAGCTAACTAGGGTGGAGAGTGTTCACTGCTTCTTTTGTTTTCTCTTTGTGTTCTCTTCTTCTTTTGGTTTCCTTGAAAGTAAGAAAGTCCAGATTAAGGGAAGTGTTCCTGCTTGGTTGCATTACACAGCAAATTGTTAATTTATCAAGAAAGCCACATGACAGCAGTCTTTTCTCTGAATGACCGTAAATTTTGAGAGGCAAAAACACAAAAGTTTGGTAAGGGGTAAAATCAGCATCAGAGGGAATAGAGCATCATTGCTTTTACTGCCAATATTTGGTGCATATATTCATATTCCACTGGGAAATAAATTGCCCCATGGTTGCTTTGAAAACACTCTCAAGTTTGAATACCTTCTCAACCTACTCAAGTCTTGGTCTGTATCATGGATTCTCATTTGTCCAAATAATTTCAGCTAAGGAGAAAATGGCTCTAGGGTTCAAAATAGCTTAAGACTTTGACATTACATCACCTGTTTGGATTTTTATTTATTTATGTATTTATTTTAACATGAGTAGGGTTTTAAAGACTTACCAAAGACCACATGAGTGTTTCTAGAAAGAGCTTGAGGCACTTGTGCAAAAAAAACCACATCATTCGAAGAAATTGGATGTTAATATGTTTAGAGCCTCTTTCTTCCATACCTCCTACTCTTCGGTGAAGGTCTTCTGCCACGCTTAAGTCCGGTAGCCTCTGTACAGTAGTTGCTCCCTAATTGAAGTGTGGAACTCTGTAATATGAGTAGCCTATTTATTTGTGTGTGGGTAGAGGCC